>CM074720.1:113074936-113244936 GCA_037306005.1 Rhinophrynus dorsalis
AGAGAGTATTCAGGATATCCCCCAGTAACTTGGTTTCAGTGAACAAAGCAAAGTCTCTATCAGTGTGCTTTTTTAGCACCCTTTCAGAGGGACCATTTTAACATTGTTACAATGTTGGTGTAAGAATCTAGTCTAGAAAGTCTATTATCGGCAGCTCTGCCTGTCTTCCAGGACACACACGCTCCATTCACTCTAGCTCTGTTCTTGCATGTCCTTAAGTCTGTTTCCTGGAAATGCCCATGGAGGTGTATATCAAGCAGCATTTCAAACATTTCAGTGTACCTGTATAGTGTCTTACTGACTAAGTGTTCCAGTGTGAGATTCCTGTCTCCTGTGACCTTGGCTTTCTATACTGTGCTTGCTTGATTGTGGCCTGTTCTGACCTATGATTTGCTCCTGAACTGATTCTGTTTGCTGATTTGGATTCTGTATCATTGTTTGTTTGTGTGCTCCTGGTCCTGTATTGGGTTTCTATCAAAATTTTGTCCTCAATTTGCTGACCAACCCAGGGGCACATTTCTTATGTCACCAGGTTGAAAATGGTGACATAACAATCTTGCCTGCATGACAAGGGTGACATGCCTAACAAAGAAAGAGGAGAAAAAGTCTACCATAAGAAAGAAAGTGGGGAGTAAATTGACCTTTACATGCAGCAGAAGCAGAGGAGCAAGCTTGACTATAATGCCCCATCAACATGATTGCAGGGACTATGGTGTGGCACTCAAAGTGTTAATGGATGATGTAAACATAAGTTCAATTCATTCCCTCCATTAACCCCTTGAGTGCTGCATCACAGCCCCTGCAATCAAGGCAAAGGGGCATCACAGTCATTCTTGCTTCTCTGCTTCTGCTGCATGTAAAGGTCAATTCATCCCCGTTTTTTTTCTTATGGTTGACTTTTTCTCTGCTTTCTTTCTTAGGCATGTCACCCTTGTCATGCGGGCAAGATTGTTATGTTACCATTTTCAACCTGGAGACATATTAAATGTGCCTCTGGGCTGGTTGCCAAATTGAGAGCAACATTTTGATAGTGAAGCCCTGTATTCACCTGTATGAGCTGCTTCAGTTTGCACCACTCCCTAGATTCACATTCTTCCTTCACTCTCAAGCAGCTTGCATCTAGAGGTAAGTGAAAGGTCCCATTGCATTTCCGCACATTTCTATGAATTTTTAGACCATTGGCAAAAATTCTTTGCCATTTTTTCAATGACTAGAAAGTTTTCACCCATTGATTAACATTTTTTTTGCCTTTTCACTATAAATACATTACATTTTCCAGGAAGTGAAACACAATAGAAGCAGCTACAGAACAAGATAGACTGTACTGTTCTGCTGTGCTCTTTATAGCAGAATTGAGACAGGAGAGGCTCAAAGTGACTGCTATCACTATGAGCAAGTTTAAAAACAATAAAAGGAGGAACTGGGAGGACCCTTATGTGTCCACTGAGTCTTGTAGGAGGAGGAGGAAATGACCACTACAGACCCAATGCTGGCCAGTCCCCTAAATCACACCTAAGGATCTTGGGGAAAGAAATATCAAGGGAGGAATAAAAGAGTAGTAGTGAGAGCAGGACAGGTCACCTGCCTGTGCCTGCTGCTAGACATGCTGTGTTTGCTGCCAGATGTGCTGTGCCTGCTATAAGATGTGCTGTGCCTGCTGTCAGATGTGTTGTTATTCTAATAACAACACACCAATGATTTTGGTTGAGGGTCATGTGGAGAAGAATTATTGGCCAGCTTCTTCTTTTCTCCACATAGACTGGGGGCTCATTATTGTGCTGCTACTACCTCAGGGGCATCACTAGAACTAGTCATGGCAAGTGGAACCTTCATCATCCATCACTCATGTTACTGCTGTTGTTGGTCCCATTCCCTTTAGGCTGCCTAATCATCCTGCTGCTTAAACAACTCAGCAGCAACAGCAAGAACAGTAGTCGCAAATTCTGCATCTATATCAGGGCATTTGACAATGGCCAGTGTCCACTAGCCAACACGAAATGACCTGCTGGCACTCTACCCATCAACAAAGGCTCCCTCCTCAGACCCCATTTATACCGTGTCTTATGGGGGGTTTTTGATTGTATTTGGGATTTATTTTTTAACTGCCCCCCAATACCAGTAATCAAACCCCTCAAAAAAATTCCCTGTTCAACTGATTCTTTCCCCACACTCCACCAACACAGCCACCCTCAATTCCCTTTTATACTGTGCCTTTGGGAACTAAAATAACATATGCTATGTGTTGTGTGTAAATTCAATGTTTTCATTGATTTCATTGGAATGAGTTAGGCGGAAAAAGCTACACTTTTTGCAGGAAATTTTTCACCAAGTGCCATTATTCGCCGATTTTGGCATCTGTTCTGCCTAGTAACCCCCTCTGCCCTGTGGATCCTCATCCTGTTCTGTTAGCCATTGTGATAGTAGGTCACTGGTTGGTGGTGGGTGAAAGATGTGTTGTGTGAAAACCACATGGTTGTCCTTTTTTGCTTGAAAATCCACCTTAAACAAACCCCTTAACATTGTCTCCTTTTTTGCCTACTCAAAAAATGTTTTCACTATTTCTTTCAATGGCTACAAACTTTCCACCCATTTACTTACATGTACTTTGCATTTTTGAGCCAAAAATGTAATGTTTCCAGGAAGTGAAAGAGAAAACAGCTAGAGAGATAAAGAGGCAGCTAGGTGATTTTGCAGTGATTTAGTGAGCAAAATAAGGGCAGTATGAGCAGCCATCTTAAAAATAAAAGGAGTAGCTGGAAGGACCGTGATGCATACAGTGAGTCAGGGGAGAAAGAGGAAGTGACCACCACTAGCAGTCTGGCAGTCCTAATTCCCTAGAACAAATGATGTCCAGTCCCCTGATATCTTCCCTTGGGATCTGGGGGAAATTTGTAAGCAAGGCAGAACTGGGTAAAAGTGTGAGCAGCTGTTGGTGCCTGCTGCCAATGCTGCCATTGTGGCTTCTGATAATCAAGAGGATGAAAAGATGAAGAGGACCATAAGTCACACTTGCCATCTGCAAGCAGTCCCACTGCTACCTCCTTCTGAGGCGGAAGGGGAACTGATTATGATAAGCAGCCAGACTAACAGTCAAGGGAACACACACCTTCCCCTGACCCTGTGATTCCACTGGCATTTGCCACTAGACATGATGCTGAAGAACTGGCTTGCATTGTTCGAATCAGCACAGATGAGCTGACTGAGCCTGCTGATGGTACTGCCAGTTTGCCTTATTCACCTCAAGAGATGGCAAGTGTGACAATAGGGGACCCTCTGTCACATTTGTCATCATCTCCAACCAGTGTGAATCTCATAGAGCAGCAGCAACGAGGGACTGGTGTTTGTGGTGATGACGGAGATGGTGAAGCAGCTGTGGTGGAAGAGACAATAAGGACCTTTTTAGCTGAAAATGTGAAGGAATGGGAGACCAATATACAAATGGGGACTGGCATCACCACCTCTACAAGCAGTGACATTGCAGAGTTTGATACTGCTGTAAATCTGGATGCTGCTGAGTTGCAAGGGCAGCAAGCTGATGATCATGAGCAAGGTAGTGTTCCACAGACCACTATGGCCACAGTGGGAATGGCGTCCAGCAGTAGTGATGAGGGACTAGGACAGGTTCCTCTTGCCAGCAATAATCCTGGTCCTAGGCTTGTGCCTCTAACAACCTTAGTCCAATAAATAATTACAGATTCCTCAGAACGTTTGCATCTAACAAACCTGAGTTCAACAAATCATCACTGATTCCTCGGGGCTTGTGCCTCTAACAAACCTGCGTCAACCAAATCACCACTGATTCCTCAGGGCTTGCACCTCTAACAACCCATATTACTACACATCAATATTTCCTTAGGGCCTTAGGCCTAAGGCCTAAAAAGTATGTCCTACAAATCAATGTTTCATCAGGGCTTGAGCTTCTAACAACCTGCGTCCAACAAATCATCACTGATTCCTCAGGGCTTGTGTCTCTAAAAAACCAGCGTCCAACAAATCATCAATTATTCCTCATAGCCTATGCCTCTAACAAGTTTTGTCCAACAAATCATCACTGATTCCTCAGGGCTTATGCCTATGACAAACCTGAGTGCAACAAATCACTGATTCATCAGGGCTTGTGCCTATAACAAACCTGAGTCCAACAAATCACTGATTCCTTAAGTCTTGTGCCTCTAACAAACCTGAGTCCAACAAATCACTGATTCCTCAGGTCTTGAGCCTCTAACAACCCTTATTCCTACAAACCAATGTTTCCTTATGACTTGTGCCTAATAAGTCTAAGTTGTACAAATCAATTGTTCATCAGGGCTTGGGCCTCTATCAACAAGCCAAAGTCCTACAAATTGGTCTCTACAAAATACTCTATTCCATCAAGGTTCATTCTGCCCCATTCACAGCTTACGTCAAGGTGTCCCTATCTCTGTAACATTATATACCCCCTATCCCAGTAAACAACCAAAAAAAAAATTCCCTGTTCAACTGATTCTTTCCACAGACTCCACAAACAAATTGACCCTCTTATCCCTTTTATACTATGTTTGTAAGAAATAAACTGAAATGTGCTATGTGTTGAGTGTAAACTCAGTCTTACAATTGATTTCAATGCAATGAGCTAGGCAAAAAAAAGCAAAAATACTGAATTTTTCGTGGCAAATTTCCTGCTAGGAGGGAAATGCCATTTTTCACCTATTTTAGCATTGACGCAAAAACTTTCACCCATCCCTAGTCACTGGTGACAATATTTTGTGAACTATAATGTTGATGCTGAATGTTATATAAATGGTACCGTTAATGAACATTTGTTATATGTAAGGGACCAAACAATGTTAATTCACTTTAAGTGATATCATTTTTGCAGCATTTATAGGTTTGATCTTTTACAACATATATGTAATTCCTTATATGCCTTTACTACCTAATCACTTGAATACTTTTATAAGGTAACCTTTGCCAGTGCAATACTACTGATCCTTTGTGAGAAATTTTATGATAGTTTTTCACCATGTGAGAACTTTCACCATGGTATAATGATGAAGAAGGCAGCATAATGTATTCCACACATTTGACTGATTTTAGTACTCATTTCTCTTTTTCACTTTTCCTCCATTTTTAATTTTATTTTTATGCTTATTGCAATAAAAGTTAACTTATAATATTATTCTCTATTGGACCAGACTTATGTATGTGGTCTTTATTGGGAAGTCATGTAATTATGATTTTTAGGACAAGTTTATGTATGCCTATATAAGTAGTTTTCTTTAATATTCATTCTATAATATTTTGCTCATAAAACTATGTGTCACCTTTACCTATATCCATAGGACTTATTTTCTCAATTATCCTTTAGGTGGTGCAGTTTCAGTCTGATGTATGATTCTCGTACATTAGTTTGTGGGGTGTTTAAGTTTAGGGTATTTTGTTTTATTAGATGATATTTTTGTTTGTGTTTTTGAAAGATTTTCTGTCCTTTTTGGCTGTTTGTTTTTTGTAATTTGGAGTGTTTTGTTGCCTGCTGTGGATTTTAGTAGGGATTGGGCTTTGTTGTTGGAATTGTTAGGATATGGGGTGGTTATATTTTATTGAGATATATTTTTTTTTACTAAGTTGACATAAAGCTAGACTCTATTTAATAGGTTTAATAAGGTGACGTCTTAAATTTGCCATAATGTTAGATGCAATTTTAATAAGTGGACATTTTAAAAGCACTATTTTTATGCTCTAAATGTGATATTGTGAAGCATGCTCACAAATCCATAACAGTTTGTTTGTGAACCCTGGCACTCAAAGGATTAATGCTAGAGAGATCACTAAAGCATTACTTGTGACTCCTGACTTTTTCATGCTCTCAGTGCTTAGAAATTTCTGTCTCAGTCTGTACATTTTGAGATAAGGCTAATGAGCCTTGTTGCCCTGTGATATGTGCCCTGGTTCTCATAATCATCTAATAACTATCATTCCCAGGTTCCACTATAGAAACAGAAATACTGATGTGTTAGAGTTCATCATCGTCCCCAGGAAGTTTTCATCTCCATCCATCACTGTATGGAGAATTTGGACAAAGATAGGAGACAATCTTCCTATTGGGAGAGTGAACAGTAGTTTAACATACCCTGATCTTTATATTTTTGACTGTAACATTAGTGCAAGAGATCACAGGGATACAAGAAAATGGATACCGATATGTGTTTGCAGCTTTCTGGCGTTCACTGCTAGAAGTGATGTAAAAGATTATTTGAGCTTCAATTGTTTATGATGTTGGAATGGTTTTGTGTAGAGTTGCCATCCATAAAAATGGCACTGCTGTCAATATGACATTGCTGCACCACATGTTAACTTATATTGTTGAATAGAATGCATACTTTCATGTTCTGTACTCCACTGTGATGTAGGTAGCTGATGGTGTTGCTCTTTTATAGTTACTGTTACTGAATGATGCCTCCATAACATATATAAAAGCAAGAAAAGTTTGTATGTCAGGGTAACCAACATTACACATGCTGGTTGTTTGATTGGATGGTATCAAGATTGGCTGATGGTACTTCTGCCTTGGAGAGGTGAAATAGGACAATGCTGTGCAACCTATAGCTATGCATTGATTGTTCGGCTAAAACTACCATCATACAAAAAAACTAGCCTGGAAGATAAGAGCTGTAGTATAAACTGGAATGTCATAGGTTATCCACCTCTGGCTTAAAGGGATAGTAATACTTCAGTTTCAGTAGGCTTAATATTGTATAAGAATTAAAAAAAGTAGAATAAGACAGGGAGCACCCCTGTTCCCATCAACAGGATATATGTTGCTACCACCACCAGCATCACCTGTAAGGATGTTTACTCAAAAACTGAGTATGCCAAATCCAGCTAACAGAGCTTCTGGGATATGTAACTGCCCTCAGGTGCAGTACATCTATGGCCAGCAGTGTTCTAAGACAGCTCTCTCCAACTCGGTCTCCTCATCAGGAAAAACATAGAGTATATGGAACAAAGGAAACAGAAAGCACCCAATAGTGTGATACACTAAGTATTAAAATATATTAAGTAGATATCAAAGGTGCTCACAAGAGTGACTAGTCAGACTAGTGGTATTACTAAATCTGACATCCAGGAATGTGTAGAAAATTAAAACCTGTCTCCATTCAGGTATTCTGTACAATCAGACCCTCCAAGTCATAAAACTGAAGACTTCACAAGTGGCAGCACGTCCTCATATAAAATGAGCAATTTATTGAGAAAAGTTAAAATAAAAATACAATGCTTATATTCTAATGCGTTTCGCTGCTACAAATGTCGCTTTTTCAAAGATCAAAAGCCTATAACATGAAAAATGCTGCAGCTAAACTAACAGACATAGAAGTACCCTCTTCTACAACATGATAGGTAAAAAATGTAAAAAATCACCAATCACAGTAACAAGTATAGTCATATGTCAGTTTGGTCTTAAAGGCAATTATTTCAACCATAAAGAATATGAGAGTTTTCCTAATATATCAATATAAAGTAGCATAATCATAATCAAAGACAATTGTCTCCAAAAACAAAAGACTGACATGCACATGATTATAAAAAAATCCCCTGTATAGCATAATAAATTAAAATATAAATAATCTAAATGACTCATACACTTTTGAAGGTATTAAAGGCAATTATTCCAATTCAGCATTAGACCACAATTGTTGACTGGTATTTGGGGGACAGATAATAAAAAAAATAAAGTTAAAAATAAAATAAAATATTAAATTGGTACATAAGTGACAGAGAGACTGGGGCCCCCTGACAAAAGCTACGACTGGGGCAGACTGATACTTGGTTGGATAGAGTACTTAATAAAAAATGTTTTGTAGGACTTGTTTTTAGTGGCCCAATTCCAGAGGAAACATTGATTTGTAGGACTTAGACTTATTAGAGGCAAAAGCCCTGATGAAACATTTATTAGTTGTAGGAAATAAGACTTGTGTTAGTCCAAAGCCCTGAGGTAACATTGATTTGTAGGACTTAGAATTGTTTGGCATAAACCGTAAGGAAACATTGATTTGTAGGACTTTTGGCTTGTTAGAAACAAGCCCCACAGGTTTTTTGTAGGCCTCTGTTTTTTTTTTCCAAAGAACAAGCCCTGAGACAAAACTGCCCTATTGGCCTAGTGCCAGTAGGTCATGTCATGTTGACCAGTGGCCAGTGGTCATTTTCAAATGCCAGGTGTAATTGCAGAATTTCTGACTGCTGTTCTTGCTACTGCTACTGCTGAGTTGTTTAAACAGCTGGAGGATTAGGCAGCTCAAAGGGAATGGGATCAACAACAGCAGTAACATCAGTGATGGATGATGAAAGTTCCTCTTGGAACGACTAGCTCTAGTGATGTGCCTGAGGCAGTAGCAGCACCATAACTAGCCCCCACTTGATCTCTCAAGCAGATGACCATAAAAGTAAAACAAAAAGATAGGGCACACAACTAGTGTAATTCAATATAAAACTGGTATATACATATCCAAAGTCACCACTCACAATTGTGTTGGTCAGGAATAGGAAACCTGACAAAAGAGCTCTGCTAGGGTACTGCAAGATGTATCCAGTCTTCAATAATATGTCACAGCAGCAATGGTGAAAAGTAAAAAAAGGCTCAGGTAACCAAAGATGTGCATTTAATTATAAAATCAGAGAAACAAATCGCCAGATCAAAAGTACAACTCTAACGCGTTGAGCATGATTGACTGCAAGATGGTAAGTAGGCAATTTTGATGGCACAAGATGTGGGAGGTTGGTGAGACACTGGATTTGGAGAGGGTGAAAAGGGGCATGGAGTTGAGGAAGGAGGGAAGAAGCAGATTTGTAAGGAGAGGCAACTCACTGAATGGCACAGGAAATGACGAACGTGCTGGTGACTGAAGTGGCCACCCAAGGTGCATCGCATTAAGCCCATTGGGAAAGGCTGCTGCCTGGTATTTAAGGGCTTGCAGCCCTTCCCACAAATATAGGCAAAGCCTTAAACCAGTGGTAGACTTTCACTAATTCCTGCCCCTATGAGACTAACCAGCATGGTTGCTTCCTCAAAAGGTTTCACATACATTGCACATTAATTGTCATTTCCCAAGTGACAAAGAGGCTCTCTCTGCAAAGCCTTCTCTGTTAATGGCCTTATGCTCTAGCATTTACAACATGGTAGTGACCTCCATTTTCAGATGGCTGTTGATGCGACAGGTTTCTGCTTTCTTGCATGGAATATAATGCATTTCAAGCATTGTAGAAGTGACTAAAATGGACACAGATTTTGCAGTCAATATTCAGCATCTATCTAAGGGTTTTGGATTCTGAAATCTAGTCACATTTAAATTTAGGGCATGGGCAAAGCAGGGTACATGCATCTTATCAACTATTGTCAAGGTAGCTATTATGTTGGAACCATTATCAGCAGGCATAAAACCAGCTTTCAAGGAGCTGGTTACAAGCGATTCCTCTATCACCTGCTCTATTTTATTTAACACAAATATGGCTTTGTGAACATGTACAAAGTGGTGTGCTGATGGTATGGGCTAACCCTAGTGCTTTTTTTAATTTTTTTTTTTTTTTTTTTTTAATAATACTGCCAAAACAATAGGCAAGATTACTGACTATACCTGATGCTGTAAGCTATTTTTTGCTCACTGATGGGAGGGAAATCCAGTGAGCAGTAACAGTCATATAGTCTGTACTCTGCACACTTGTCCACATATCTGTTGTCAGGTGAAATTTCTTTCCATTTTAGGTTTCCAGCTCTTTGTCCACCGTACTAACCAATGGATGTGTACAATTTTGGCACAGTCATTGGTGAAAAATAATAGATTCTTGCAATATGCCATCAGAGTTTAACACATCAGTCGTTGAAAACATCTGTTTTTTACAAAAGAATAAGGAAGCATGTGAATTGCCAACATCTTGAGATACTACAGGCATACTGTGGGTTAATTTTTGTGAAGCTGTTGACTCCTTCAGAGGAGCGATTCATTTCATGTGAAAAAGTGTGCCATTTTCCCACTTTTTTTGCTCAGCTCATTGCATTGAAATCAATGGCAAGAAAATTTTTTCCCTACCACAGGAAAGTTTTCTTCATTTTTCTACAGCCATATAAAAGGGTGTCAGGATCCACAGCATATCATTCTGTGTTTGTGAGAGGGGACAGCAGCACGTTTTTGAGCTAGAGAAGATAGGAAATAAAGGGGAATTGAAGATTAGTTTAGGGAGACTTTTAGGTAGGACATTTGATCTCTGTATTAGGGCAGTCTGGGGGCACTCTGGGGGAGAAGAAGGGAGGAAAGAGGTTGACTCCAAATACCCCAAAATTCTGTGTGACTGACTGGCAAGACACAGGTAGAAGGGGGTCCAAATTGCTTGGTGATTTTGCTTTTATTGTCTCTGTCCTGGGAAAGTGTAGGGAAAGAAGTTGTTGATTTTGTTTTTTTAGTTATAATTTTTTTTCTGACTGTGATAAGAAAGGGTGGACAACTGAAAAAAATACATAAATAATGAAACAAAAATAAATATATTAGGTGAGAGACAGCTGACTGCCCGATATGAGCCCTGTGACTGAGGCAGATTTGATAGACAGCAGACGACATTGAGAATTTTGTTGAGGGCTAAGGTAAGACATCACACTCCATCAGCTGTGTACTGTAGAGAGTAAAACACACACTAGTTCAGTAATGCCCAGAAAATACACAAGGGGGAGGTGGAAAGCTGGAGCAGTACAGGTATGTGGGAGTAAAGTGGTAGTTCAAAAACTGACTTCAGCAATGGTTGCTGCAGAGTATGTAATAAATGATGATGATCCCTCTCCTCCCAGGGTGGATGCAGTTTGTCAAGGTCCTACCAAGTACACCATGCCAGTTCCCCATTACCACTATGATACACATCTGCCACATTGTAGTTTGTACTTTATTTATTTATTTTTTTATCACTTGACATCATCATCATGAATATGTGCCAGCGTCACTTAAGCAGGAAGTTAGTGTTGTGGGCAAAGGACAAATGCACTCTGCATGCTAATACATTTTTATGTTGCTGTAGTACTCAACTTTGACTTTCAGCTACTTATTTCTCCACTGCAGCCCTCAGAAGATGTAATTTTGTGCTGGGAAATATTAATCCATGGGAAACATCGACAAAAAATGTGTTGGAATATGAGAAAAAATGTGCTGAATAGGAGAAAAATGTGTTAGAATAGGAGGAAAATGCTTTGGAATAGTCCAAAATGTGCTGGAGTAGCCAAAGAGAGGAAAATTTTGCACTGGAGAAAAGGAGAAAACTTTCGTGAAAAAATAGAAAAATCATCAGTTTTTTGCAAAAAGCCATGCGGGAACTTTTGCTAATTTTTTGCCCACCCCTACTTTTTACCTATAAAAGGATAGAAAATATTCATGTAATTCCCTTGTATATCTGTAGTATATCACAGTATATTCTTGTGGATTCCTATAAATATACTTAGTTACCCTTGCACACTTAACTTTAAATAACCACATTGCACTAACATGCACATACACACAAACACACACATAAATATATATATATACATACACACATATATACACACATATTCTTACACTCCCTCTCACATTCATCCCTTCTCTCAATCATTCTTACTTTTTCTCACACTCTCACACTATTACTTTCCTCACATACACATTTTTCACAATTGCTCCTCCAAAATGTATACCTACACACCTACACATACACATACACACACACACATTCTCTTTCTCTCTCCTTCTCTCTCATTCTATCACCTTCTTTCCACACTCTCATTCCTTTCTCTCATTCTCTCCCTTCCTCCCTGTCTCACTCTCTATGAAATCATATCTCTCCCTCTCTCTCATCCCCCATCCCCACCATCTCTCTATCACACTTTTTATGGAACTTTTTTCTGTTCTCTACCTGTTTCTAAGATGCTATTTGTTGAAAATGATTATAAGCAAGATATGCAGTGATAGCAGAATACTTGTAAAGAAGTACTACACTATGGCTTTTAAGCATATATATATATCATTTTAAAGTTGGTACAAAAACAGGAAGTTATTAAATTGTCATAATCATAATATAAATCTATTAAATACCTCCTGTAATTGTTATGGGCCAATATGTCTTTGCTGCCATAGCTTCTAACTTCATCACATCACCTTGATTTATTTACTATATATTCTCGTAATCCATTGCATTATCATATTTATAACTGCAGTCATTTGTTAATATTGATTTAAGCGTAATGGAAACCACTTAACATTAAATAAAACAAATCTAAGATTTAAATTGAAATAAAATGTTTCAGTTGGCAATGATTCAGGTTTCTAATTTACAGATGTTATACAGGATTTCACCTTACATAAATATATTTGTACTTTTTAAATATGAGCATCACTAGCAAATCATTTTAATCTATAAACTGCAATGTTTTTCATAATTTACAAGAAAAAGTTTTAATAAATGATATAACTTTTAAATTATATAACTCTACATACAACAGTAAATTGTATTTCAAATGGAAGCAGCTAGTAGCTAAGATTTTTTTTTTTTTAAATAGTGTATTTTAGTTGCAAAAAATGTAAAAAAAATCAAAGCAAATTCAAGAATTCATCAAAGGCAATTGCCAATATAGGAGGCTAGTTGAAAAGACCGTGTACACGGGCCACAGTGCCACCCAGCAAAGGCAGCAGTGCAGTCATGCACAGTAGAGACTGCCCGCGAAGCGGCTGATACTGAGCTGGGCGTTCTGAATTCAGACCGTAGACCAAAGGTGCACAGTAAGGACTACAGTCTGAATTCGGAGCCTCGCTCTGTTATCAGCCATGGCACAAGCAGTCTGTAGCGCTCATGACTGCAGCACGTGTAGCCATCTCTACTGTGCATGACGGCTTCTGACAAACACACGTTTAGTGAATTATTATATAGGATATGCTGGCAGCTGGAGGCCTAATTTGTTTCTCATTTCTCCTCTTCTGTGACTCTTTTTCCAGTTTTTGTCAGTTCTAAACTTTTCCATTAATAAAATATAATCTGCATTTTTATTAAGCCAATCCATGTTCTCTTCTACAATAAGCAGATCTGGCCATTGCTCACCAAAAAGCTCTCAGCTGGGATTTGATAGCAAATATATTGAGGAGTAAAACCCTGGACTCCCATTTAGTGCCACTAAATATCATGTGTATGCACAGTTCCTCACAGCATCTGTCCTGTCCCATGACTGGATTGCAGCTTTAAGGGGAGGAGGCCAGAAGGGGTAGGAGGGCACCCTTTCAGCTTAAATATCTTATGAAATACAAATATGTAAGTAATTAAACTTAGCGAAATATGATATAAAAGCCTTATTGAAGAGTCAGAGATAAAGTTTAATGTAGACATTACTATCACTTGTAACTCCTCTATTCCCAGAAAATAACATAATGCTTATCAAAACCCTGTGTTTTGACCACTTTTAAAAGTAGGGGTTTAATGACACCCTATTGCCCTTGGTGTTATGCTGACTAACAGGACAGGAGGAGAACCCACAGGACAAAAGAAATTAACTAGGCAGAAAATACATCTCCAGCTTCTCTCTTCAGCATTGCCCAGTTGCGACCTCATTGTAAGGTGAAAATATCATAGCCTCATGGTGACACAGCCTATGTCACTAGTGAAGAGATAAAGTAGACTGGGATTGGGTAACCCCACCAGCTTTTAATATTCAAGTAAACATTTCTTTCATAAAGACCCAGTGCCCAGATCTAGTTGGTCAGAGTGCCAGATATGACTCATGGAACATATTTTATCCACCTCCTAGTTAATATCTTCTTATTCAAAAGAAGTTAAAAAGTGATTTCTTACTGGATAACTAAAAGTTACAAAAATTAAAACTAGAAAGTGTTACTTCTCCTTTTTATAAGGGAAGCAACATATAATGACAATTTAGGCTCTTCTGAAAGAGCTTCAAAATCACTTTATATTTTGTTTTTTTATTTAAAATAATACGTTTGTGACATATTTAGCTTTATCTCTTTGTTAGTATATGCAAGTGAGGCAGTGCTGGTGAAACAGCTGAGTGTGATACAAACACTGCATATTGCCAGCTGCTACTCCCTCATGCTCTTTCTTCCTCTCTCTTAATTATTTTCATTACTCTGATTTCATAAGACACATCTATATAGTCAATCAACAACATAACTACATTTATGTTTAATCCTGAATGCCAGGGGGTTTGGCATATGCCTGGCATTCAAAGAAATATAGCTACTAGGGTTGGTATATAACCACCTTTCCTCTGCATGTAAGAGGTGATGTCATGTGACTGCACCTTTCTAATCTATGAGCAACACTTTCCCATTAGAAATAAAGAGTGACCATTCCTCATAGAATGTTAGCTATAACCTTTTTTTAGTGCAAGAGGGCTGTCCAGCCCCCTGACATTCAAAAGTTTAGACGTATTGTTGTTTGACTGTAAAGAGGCATCTTTATTAACCCTTTTCTATAATAAGTAAGAGAGAGGAAGAGCATGAGTAAGAGTAGTGCATAGTTTTGACTTCTTTCTAAGAACTCAGTAAATGTGGGTTGGCAGCATAAAAGAAATGTGTAACTTAATTCAACAACATGTTTAGTCATCTTCCTCTGTGTTGAACATTGTCCAACTCCCTTAGACGTCTTTAATACTACTAGCATGTGCCATTTGGACCCAGGTGCTTAAGTGAGCTCATCTGCTGCTACTAGTCATAGAACCTCAGATGCACTGCTAGTATGTCTCCCAATTAAATCTGTGATGCAGGTGGAATGTACCTATCCCTGTCTGTCCCTGTCACTATCTACAAAGAAATCATATGCACACTCCCTGTCTATCTGCCTCTACACATAGATAGTGTCAAAGTTTCAGCCGCAGCTTTCTTTGCAGTGTTGATTTTTAAAATACAGTTAAAGGGATAGTAATGTTTCATAATAAAAGCAGATCTAATTAATCATCATAGTATTTGGACTTTGGAGAGTGTTATTTCAATTCTGTCAGAATTGTAGTTCAAGAGTAATTCAATAATAAAGTATCCCCCTCCTGCCCCTTTTACTGGTGTAACACTGGGAAGTGCCCAGGTAGACTGCACAGAGGGACAATCTTCAATTAAGATAAGGGGAAAACCTGAAAAGCTTGTCAAGGGGGGCAGGGATTTCATTGTTCTAATAGAAAGAAAACTGTCCCCTGCTGTTATCTGTCTGGTCTATGGACTGGATTCCACATCTGAGAAGAGATGGCTTACACTAGGTAAAAGGGGCGGGAGGGGGGAACTTTGCTTGTGAATATCTCTCAAACCATAAAGGTTTGAGATATAAGACTTATATCATTCTTCATGTTTTTTTAATGCCTACAAAATAAAATAAAGAAAAAACTAAGTATTACTATCCCTTTAAGGGTGAGCCTAGATCTGTTAGCTTCAGAATCAGTATTGCAATACAGGATAAAGGACACTTTACTTCAGTTGCTGCAGGAACGCAGCACCACCAAACCTCACTATATGATTAAAGCTTGTCCCTCTTCTTCTTGCGGTCAGTCGTTCACAGTAGAGTCTCAGCCAGCACAGATAGGAACTTGAATCACTTGCCTCTCTGACTGTTACAGACTATCATTTATCTGTCAAAAAAGTTTTGTTTTTTAGCCACTCCTTTCTCCTTCACACTTCACACACACAACAATCAACTTGGCTACCACCAAGACTGATAAAAATGTACTCCAGCACCACTCTCTTTGCCTATATTCAAAATACAGTTGCTTTCTTTCTCTCCCAAGCACAGATTGACAACATATGGAACCCTGACACACCTTTTATATAGCACAGTGGGAACATATTGAAAACTCTCCATGTGATTCTTTTGCAATGACAAAGGTGGGAAAAAGTGGAAAAATAACAATTTTTTCTGGACCTTGTCTGCCCAGTGGGAAGTGCCATTTTTCTTCTGTGTTGCTTTTGAGAAAACATTTCACCTATCCCTGTTCATGAGCTGATAACGACTTGGGCTCAGAAGCGGAGAATCAACATTGTTATTTAACGTAACTGGAAGATAAACACTTCCAGAAATCAAAGTAAAGACTTACTATAATTAGGTATATTTATGAAATGGAGAAAGATAAAAATATCATTGTCTTCAATTAAGCCTTTATTTCTGTGACTATAAAGAATTTGTTTCACTACAGAATTGCAAATTTTTTCTTATATAAATGTGGCATTGCATATGAAAATTCAAGACTTAAAGAGGGTAGTTTCATGACCTGTCATCTCTCACATTATTATTATATACACACACCTCATAATGCACATGCACTTACCTTAGTGTCCAGGGTATAAGATGTTAAAGGGATAGTAATACTTAAAATGTAAAAAAAAATATGTTGTAGGGTTTATCCCCCTGAGTAAAACAAGAGTACTCCCACTGCTGAAAGGTGTTTCATTCAAAAGTTATTAATTTTCAAAGCTGAATTTTTTAGGTGCAATATCACAGTGTCCTGAAATTGTACAGTGGCACTGTTGCTACACCATCCTATGGAGATTTATGGTCCCAGGACCAGAGCTGTCCATAGGATCATGTAGCAACAGCGCCACTGTACAATTTCAGGCCACTGTGATATTGCACCTAAAAAATTCAACTTTGAAAATTAATAATAACTTTTGAATGAAACACCTTTCAGCAGTGGGAGTACTCTTGTTTTACTCAGGGGGATAAACCCTACAACATATTTTTTTTACATTTTAAGTATTACTATCCCTTTAATATCTCATTGCTATTACTGCTAGAGGTAGAATGCTATATCTTCAGCTAATTTCTTTATGTGGTTAACATTCCTGCTCATCCCCACTAAATTATGTGACAAACTCAATGCTAAATAAAAATTCCTCAAATTCCCATTGACTTTATGAGGCTTTTAAAGTGGACCTATTACCTGCACAGCTTTTAATCTAAAAAAAATACATTTTAACTACCTATACCTGGTGTTTATTTTTGCTTTCTAAACAGGCAAATTGCATTTAGAATTTCTTAATTTAGTAGTTGGGGAATTTAATCTCAGTAGAGCTTTGTTCTCTGACCTGTCTGTTAAAGTCTGCATAATGAATTACTCATATGTACAGGAAAGTACCTCTCCACCTTTTTTAAGATGCTGTAACCTATTAGTTTGCACCAGAGAGGTGGAATAAATTGATATGTCCATGGAGTAGAGGACTTGGAAAATGTACTTTCTTCCTGCATTTTGTTTAATCCCTTGATGTATTTGAATGCTTCTATCATATCCCATCTCTCTCTTCTCTCCTCCAAACTATACATACTCAGATGCATTATGTCTATCCTGATATTTATTGTCCTGTAAACCATTCACCATTTTAGTAGCCCTCCTTTGAATTCTCTATCTATATCCTTCTGGAGATGGGATCTCTAGTACTGTACACAATACTCTAGGTGAGTGGCACGACCACTTCCCTTTTTCTGCTACCATTACCCCTAGATATACAACCCAGCACCCTGCTTGCGTTCCCTGCTTCTTTGTTACATTGTCTGCCTACCTTTAAGTTATCAGAAATAATTACTCCCAATCCTATTGTGGTCTCTGACAGCACAGTGCCCTTAATACTATATTCTGCCTCTGGATTTTTACATCTCAAGTGCATTATTTTACATTTAAAAACATTAAACTGCAGCTGCCACACTCTTTTCCATTCTTCTAATTTACCTAAATCATTTGTCATTTGGCTTATTCCCCCAGTAATGTTTACCCTTTGTATCATCTGCAAACAGGCATACCTTACCTTGAGGACCATTTGAAATATCACTAATACAAATATTAAAAAGAATGGGCCTCAATACAGATCCCTGAGGTACCCCACTAGTAATGCAAAGTGTGTCTGAATATTCTCCATTGACTACTAACCTCTGTCTCCTGTCACTCAGCCATAGCCTTATCCATTTAACTATTTTTACATCCAGATCCAAACTCTGCAATTTATCATGAGTCTTCTATTCGGGACAATGTCAAACGATTTACTGAAATCTAGATAAGCTATAGCTACAGTTCCCTCCTGGTCTATATTTTAGTTACCCAGTCAAAAAATCTATGAGGAAATGTGTTACTTATGGTACAGTTGTTTTTTCAAGAATTGATTCAATTCTTCTTATTAAAGGTGCATTAAAACCGTATATGAAAATGTATATACAAGACTTTTCATGCTGGAATTTGTTTTATTAGAAAGCTTTAAAGGTATATTAATATTTGTAAGAAAGTGCAGCCCTGAGTCTTCTTTATTTTATTTGTAGCACATAGTGGTTTATTTCAATACTAACAGGCTTGTAGTTCAATAGCAATTTAATCAGAAATGATCTGCCCTCCCGCCTCTTCTGGCCACCTCCCACCAGTTGTGGAATCCAGTCGTGTGACAGGACAGCAAGAGACAATCTTCATATAGTAAGTATAATGAAAACCCTGAACCCCGCTTGAAGAAAGAGGCCATTATTTTTCTTATGCTTACTGAAGATTGTGCCTCTCTGAGCTTCATCCTGACCAGCATAACAGGCAGAGTGATGCAGGAGAAAGGGGAGGGAGGTGGATCCTTTCTTATTCAATTGCGGTTGAACTACGAGCCTGTTAGCATTGAAATATAGAGATACGTGCTACACATAACAAGTATTACTATCCCTTTAACCATTTAAACTGCATAGTATTTGGCATACGGTTTACAAGACAGTATAGTCTAAATTACATATACTGAGAAATTAATAAATGACTTGGAAGCTCTTTCAAATGAACAAAAGTTGTTATAATGTGTTGATTCCACTTTAGAAACATTCCCTTACCATTTTTTATGAAAATATATGATTATAGAGGATCTGTCACCTTTCCAAGTCCCCTCACCTCACTGGAATCATCCATATTGACAAGAGTTTCATGATTATTATTCCCAATTAATTTATTTCATCCCTTTGATGGAAGTTGAACTAATCTGACAGCTTCAGAAGGAAGAAAAAGATTATTTCAGCACAGGTGAGTAGACAGGCTGTGCCACACACTGCAAGAGCTCTGACTCACTGAGGTTAAACCTTTAGTGAACAGATGGGTGTGCAATGCAATGGTTAAAAGTTCCCTAACTACTAAACCAAAATTCACTAAAACTATATGATGACAGAAAAACAAAACACAAAGGACATGCAGCTTAAACAGGTAAGTTTATTTAAACTAAAAATTGAATAGTGATAGATCCACTTACTTGAATAATATCCTCCCTTTAGAGATGCAAAATTCATGTTTATCCTTTTGAGTGCTGGAAACGTCTCCAACATTGTACTCAAAAGGATAAAAGAGAGCATTTTGGCTCACAGCCCATCTGACCTAATGTCTAGTTAACCCTACTACAAATTCAGGAATTTCCAACTGAATTTTTATAATATTTAACAAATAAAATCCCCTGCTAATACTGTAAGATCATGATATATCAAGTCACATGCTGCTGAAATGTCATTTAGAAAAAAATCAACAAGCTTTTGCCTTCCAGCACTTAGGTTTGCCCTGTAAGGTAAAGCAAATAATATTGCACATTTCTTTGTAATTTTGCCAAAAGAGCAATTCCAAACTAATTAGGATTTTGTACTGCTTCATTGAAAGCAACATAAACATTCTGTTAATATTCTCTACAGCTGCTTCATCAATAACTCCCAGTGGTTCTGCCAATTTACAAAAGCAAACCGGTGGAGGATCAGATTATATGGCACCGATTAATCCACCAGTATTCATTGCTCTTTCCTCAACTTCACAAGGCACAGATGCCAATAATACTTACAGTCCCCTGAATGTGAAAATATCATTATTAAAGTGTGATTGGTGTCCCTGGTCATTAATTACAATCTTGTGCACATATGCATTGTGATTGCGGGAAATAATCAGCTATGTCTGCCAAATTGGCAACATTTAAAACTAATTTGTTATGACATGCCATAAAGCTATTTAAACAGAGAATCCAGAGCTCTGTTGCACTGGGTACATTGTTAAAATATCACATAACATCATTAAAAAATAGTTAGCATTTGCAGAGGGAAGTAATATTTATCCTTGAACTATAGTTCAAGTGGAAATTATACAAAAGGAACCTCTATGAGCTGAGTCAAACGATATTTTCAAAGAAGTACAATATTACCTGATATTGAAGTATATCAGAGTACTGATACTTTTTACTTAGTTGATCAGGCCTAATACAAAGAGTATAATATATTAAAGCTAACTGGAGAAGTTCTGGCACAAACTATCTGCATCACATGTAACAAATAGTAATTCCCAAAAGTTCCATTGCAGTAAAGAATAATTGTAAAGGTACAAAGATCCCATAGACTCATTAGGAGTTTGCCTTTCTGCCTTTGTTTAATTTTCATGGCAATATTAGTCATGGTTGCAGTTATGTGTTTCCTTTACAGTGGACAAAAAAATAGAAATAGGGAGCAGCTTCATCATCCATGGTACTGTCCTATTAATAGCGACAAATGGCACAAGTCCTCCTAATGGTATGCAAACTGAGAATATAGGGACTAATGCGTAGCAAGTATTGAAGACGACAGAATTAACCCTTTGAGTGCCAGAGGGGTATGCAACGCATTGCTCTGCAATGCGTTGCGTACCCATTTGGCACTTAACGGTTTAAACACACAAAATAAAAATACATCTCTGGGTGAATGCAAATGCTATGAAACAATGTGAGTGGGGCAAACCAATCACACTAAAGGAAGCAAAACATTTAATTGATTTAGATTGGGCATTTAAGTCTTTGACTATTACAGAGGTCCCAATGCATTGCAGAGAGAGAGATACTGATGTTCTAAGTAAGGTTGTGCAACTCTGGTGCACACCAAGTCCACCATGGGGATTAAATAACATTTATCATTGATTGAAATGGGGATTTTAATCCCTTTAAAAGCTACAGAAGGTCTCCAAAATACTGTGAAACAATGCATTGGAGACCTTTCTAGATTTGTGTGTGCGTGTTAAGATTTGTGTGTGTTTATGTATTTTTGTGTTTCTACTTACATGGGTGTTTATGTGTGTGTATGCATGATTGTGTTAGGGTGTTTGTACATGTGTTTGTGTCTGTGTGTTTGTACTAGTTTGGGGTTTATGTGTGTATGCGCATGTATGTCTATGGTAACTGCAACAAGTTGTAATAAAGCTGCATAGCAATAGACTGATCGTTAGACTTGTGCATTCATTTAGGAACGAACATTGCATGCTTCATACCACTCAGATTTAATTAAGAACCAAATTACATGGAACATACAAGATCAGAATTTAGAAACACAACCAACATACTCAACAATTTCATGTACATTTATTTGTTTCAGTCATTCATTTGGTCATGCAGTCATTCACCTTCATACGCTTACTCTTAGACACATTCATGCCAAGTATTATACTTACCTTGATGTCAGAGGTCCAGTGGTGTCCTCGCTGCCCTGGTCATCCAGCATCTGTAAGAAAAAAAAGTTAACTAATTAAAAAATGCTTCTAGTTCACCACCTTCCCATCCACCACTGCTACTTATAATAAAGAAAAAAAAGAAACCTCCTTCATCCTGCTCTGGCCATTGCCCAAGCCAGAAATAGGGACATATGAAAAGGGAATGGCTTTAATATGGCCATCTCTGTTCAAATATGTTCCCTAACTCCTACTGGCTGGGATTGTGGGATTTCTCTGGGTACTGAACGTCCCCTGCAGTAACCTCACCTCCAAGTTAATCCTAGAATCTAGCTAGAAGGGTCACAGATTTGAGTAACATCACCCTGTTAAGGCTGGCAAGCAAAACCAGGAATCAGACGATATAGTTAAAAGAACCTTTATTATGAGAATAATGACAGTAATGCAATATATAAATAAACACAGAGTGGGTGACTGAAACAGTGAGCACTGTATCAGGAATAGCTGTCTCCCAATCTCTGCACCACACTGTCCGAGACTAGGCCTCAGCCCACTGGAGTCTCGTGGTAAAGTAACGCCCAAGAGATACTGACTCAGCCTGCAGTCAGTAGCTGGGAGTCTTCTAGAGCCCCAGGTCAGTACTAGGAAGGATGTCAAAATAACGGAACCAACAAACTGAGTGAACAGACAAAGCCTTCTAGTAAGCACCAGACAGGATAGTCAGACGAGCCTAAGTCATACACGGAGCGGGTAGTCAGCCAGAGACACAGGTTTGCACCAGAAAGGATATCCACTGAAAAGATGGAATGCAGGATACGCAGTGGATAGAGCCCCAGGTCAACACCAGAGTGGGTACTCAGACAAGCTTAGGTCATACACGGAGCGGATAGTCAGCCAGAGCCACAGGTTTGCACCAGATAGGATATCCACTGGAGCGTATGTATGCTGGATGCGCAGTGGATAGAGCCCCAGGTCAACACCAGAGTGGGTAGTCAGACAAGCCTAGGTCATACACAGAGCATGTAGTCAGCCAGAGCCACAGGTTTGCACCAGAAAGTTTATCTGAGCCAAATTGTAACACCAAGGACAATAGTCAGACAGAGCCACAGGTCAACACCAGAATGGATGGACAGACAAGCTGGACCATACACAGGAATCAGGAATACCAGAAAATGAACTGCTCAGAACAACAACGTAAGGGTGACTGAGTCAGGACTCAGTCTGCCCTTTAAACCCCTCTACAGGAAGTAGGTAGGAGGAGCAGTTAGAGGGAGGAAGTAGGTAGGGAGGAAACTACAGGAAACAAACACACATAAAACAGAGGCCTGCAGCATGCTTGAAGCCTCTTGCCTGCATATGACGCGTGGAAAGACGCAGAGCGTCGCTAAAGCTGCGCCGCTGGAAACAAGGTACTTTGACACACCCCTGCAGCTAGCCAACGATTAGCTAGCTGCAGGAGTGACTTTGCGCATATCTGTGACCCCTCAAGATAGATGCTTATTGGCATGGGAGGTGAGGTTACTGCAGGGCACATTTCATGTTTTGTGTAACCCCACAATTCTAGCCAATTGGATTGAGGGAACTTATTTAAACAGGGATGGCCATATAAAAGCCTGAGCAGGATGGGCAGGGTTTCTTTATTATAGGCAGTTGCAGAGGGGAAGGAGGCAATGGGGTAGATTTTACATTTATTAGGTACTTTTTATTTTATTTATTTAATTTTTTTTTTTTTACAGATGCTGGAGGACCAGGGCAGTGAGGACACGCTTGACCCCTGACATCAAAGTATGTGTTGTTACTGCGGGGCACTTAGTTAAAATTCCAGTGAATTAATTTTATTTAATGAAAATCGTACTCAAAATTCGGACTAAATGAATGGGGGGGTCACAAGATTAATTTCATCTGAAAGAGGTAAAACATTTTTTACAGAAAAAAGTGATGACGGTAGTTTTTAAAGCACAGTCTGCTATCCTATTACTAGGGATGGGCAAAATGTTCACCTCAAACTGAAATCGGCGAATACTTTGACACTTTCCACTTGACAAAAAATTTCCTGCGAAAAGTGCTGTTTTTCCGCCTTGTCCGCCCATTGAAATCAATGGGAAAAAAATATTTCTACACCACATGAAAACTTTCTACAGCCATATAAAAGGCTGTCAGGCTCTCACAGCAGACATTCTGTGTTTGTGAGAGGAGAGAGCAGCATGTTTTTTGAGCTAGAGGGGATAGGCGAATAAAGGGGAATTTGAGGCTTAGTTTAGGGAGTCATTTAGGTAGAACATTTGTTCTCTGTATTAAGGGAGTCTGGGGGCACTCTAGTTGACAAGAAGGGAGGAAGGAGGTTGACCCCCAAATACTCCAATATTCCATGTAACTGACTGGTAAGACACAGGCAGCTAGGGACCTATTTTCTTTCTGATCTTGCTGTTATTATCTCTGTTCTGGGTGGGGAAGTCTTGGGAAAGAAGTTGTTGATTTTGTTTTTCAGTTATAATTTTTTGGACAGACTGTGATATGACAACAGGTTGGACAACTTAAAAAATATAAATAAAAAGAAAATAAAAAGAATAAAAAATAAATATCTTAGGTGACAGTGACAGATAGCTGACTGGGAATAGGCAAGGCATCATACAGCTGCATCAGTTGTGTTGTGTACTGTACAGTAAAAAACACAGTGTAGTTGCAGACTATCCAGGAAATGTACAAGGGGAAGGGGGAGGGGTGGAGTAGTGTAGGGACGTGAGAACAAAGTAGTAGTTCAAAAACTGACTGCAGCAATGGTTGCTGCAGTGTGTGCAATCAATGATGATGATCCCTTTACTCCAAGGGAGGATGCAGTTTGTCAAGGTCCCAGCAGAACTAGTTCCAGCACCACCAGTGCCAGTAGAAATAAAGAACCATATAAGAAGAACACTGAAGATGTTGCATTCAAGTGTTGATGATGCTGGCAGTACCATAATAGAAAAAGGTATATCAGCTGAACCGCCTGCTGCATCAGATAGTGAGACAAACAAGCACCAAAACACCCATAGTAGGGAACTTTGTTACAGTAAAAGTAAAAAGAAATAGTTTGAGACCTCCAAAAGATTAGAGGAATATAAGGGTAGTGGGCAACAATTGTCAGGTGATGTTGATGCTGCTGAGGATGACCTAATGATGACTGATGATGATGTAGATCGAGAATATATCCCTCAAGCATCCTTCTCTTGTTCAGATACAGATGACGTTGAGAGTGAGGATGGTGACAGGGCTATAATATTAGCAGAAAGTCAAAGGCTGAATCTTCCACCACTTTTAAGGAACACTGTGTCTGTCTATAAAGTGTTTGAGAAAGTCACTGGATAGTCTGACCCTGGACAAGCACAGATGTCAAAAAGCACACAGTCACCCTATCAGTCATCATCGGCATCATCACCTCTTCAAAGTCCAAGTCCCACTCACCTATACACACCTGTTTGGAGTACCCAGCAACAGCAACACAGGTTAACATCCACAGTGTTAGATATGATGAGTACCTCTGGTGCTGATGCTGTAAGTGCTGCACCTTTGACACCTAGTAGTAGTGGCAGTAGAATTACATCAACATCTAGCTCCAGTAGTAGTAGCAGAAACCACACATGACAGACAAAGCAAGAACAAATATATTAACAGCAGCACAGATGAGGAGGTAGAGGACAGATGGGACCACTGCTATGACTGATATGTAATGTGTGTCAATAATCTGAGAAGGAGGATAGAGTATGACAAAGGTAAAAATACATACACAAATAACACCATGCCAGTCCCCCCCACTACAATAGAGATCTGCCACATTGTAGGTTGTACTTTATTTTTTTTTATTACTTGATATCATCATGAATATGTGTCAGTGTCACTTAAGCAAGAGAGTGTTGTGGGCAAAGGACAAATGCATTCTGCACGCTAACACATTTTTCAAGCCATATTTTACTGTAGGACTCACAACTTTGACTTTCAGCCACTTATTTCGAAACGTCATCCCTCAGAACAAGTAATATTACAGTGGAAAATGTAGTACCTATAGGAAATATATGCCAAAAATGTGTTAAAATAGGTGGAAAATATGTTAACATAGACAGAAAATTTGTTAAAATAGGCGAACAGGAGGACATTTTTGCATGGGCGAAAGGCGAAATTTTTTTGTGTTAAAAGCGAAAAATCAGAACGTTTTCATGGAGTTTTTCACTGGAAATTTTTCACACTTTTTGCCCATCCCTACCTATTACCCATGTTGTGAACTGCTAGCGTGCGCTCAAAAATTACAACGGCATATAATATTTCTCCCATTGAGATCAGTGGAACAGCTCTACCCATGTGCTATTCAGCTGTGTGTGGTGAGTGCAGACGCACCTACTTTTCTTGGTGTACAATGCACAATGAAGCTTGAAGCTTAAAGACCCTTGTTGAACACACAAAGCAGGGAACAAACAGCTCACACAACACTTAGGACATAGCAAAATCACAACAATGGCAAAAATAATCCCTAAAGTGCCAAGGAAGCAACCTTCAAATGCACATGCCGTACACACAAGTCCTGGACAACCAACGTTAACCCATCAACCCCCTGAGGAAAAAGGGGTTTTAAAATCAAAGTCAAACAATCTGAGGCACACCCCCCCACACACACACACAAAAGGGGTCAACACCTACCAAGATGTGTATCCACACAACACAATATGCGCACCTGTCAATCGATAAGCAACCTAAGCCTGACTGTGTAAGATCAGTAGTCAATGGTCAACCACACCGGACAACTTGACACACGCACCTGACAGGTAAACAGCAATTAGACCAAACACACTCAAGCAACAACAGCCACACCGGCATACAATCACCTGGACAACATCCTCATTCCCATTGTTCCCTTTGTACCTGATGACCGCATCTGGCTAACATCCACCACTGTCTTAAAATGACATCCCACCATACTGGAATGTGGCCTGTTTACAGAGAGTCCACTTAGACAGCTATTATGAGCATTATGTTTCCATTGCAATACCTGTGAAGATATCAGAGAAGCATGCATGCAAGGGCTAAGGAACCCCATAATTCCCCATAATTTTAATGCTCTGTCTGGTGAAAAGGCCATCTCTAGGTGGCGGCACAAGCCAGGCAGCAGCACCTCAAATACCTCAAATGGATCTCCTCCAGCCACAGCTGACATGGGGACCTGTTGAGCAGAACAAGGCTCACGGTCTTCGGAATGGCAAAGGCTTAAGTAAGAGACTAGTATTGGTTGACTTCACACAGCATCATCGACTTATATGAGATGATCAGAGTTGAAGTAGACCCCTTACCTAGCACCAACAGTGCCCTATATGGCATGGAGAAGCTGCTGTGTGCCATCCATATTATGGCAATTGGATCCTTCCAGTCCCCCGAGGGATATGTATGTGGGATATCCCAGCCTACCTGTTCCAAGGTATTGGCTCAGGTGTTGACTTCCTTCAAGAGGAAGGCCAGAGGGTACATCCACTTCCCTTCCACCCAGATGGAGTGGGCACGTGTCAAGCAGGCATTCTACACAAGGGGAGGAATACCAAGAGTCATGGGGTCATCAACTGCACACATGTATGCATAAGAGCCCCTCGGCATTAAGGACATCTCTTCATAAATCACAAGCACTTCCACTCCATCGATGCCCAATTAGTGTGTGATGACTCCATGAGAATCACCCATGTCTGTCCTATCTTGGCATTTGTTATGACTCCTACATCCTCAGGCATTCCTCCAACTACCAGGACTTTGACTATAGGAACTATACAATAGGATGGCTGTTGGGTGTTGTCTGTTGGTGAGTGACCAATCTACACATCACATGACATAACATGCACAGGGGCACTCAAATGATTAATGAAAATACAGCTTAGCATGGTCGTGACACACAAGAAGTATGTCCCCATTATACAACATAATCCACATAACTATGTGGTCCATGTGTCAAGATGTAATTTCTGTTCTGCAGGGGATGGAGTATATAACTGCAAATACACAAACACCTGCACATGTTTATTTTTTAATGCAATTCTCTCCACTTCCTACCCCAAGTCTACCTGTCTCCAACGTGTGCTCCAGTCTTACTCTGTCACTATGTCTATCCTCTGCTCCTGGGCCCTTGCTGTAGTTCTGAGAACCTCCAAACAGAGGCAGTATGTGTCAGTTATTTTTGGGATATATATACATTTTTTTGAATGGACTTTGAATACTTTGGTGTGTTGTGATTGGCTGTGATTTTGAATGTGTTTTGACAATGTTTAGCATCAGCAGATAATGTTGAACGTTAGCTAATTTTCTTTGACATTGACATATCTGGAGTTGTTTAGCAACTGAAATGAACGCACGTGAGTTAAAAAAAGATGGGATGCACATTATGAGACTATGTGTGTTTGTGAGGCCTGTGCTTGTTGTCCATTCTGGTAGTTTATTAAATAGCTGCACTACACAGACATGGCTAACATTTGGTAATGATTTTCTGCTTACGAACTATTGTACCATGTCTTATTGAATCGAGCCTTCAGAGAACTAGATCGATAGATAGATAGATAGATAGATAGATAGATAGATAGATAGATTACTTTTTCATGATTCTATAACTTGGGTTGGGAATACTATTAAGGGAAATGTCATTGAAAGAAACACATGCAAATCAAGATATTCTCCTTTGATAGACATGGAGGCTGAAGCCTGTAACTAATGAGATCATGAATCACATCACACCAATGGACATTAATAATATGATGTCTTAAAGGAAGACTTCTGTTGATTCTGAGAGGAAAACTGGCTGTAAATTATTATTATTTTTTTAATGTAAAAAGAAACTCCCTATGGGTGCTCAAAATACCTATTTCACACAACATTTCCCAGTTATAAGAAAACAATTAACTGCAACCAAACCAAATAATAGTGTCAAGCGCCAAAATTAAACTAATATGTATTGGCTGAATTAAAACAACAATAGATAATCACAAGATGCCCTTTTTTGGTTTTTAGGGCTGCAAATTATTTTAAATAAGAATAATCAACATCAGCATCCAGGTCTCCCAAATCATATAGACTATAGGCTATGTTAATTAGAGTTTTTATATGTGGAAGTATTATTATATTTGAAATACTTGAAATTCAGTAAGACTGTAACATATTGCCTGTCATTAGAGAACATTAGAGAAATACTTTGCACATTATACTAAGGATAGATTTTTTGACATGTTTTATATATAGTAGATTTAACAATGACAATGATGTTTGGCTGTCATATAGATCACTACTGAAAAATAATCAATGACAACATTAACTTGTTAGGAGATATTATACAAATTGACATAACTGTGTTATGGAGAAGAAATATTGTTCCTTTATTAAGTTATTGATGAAGTTATTGATGCTGTAGAATTCAGCTACTGCATTACATTTGTCTTATCTTCTTTTTGCTGTATTTGCATTAAACAAATGGCTCACTAAAGTGGTTTACAAATGGACCATTCAAAATAGATTCTATGTTAATCAAGGTTGTTTAAAAGACATTGGTACATTTAACGTTTGCTTTCACTTGCTAACTTACAGCAATTACAAATGTTACCTTTACACAAAAAATGACTAGTGTTGAGCGAGCATGCTCGGCCGATGCTCGGATCGGCTCGAGCATCGCTCTGCTCGGCACATGGCGGTACTCGTACGAATACCGCATGTGCTCGCCCGCCATGTTCGGGTCTCCTCCCCGCACGTTTTGCGCCTGCTGCGCAGCCAATAAACGTGCAGGGAGGCTCTGACATCGGTGTAATGCCAGCAGCCATGTTGGCTGCTGGCATTACACTGATTGGCTGGCCAGAACCCGTGGTCAGGTGCTGTATAGCACCTGACCATCGAGTTCGGCTCAGTCTGAGCCAGGGAGAGCTGAGGATAGGAAGGGAAAGGCAGTGTAGGGAGGAAAAAAACAAAAATTGTGAAAAAAAAAGAACCAAAAGTCCTTTTTAGGACTACTGTGTGTGGGGGCAGCAGGTTATTTGGTGTGGGGGGAAAAAAACAAAAAAAAAAAAAAAAAAAATATATATATTCTGTTTAGTGTGCAAAGTTGCAGATTAGAGCACATTCTGTTTAGTGTGCACAGTTGCAGATTAGAGCACATTCTGTTTAGTGTGCAAAGTTGCAGATTAGAGCACATTCTGTTTAGTGTGCAAAGTTGCAGATTAGAGCACATTCTGTTTAGTGTGCAAAGTTGCAGATTAGAGCACATTCTGTTAAGTCTTCAAACTAAAATATCAAAGTCACGTATTCCATTCAGTGTGCGTCGCCGCAGTTTAGCAGCACATTCTGAGTACTGTGCAGAGTTGCAGAATAGGAAGAAATACTGTTAAGTCTTCAAACTAAAATATCAAAGTCACATATTCCATTCAGTGTGCTTCGCCGCAGTGTAGCAGCACATTCTGTGTACTGTGCAGAGTTGCAGAATAGGAAGAAATACTGTTAAGTCTTCAAACTAAAATATCAAAGTCACATATTCCATTCAGTGTGCTTCGCCGCAGTTTAGCAGCACATTCTGTGTACTGTGCAGAGTTGCAGAATAGGAAGAAATACTGTTAAGTCTTCAAACTAAAATATCAAAGTCACATATTCCATTCAGTGTGCTTCGCCGCAGTTTAGCAGCACATTCTGTGTACTGTGCAGAGTTGCAGAATAGGAAGAAATACTGTTAAGTCTTCAAACTAAAATTTCAAAGTCACATATTCCATTCAGTGTGCTTCGCCGCAGTTTAGCAGCACATTCTGTGTACTGTGCAGAGTTGCAGAATAGGAAGAAATACTGTTAAGTCTTCAAACTAAAATATCAAAGTCACATATTCCATTCAGTGTGCTTCGCCGCAGTGTAGCAGCACATTCTGTGTACTGTGCAGAGTTGCAGAATAGGAAGAAATACTGTTAAGTCTTCAAACTAAAATATCAAAGTCACATATTCCATTCAGTGTGCTTCGCCGCAGTGTAGCAGCACATTCTGTGTACTGTGCAGAGTTGCAGAATAGGAAGAAATACTGTTAAGTTTTCAAACTCAAATATTAAAGTCACATATTCCATTCAGTGTCTTTCACCGCCGTTTAACAGCCTATTCTGTGTACTCTGCAGAGTTGCAGAATTATAAGAAATACTGTTAAGTTTTCAAACTCAAATATTAAAGTCACATATTCCATTCAGTGTGTTTCAACGCCGTTTAACAGCCTATTCTGTGTACTCTGTACAGTTGCAGAATTATAAGAAATACTGTTAAGTTTTCAAACTCAAATATTAAAGTCACATATTCCATTCAGTGTGTTTCAACGCCGTTTAACAGCCTATTCTGTGTACTCTGTACAGTTGCAGAATTATAAGAAATACTGTTAAGTTTTCAAACTCAAATATTAAAGTCACATATTCTGTGTAAGATGAAGAAGGCGGGTAAAAAGGGACGGGGAAGTGGACGTGATCCTGAAAGTTCAGGGCGCGGGTCAGGACGCGGAGAAACTGTGCCTGGTGCCAGAGCACAAGAAAGAAAGACATCCACCATACCTAGCTTCATGTCTGATTTCACAGGGCGTCGCAGGACATCACTCTCGAGGTCCGACCAGTGCGAACAGGTGGTCGGTTGGATGACAGCTGATACTGCTTCCAGTCGGTTAAGCACCACCCTGTCTTCCACCAAGTCCACTCTCAGTAGCCAAGAGTCTGGCCAACATAATCCTCACTCTGATCATCCTTCCTCCCACCATACACGGTCTGGTCAAAGAAGTGATCCCACACTGGGATATAGTGATGAGCTCGTCTCATCACCAATCCTTCATTTGACCCTCTCTCCAAGCACGCTTGCAGAGGAACATGACATCTTGTGCCCTGATTCACAACCTCTAGAGGCTACCCAATCACAAGAAGATGACAGATGTGAACGGCATTTAAGGTCAAAGGAAGTAGTGGATGATGATGATGATGATGATGAGACACAGTTGCCATTAAATCAACCACTATTTCCGTCTCAAGACCTTGTTGAGGAGAATGTTATACAGTTGTCAATGACTGAGTATGTGGTGGGATCAAGACTTGAGGAGGATGATCAGAGTGAGGAAGTGGAGGAGGACTTGGTGGACGATGAGGTGACTGACCCCACCTGGGAAGGTGTAGAGCCGAGCGATGACAGCAGTCCTGAGGGTGAGCCATCTGCAGCACCGCAACAGGCTGGAAGAGGCAGTGGTGTGGCTACAGAAAGAAGGCGGACCGCACCAAACCGGCCCGCAAATGTTCCACGGAGCACCCCCTTGCGTAAATCTACCTTGCCAAAGGGTAGGTGTTCCGCGGTATGGCGTTTTTTTAAGGAAAGTGCGGACGACAAAAGAATTGTAGTTTGCAACCTGTGCCACACCAGAATGAGCCGAGGCATGAACACTAGAAACCTCACCACCACCAGCATGATCCGACACATGGCATCCAAGCACCGTAGTAAGTGGGAGGAACGCCTGGATCGCCCACCTGTGTCTGCAGGCCACACCACTGCCTCCTCTTCCCCTGTTTTCGGTGCCGGCCAATCGCCTGTCGAAGGCGCAGGCCCGCATACCTCCTGCCCTGCACCTGTAGCATCTGAAGCACCATCAGCGACCACATCCACTTCCCTGTCCCAGCACAGCGTCCAAATGTCATTACCCCAGGCATTTGAGCGCAAGAGAAAGTACCCAGCCACCCACCCACAGGCCATAGCACTAACCTCACACCTTTCAAAATTACTGGCCATCGAAATGCTGCCATTTAGGCTTGTGGACACTGAGTCCTTCCGCAGCCTGATGGCAGCAGCTGTCCCTCGGTACGCGGTCCCCAGCCGCCACTACTTTTCCCGGTGTGCCATCCCCGCATTACACCACCATGTGTCCCGTAACATCACCCGTGCCCTGACCAACGCAGTTACTGGGAAGGTCCACTTAACGACTGACACATGGACAAGTGCTTGTGGCCAGGGACGCTACATTTCCCTGACGGCACACTGGGTGAATGTCGTGGAGGCTGGGAGCGACTCGGACCCTGGGATGGCACGGGTGCTACCCACGCCGAGGATTGCGGGCCCTACCTCCATCAGGGTTTCCACCAGCACCTACGTTATTGGCTCCTCCTCCTCCGTTTCCACCTCCGAATTCTCTACACACACCGCCACTCCCCCATCAGCCAGTAGCTGGGAGCAGTGTAGCACTGCAGTGGGGAAGCGTCAACAGGCCGTGCTGAAGCTGATCTGCCTTGGGGACAAACAGCACACGGCCTCAGAGCTGTTGCAGGGGATTAGTCACCAGACCGAGCAGTGGCTCTCGCCACTCAACCTGCAAGCAGGCATGGTTGTGTGTGATAATGGGCGTAACTTGGTGGCGGCTTTGGAGCTCGGCAAGCTCACACACGTACCATGCCTAGCGCATGTATTTAATTTAGTGGTGCAGCGATTTCTAAAAACCTACCCCAATGTGCATGATCTCTTGACCAAGGTGCGCCGCGTGTGTGCACATTTCCGTAAGTCATCAACAGCTTCAGCCGGCCTGTTGAAGCTGCAGCAGCGCTTACAATTGCCAGCTCACCGGCTGCTGTGTGACGTGAGCACGCGCTGGAACTCCACCTTCCACATGTTGGCCCGGCTTTGTGAGCAGCAGAGGGCAGTAGTGGAGTACCAGCTGTTACACGGTCGTCGCCTCTCCGTTCAACTTCCTGTAATCAGAAGTGAGGAGTGGGAATGGATGTCAGACCTCTGCGAGGTTTTACGCAATTTTGAGGAATCGACACAGATGGTGAGCGGCGATAACGCTATTATCAGTGTAACCATCCCACTTCTGTGTCTACTGAAACGCTCGCTGCTCACAATTAAAACCGACGCTTTGCATGTGGAAGAGGTGGAAATGGGGGAGGAAGAGCTTACACAAGGTGATAGCCAGAGCACCCTCACTTCGTCTTCTCAGCGACAATTGGAGGAGGCGGAGGAGGAGGAGGAGGAGGAGGAGGAAGACACGGTTGCCTCCGCTACAGAGGGTAGCCATGGAACTTTAGTTCCATCTCTTCAGCGTGGGTGGGCAGAAGAGGAGGAAGAGGATGAGGATATTGAGAGTCAGCCTCCTGGTGAGGACAGCGAAATCTTGACTGTTGGTACTCTGGCACACATGGCTGACTTTATGTTAGGCTGCCTATCCCGTGACCCACGCGTTGTACGCATTTTAGACAACACGGATTACTGGGTGTTCACCCTTCTGGACCCCCGCTACAAAGAGAATTTCTCATCTCTCATTCCTCCGGTGGAGAGGACAAGCAAAATGTTGCAATACCAGAAGGTTCTTGTTGAAAAATTGCTCCAAAATTTTCCATCTGACAACGCTGGCGGCAGAGTACGTGCTACCTTGGCCAACCGAGAAGGGGAGAAAAGGGGAGCACACAGCAGTTCCGACAAAGGCAGGGCAACACTCTCCAAGGCGTGGGACACCTTCATGACACCCCGCCAGCACCCTCACCCTGATGCGCAGCCTAGTGTCACAAGGAGGGAAAAGTTTTGGAAGATGGTGAAGGAGTACGTAGCAGACCGTGTCAGCGTCCTCAATGATCCCTCTGTGCCTTACAACTACTGGGTGTCCAAGCTGGACACGTGGTATGAACTGGCACTCTACGCCTTGGAGGTGCTGGCCTGCCCTGCCGCCAGCGTTCTGTCTGAGCGGGTATTTAGTGCTGCTGGTGGCATCATAACAGATAAGCGTATCCGCCTTTCCACCGACAATGCTGATAGGTTGACACTTATAAAAATGAACAAGGCCTGGATTTCCCCTGACTTCTCCACTCCACTGGAGGAAAGCCCCGGGGGAACATAAACTCACTTTATATATGTTATTTACAATGATGGGAATACTCTGTATTCCCATTCACCCCTTCCACCCAAAAAACGGGTATGTGGTTGACTCTTAATCTTCTCATCCTCCTCCTCCTCTTCCATATGCCCTGTACTATAATTTTTATATAGGGCCAGCTCACCAGCGTGCCCTGGGATATAATTTTTATATAGGGCCAGCTCACCAGCGGGCCCTGTGATATAATTTTTATATAGGGCCAGCTCACCAGCGGGCCCTGTTTGACAATTTTTATATAGGTCAGCTCACCAGCGGGCCTTCTCATATAATGTTTTATTGGGTCAGCTCTCTAGCGGGCCCTCTCATATAATGTTTTATAGCGTCAGCTCACTAGCGGGCCTTCGCATATAATGTTTAGGATGGTCAGCTCTGCAGCAGACCCTCACCCATAATGTTTTAGATGGTCAGCTCAGCGCACGTTTCCCTCTTAATCATGGCCTCAGTTCTGAAAATCAAGGAAATTTTTGGGAGAATTTGCCTCTGCGCACGTTTCCCTCTTAATCATGGCCTCAGTTCTGAAAATCAAGGAAATTTTTGGGAGAATTTGCCTCTGCGCACGTTTCCCTCTTAATCATGGCCTCAGTTCTGAAAATCAAGGAAATTTTTGGGAGAATTTGCCTCTGCGCACGTTTCCCTCTTAATCATGGCCTCACTTCCGAAAATCAAGGAAATTTTTGGGATAATTTGCAGATGATATACAAGTAAATATACAGCAAATATTGTTTGGTAACAATTTTTCGCCTAAAGTCGTTTTTATTTTCCTTTTTGTGTGTTTTATGGTCAGTCTGTAAAAATGGCGTACTACGGGCGAAAGATCGTTCCCAGCAGCGATGTTGGAGTCCAAGGTGCATCCAGACATCCTCCCTATGCTGTCCCTGAACCATTTCTGTAGTGTTTCCATCTTTTTCTGCCCTTTTCCTATGGACCAGGCACCCTCCCCTCATCAGAGCAGGGGGTGCCTGGTGTAATGCTCGAGTCCTCCCATTGACTTCAATGGGGCTCGGATGCTCGGCCGAGCACTCGAGCCTCAGGGGGTGCTCGGTCAGAGCACCCGAACATCCGAGCATTGGGGTGCTCGCTCATCACTAAAAATGACTCAAAAGGTGGCAGATGTTCTTTAGCACTTAACTTAAAAATCTAGTGCTATGACTTCCATTTTCAGTTCTTGTGTCACTGGTGATCAATATTTCAGGTGTGGTATCAGCTTACCTCTTGATTTAGTGAGATTGCAATTTAAATTATCACAGGAAAGTTCCTACAACCCTCAAGGCTTGAAAAAAAACTAGAGCTTGTGATATCCCAGCAGGGTGCAACAAACTACATCAGTTCTTTACAACCTCAGTTTTTCAGTGTGTCAACTGCGAACGTTTTGGCAAGTTTGCTATTCCACAAACATAATTTTGGATTATTTTTGCACAGGTTTTGATTACTTACTAAGAACTCAGCAAGTGTGGGATAGCAGTACATAGTAGTAGAACTGAGTAACTTTATTGCTTTAATAACATGACTTGTGGAGGCAGGAGGTGAGAGAACATAAAGACTCTTGTCATCTCCTACAAAAAACTCAGAGTCATACACCTCCATGTTTAGCATTTGCAGAACAGTAGCAGGGGCCATGGGTGTTAGTGTAAATGAAGGAAATCTTGGCATACTCCCTGACATATTCACAACACTACTATTATATGCCCTGAGAACTGTGTTCTGGGACCTTTAGTAGTGGTTCTACTGCTGCTATTCATGGAACCACTGACATGTTGATGGTGTGTCTCCAAATCAGACTTGTGGTTGTACTTCAGGTGGGATATGCTTCTTGCATAACAAATAGCAACATTTAGCTTTTTGATCATTAGTGAAGTATCTCCATACTGTAGACTTCATAGTCTAAGGGTTCCTGAGTGGCTACTACCATTACTGGATAGGGATGAGCTAAAAGTGAAAAAAATTTTTTGGAATTTTCATGGAAAAACACAAATTTCCTGCTTTTTCTGTGAAAATACCCGCCCACAGAAAATACATCAAACATTTGATTATTTTGCCACTGTCAATAAATTTCCCAAGAGAACTTTTAGATTTTTCGCTAATGTTTTCAATGACTGCAACATTTTTTGATGCAATATTACTTCTGAGGGCTGATTTGGAGAAATAAACAGCTGAATGTAAAAGCTGTGAGTCATACAGCAATATATAGAAACATAGAATTTGATGGAAGATAAGAACCATTCAGCCCATCTAGTCTGCCCATTTTCCTACTGTTAAAACCTCAAACCTTTTTTTTGGTTCTTGGTCTTTTCTTATGTTAAGGACAGCCTTACTCCTATCCCATGCATGCTTAAATTCTGTCACTGTATTAACTTCTACCACTTATTCAGGTAGGCTGTTCCACTTATCTACTACCCTCTCAATGAAGTAAACCTTTCTTACATTATGTCTAAACCTGTGTCCCTCTAGTTTTAGACTATGGCCTCTTGTCCTAACATTTTTAAATGTATTTCCATCCTGCACTTTGTTGAATCCCTTCATGTATTTGAATGTTTCTATCATATCCCTTCTCTCTCTCTTTTCTCCTCCAAGCTATACATGTTCAGATCTTTTAGACAATCCTGATATTTGTTTTCCTGTAAAATAGTCACCATTTTAGTAGTCCTTCTCTGAATTTTCTCTAGAGTATCTATATCCTTCTGGAGATGGGGTCTCCAGTACTGTACACAATACTCTAGGTGAGGTCTAACTAGAGAACTGTAGAGTGGCATGACAACTTCCCTTTTTCTGCTACTAATGCCCTAGGTATACAACCCTGCACCCTGCTTGCATTTCCCACTGCTTTATTACATTGTCTGCCTACCTTTAAGTCATTAGAAATAATTAATCCCAAATCCCTTTCCTCTGTTGTCTCTGACAGCACAGTACCCTTAATAGTGTATTTTTCCTTTGGATTTTTCTGTCCCAAGTACATTATTTTACATTTTTCAACATTAAACTGCAGCTGCCATACTCTTGTCCACTCTTCTAATTTACCTAAATCATTTGTCATTTGGCTTATTCCCCCTGGAATGTCTACCCTATTGCAGATCTTTGTATCATATGCAAAAAGGCATACCTTACCTTGAAGGCCTTTTGCAATATCACTAATAAAAATATTAAAACAAATGGGACCCAGCACAGATCCCTGAGGTACCCCACCAGTAACACTCCTTTTGTCTGAATATTCTCCATTGACTACCACTCTCTGTCTACTGTCACTCAGCCATTGCCTTATCCATTTAACTATTCTACATCCAGACCCAAACACTGCAGTTTATTAATGAGTCTTCTATTAGGGACAGTGTCAAATGCTTTACTGAAATCTAGATAAGCTATATCTACTGCTCCTCCTTGGTCTATTATTTTAGTTACCCAGTCAAAAAACATGCCTTGAAAAAATTGTTAGAAGGCTGATTGCCTTTGTCCTTTGCCCACAACACTAACATCCTGCTTAAGTAACATTGGCACAGCGATCCTTGAACAATAATTGTGGTTTGGGATATCTCCAGCAGGGTGCAACACATAACATCAGTTCTTTAAAGCCTCTGTTTTCAACACAAGTAAAGGGCAGCATGTCATCATTTTGGCAAGGTTACTATTCCACAGGAGTAATTTTTGATTATTTTTGTTCAGGTTTTAACTTATTTATAACTACTTAGTAATTGTGGGATGGCACTACATTGTGGAAGAACTGTGTAACTTTATTGCTTTAATAACATGACTTGCGGTGGTGGTGGGGTGACAGTGGAATGTGTAGGCACTCTTGTCATTGCCAAAACCAAATCCGGAGACATACTACTCTGCAGGAGCATTAAATCTTGGCACATTCTGTGACACATCAACATCACTTCTGTTATGTACCTCAGAGCCCTGTAAAATGTTTTTATATGCTTCAGCTGCTGCTAGTTATAGCACCTCTGATCTGTTGATGCCGTGTCTTCCAGCCAGTCCTGCTTCAGGTGGGATCTCAGTGAAGAGATGCCTAGGTGTAAGTCTGCTTTCCCCCTGATCACATGCTTTTTACATAGACAGAAGAAAGCAACATGCTTAGCTTTTGGTTCATGAGTGAGTATCTCCATACTGTGGGCTTTATAGACAGAGGAGCTTCTGAAGGGCTGCTACTACAACTGTGGCTAGATGTTGCTGCAAATGTACTACTGCTAGGTGTTGCATTTCCGACAACAGCAGAGGCACTCATCATACTTAAAGTTGTGAATGTATCACGGTGCCCATGCTTTGTGCATTGGGCGGTGACATTCTGACTGCTAGTTTGCATTACCTCTTACTGATTGGCTAGTACCTTTTGTTTCCACCCAGTGATAGCTTTTATATACCCTGTCATTTCCACGTTATGGTGCCCTTTCATGGTGTATTAGTTCCTGCATTTTGCTCCGTTATTGCTGATCGTGTATGACCTGGCCCGCCTGACGACGTTCATGAGTTTGCTGTTCTTCGAATACTCCGTTGCTGACCGTATCCGGCTGAGAACCCGCTCCATTGTTGACCTGATCTGGCTGAGAACCGTTTCCGTTACTGACTGTTCCTGGCTGAGAGCCCGCTCCGTTGCTGACCTGGTCTGGCTGAGAACCAGCTTCCATTGCCAATTGTATCTGGCTAAGAACCCGCTTCCGTTACCTACTGTGCCTGGCCGAGTATCCATTCCGTGTCTGACCATACCTGGCTACGAGTTTACTCTGTGTACTGTCTTGTCACACAGTGCCTTTCGTTTCCAGCATACAGCTTGGTGGTCTCTGTTTTGCTCTCGCTTTACTTGCGGTGCCTTGCTGTTATGCTAGTCGGTTGCGCCACATGGCACTATATCTCTGTCGACCGTTAGCTAAGCATTCATGCTATAGCTACTCTCCATACCGCCGTTGGCGGAGTGCACAAGCGAAGTACCGGTACAGTGTTATAGCACTGACTGTGTTACTCTGATCTCTCTGTGTCCTCCTCTCTTACATCTCTGGGCTCACTCCCTTGGTGAGTATATCAGTATATCAGGGCATTACCTATTGACCCTTTGCATTCCTGGACGTTCCAGGTAGAGTGTTGCATATTTCCATCTGCAGGAGCCTCGGGCTCAAGAGCCAGCGTTGCATTGTACCATCCTCAGTAGAGGGGACACTGGTTGCCTACATCTCTTTATTCCACGGTGCTGCTCTCCATCCCTAGCGTTCTAGGGATTTCCCTGGGAGAGTTATCTCGGTCTGTTGCCATCCGGTGGCAGGGTCAGTGTTGCCTCGCTCCTTGTGTTCTGTACCTACTAGGCATCTGGGTTGTGCCAGCAGGGTTGCCTCGCTCCTCTGGGTTGTGCCAGTCACTTCCTCCTGAACCATCTACCATCAAGGTCCTGTGGTCAGCCCTCTGTCTGCTTACCCTGCTGCCTGTTCTGGTTCAAGCCAGGACCTCCATTGCCAGAGATTATCATTATTCACACATACATCGCTATTACTGGCTTGCTACTATTGTATATACCTGCCTGTATTTCTGCTCTGTTTGTGTGGGCCCATAGGCCTATCTATGTGTTTGAACTTTATTTCAATAAAGTTATTTTTACCTTACCAAACTGTTCTGAATGTTCATCAAAAACCATGACAGAATGTTTATAAACTGTGTTGTGTCTAGTTACTCGACATTAGTATTGTGTGTGTGGCTGAGTGGGTCTTGGACTTGGAAGCAGTGACAATACTGATGATGACTGTGTATATTTTGCCCTCTTTGCTTGTCCAGTGTCAGACTTTCCAGTTGTTTTTTCATACAGTTTATAGACAGACACAGTGCTCCTTTTCCATGGTTGAAGACTGAGCCATTGTGATTCAGCTAACTTTCTCATCATCTCTCTCACTCTCAACTTCATCAGTATCTGAAGAAGAGGAGGAAGCTGGATGGATATATTGTAGATCAACATCATCATCAACAGTTATTAATTCAACCTCAACATCACCCATCACTTCTTTCCTCCTACTTTTATATTCCGCTCTGCTTTTAGAGGTCTCAGACAATTTCTTTTTACTTTCCATCTTAGAAGGATTTTCACAACATTTGCTTCTACTTTCAGGGCAGGTGTTTTTGTCTCACTGTCAGATGAAGAAGTTGGTTAAGCAGCTGCACCTTTGGCCACTATGCCAGCAACACTGGAATCTGACTCATTGTCTTCTTCAGTGTTTTAGATGGTTTAATAATAGTACTGGTGGTGGTGGTGGTGGAATTTTGGTGGGACTTTGACAAAGATCCTTCTCAGGACTAGAAGGATCAACATAATTTATTATGCACTCTGTAGTAACCATGGCTGCAGTCAGTTTTTGTACTACCACTTTGCTCACATGTCCCTGCACTGCTCATAATCCATTCCTTTCCCCTTCCCCTACCCCTTTTGATTTGCTGGACATTACTTGAGTACTGTATGTGTTTTTACTGTAAAATACACATAGAACTGATTGTGTGTGATGTCTTTACTTGACAATCTACAAAATACTAAATATGGTCTAGTATCAGTCTGCCTCAATCACAGCTCACATCAGGGTCCCTGTCTTTGTCACCTATCAATATTTATTTATTTCAAATAATTGTCCCCCCATTCCTATCACTGTCAACAAAAAAAACCCTGTTCAACTGCTTTTTTTCCCAGACTCCCCTAGCAAAGAGAGAACAGCCATCTCAGGAATAAACTTGGATCACCACTGCCTATGTTTCCCAGTTAGTCACATTAAATGTTGGGGTATTTGGGGTCAACTTCCTTTCTCCCTTCATGTACTCCAGAGTCCCTCAGGCTCCCCTAATACAGAGAACAAATATCCTACCTATAAGACTCAATTCACATCATTAGCCTGTCTTCCATAGCTCAAAATGTTCTGCTTTCCCTTCCTCTCACAAATGCAGAATGGCTGTGGCAAAAGAAAGGAAACTCCCCATTGATTTCAATGCAATGAAAAAAAGCAGAAAATAGGCATTTTTTGTGAAAAATTTACGCATCAGCGAAAAGTGCTGTTCTCTTTTGAGGCAAAAACTTTTGCCCATCCCTAATACTGGGGATAAATGTTGTAACTGTACTACTAGTATATATCAGAGGTGCTGCACTTCCAGCAGCAGCAGAAACATGCATCATAGCAAGGGTTGTGGATGTTGATGATCTGTGTTACTGATTATTCAACAAGACTGTGTGTGACTGGGTGGGGGTTGGACTTTCAAGCTCTGACAATGCTGATGATGACTGATGGGATGATTGTGTGTTTCTTCACATCTTTACATTGCCAGAGCAAGACTTTCCAGTTGATTTCTCAAACATATAAACAGTCATAGTGGTGCTCATTATCAGTGGTGTAGAATAGATCATCATCTCTCTCACTCTCAACATCATCTGTATAAAAATAAGATTAGGATGCTGGAGGGATATTTTCAAGATTAACATCATCTTCCAGTAATTAGGCCATCCTCCGCATTGCCTGTGGTTTCTTACCCAATACTTTTATACTACTCTTGGCTTTTTTAAGTCTCAAACAATTTATTTTTACTTTTCTTGAAGGAGGGTTTTTTCAGTACATTAAACACTACTGAGAGGACTTGTGTTTTTACTCCACAAGTGGCTTATTGCTGTTAATGGTGAAGGAACTTTTTATATCACCTTAACAAACAGCCTCATCAGGAGAAGAAGAATCATCATTGTTTAATGCAAAAGGAGCAGTAACCATACATGCAGTTAATCTCTGGACTACGACTTTACTAATATGTCTCTACACCGATTTTGTAAAAAAATTGTATCTTAAAAGTCTCTGGCCTCGATTCTACTGAGGCCAGTAAAACAGCCGATAGGACAATATTGAAGAAGGAAGACTGAAGAAGAAGATGGACAGTACCTGACCAGGGTGCTGAAAACTCCACTGGACATCTGTATTACTGGTAAGTGTTTCTTGTCAGAGGCTGTTTTTTTAACTTAGATTAACCTTGTGAGTGCCAGTGGGGTAAGCAATTTTTGGGATTGCTTTGGATGGATATGGTATGATATTATAAATCCACTGGTGACTTAGGTTTTTTGCTGCTTTTCTTCATGTTTAATTCCTGGTCGCCACATTTGAGCAGTTCACTTAATGTATCTTAGTGCTAATGCATAGAATTGAATAGCATATTTCAGCGTATTGTTTTGTGGGTGAAAATGCCCACAATATTATCTCACAATGTGGGTTTTTTAGATGGTATTTCTTCATAGAATAGGTAATTGAATTGCTTACCATGCTTGAAGAAATGCTGTTGGCTGTTTTTCTTTTTTGATGTTGGGAATTGAATCGAGCCCTCTGTCTCTAGTATCTGTCAAGGTCAGCCTTAGTTCCAGCTCATATCAGGGACTCTGTTTCCTATCAGTCCATTTTTTTTCCTTTTTCTGTTTTAATAATTCAACACCACTTGCAACCAAGTGCAACTGCTTCTGTCTCTCTTTGTGTCAAGATGATTTTAGCAGATGCTTTCTCTCTCTCCCAATGTCACTGCTGTCTTAATTCTTTATTGTAAAGGATGAGGCAATACCTTAGTCAATATACTGGCCAGTGGCCAACTTCATCTAGCTGTTGTAGGAGTCAGTGTCAGTTGTGCTTGTCTGTCATATTTATGTCAATCCTCCACATGTCATGCCAGAGAAGCACTGACATATCAGGAATGAACTTGTATCACCTGCCTGTTTCTTCTCTGCCAAACAATATTGAGGTATTTTGGGTAAATCTCCTTTCTGCCTTCACACTACCCCCACACTCTTGTAACACAGAGAACAGCCAGCTCAGGAAGGAACTTGTATTGCCTGTCTGTATGAGTCAAATACATTTTGAGGTATTTTGGATAAATCACCTTTCACACCCCCCCCATACTTCCCTAACATGGAGAACAGCTTGCCTGCCCATAAGACTCCCTAAACTAAACTCCATCTCCAATTTTTTGCCTATTTTCTGTAGCTCCAAAATTGTGTTGTTTTCTCTTATAAACACTGAATGACATGCTGTAGGAACCTGACACCCCTTTTATACTATCCCAGCAGGGAAAGGATGTAAATTTTGTATGTGGTTGGGAAATTAATTCTTAACAATGATTTCAAAGTAATAAGAAATGAGGGAAAAACATAAAAATAGCACTTGTCGCTGAAAATGTCATGATTAGTGGGAAGTGCCATTTTTCACCTGTTCTGCCTCTGAGGTGAACATTTTTGCACATTCCTACTGGCTGCAATGCAGGGAATCATCACTGGGGACAAGCTGATATAGGAGGCCCTGTACAACAGTGTGTTGGCTATTGAACAGGAACTGAAGCCAAGCACAAACAGCAGCACAGGCAAAAGCAGGATAAAACAAAGCACAAGTCAGGACAGCAATAAACAGTTAAGTCCAAATCTGAAGCACAGGTCAGGGCAGGAGAAATAGTCAAAGTATGAGTCTGCAACACATGATACATATTAATATAGTAAATTAGGATTAAAAAAGATACAAGTCCACCAAGTTCAACCCTTGCCTCATAACCCAGTGATGTGAGTATTATATAGCTTTCCTGCTACTAAATAAGGTAGTCTTTATCAGACCTTCCTGTTTTGCCTACTAATACGCAGTATAACCCTGTATGTTTCCCTTTGAAAAAAATCTATCTAATCTTCTCTTAAAAGTATCCATTGTATCTGTCATAACCACATCCTTGGGCAAGAAATTCCATAATTTAACAGACCTTACTGTAAAAAACCTTTCCTTTGCTGAAGTCTAAGCCTCCGTTCATCTGATCTCAAAGGGTGTCCCCTGGTTATTTGATCAGGCCTTGGAAAGAATAGCTCATCACAGATATTCTTGTATTGACCTCTCATATACTTGTACAATATGATAAGATCTCCTCTTAGTCATCTTTTCAAGTTTGTCTAGTCATTCCTCATATGTCAAGTGCTCCATTCCCAACATAGTGGAACAATAGCTTAGACGTGGCTGTGTGAATGTTGACCAAATGAAGTTCAAACATATCTTAACCCTATGAGTGCCAGAGGGATACTCAATGCATGGCACTCAAAGGGTTAAAGAGGCAAAAGAGCCAATGAGAGAATCAGATAGGATAATGAAATCTCAGTCCAAGAGGTACACTCTCCAAGGTCTAAAAACATTATTTGTGAAAAAAAATCATGTTTCATGGCAAGGACATCAGACACCGAGACCTAGGAACTCAAGTTCATAGCCCCTCCAATTTACCAATATTTAAGTGAACCTCTGAAAATACAAAAGTCAATATTATTGTTCTCAAGTTCCTCACAGCCATCCTCCAAAACCATAAGATATTGGGTGCAGAAAGGTTTTCATAAGGATACATAGACTATGAGAGAGATTTTCAGACTCTGAGGAATGTTCAACATGTACGTAACTGGGTTAATTATCTGGTGAACCTTGTAAGGACCAATAAAATGAGGACTAAGCTTATCCAACCAAATATGCTTGGAGGGAAGTCAGATCATATTACCCAATAAGACAGAGAAGGTAAGGATTCAAGATTATCCTCTGCCTTTTCTGACAAGAGTTGTCTGCTACAAGCATTAATCTGTAAAGGATGATGTGTGAATATCAGCAGAAACACCAGGAGACTGAGAATTATGAAAAAAACTTTGAAGATTATATCCCAGAATAGCAAAAAAAGTTGAACAGCCCAAGGAATCATGCAAAAATGAACTGTAAGGAAATGCAGCCAATGGAACCACATTTATGAGAATTATCTTGAAAATGACTTCAGTAAGAATGAAAGAAGTACTCCAGATTTTGGTTCAGACATTCCATGTGACAATTAGTGTGTGGAAGGTAGGCAGAGGAGAGTTGGAGATTAATACTCAGGTACATACAAAAGACTTTCCAAAACCTAGACATAAACTGAAAACCTCTAATCAAAATGATCTGCCCTGGAGCTTCATCTGATAAATTTATTTATGGTAATAAACAGGTCTGCTAGTTCTTTTGTATTCCCTCCATGCTAAAATATAAAATGGGGAGATAGTTTACTTATTTTTGTCAGTCTATGCTTGACGGAGACAAAGAGAGCCTGAGAGAGAAAGCAGATTTTATTGTGATGCTAGTTAGTGTGAGCAAACAAAGAGAGTGAGCTGGAGTTACTTGATAGGTGTATTGGTGGAAGCCAGTTGAGATCCTTCCTACCTTAGCTGATTGAGCCTGAGAATTTACTAAGGCTGAGATACTACACAGTCAGAAATATCACATTATGTATTGAACTTCACATGCTTTACTCATACTGACTACTACATCCACAAGAACAGGAGGTATAAGCATATACTGAGGTAAAGTGTTGCTGCACTCACTGTTGTGAGTTTTATCCTTTTTAATACAAGATGCTGTTTCTGAATTTAGCATGTCTATCCTGTATTGTACTGTGAACATTAACACTGGCTACTAGTCCAGAGGCAGGTATGCAAAGAGGGGTATCTAGAGTTGCTTATGGCTGCAGGGAGTGTGGGCGGGATTTGTAGACAGTGACACTGACAGTGTCATGACCTACCTTCTCCTGCTGGCCATGCTTCTACATTGTGCGATTGTTGGCATTTGCTTGCTCACACAAAGAAATATTAGCACATTTGAATGAAGGTGCATTAAATCACTCACTTCTAGCATTACATAATCTGCCATATAGCACATGTTTATGTGTGCTAAATCTACTCATCTCACCATTCCTTTAGTCCTCAATTGTTAGCCTTTTGGTAAAGACACAGTGCTTGTTTCTGCTCTGATATTCTGGTTTGACCTTGGCTTGTGTCTTTATTCTGCTTGAACTCTGCCCACCTCAACCTTGGCTTATCTACTGATTCTGCACAAACTTCACCATATTGACCTGTGCTTGTCTCCTGTTTCTGCATGAACTCTGCTCATCTCTCCTTGTCTTGTGTTCTGACCCTGCACAAATTATTCCTGTCTCAACCATAGCTTATCTCCATGTTATCATTCTATCCCACCATCGGAATCCAGTTATTTTGAATATCTGCCTTGTTACTCTAATGGAGTATTGTCAGTACTACAACCTCACAGTTCCCTGGTGTGTCCTTCATGGCCGGCACCTCTAACCACAGCTTAGGCCACAGCAAGTTTACACCAGCAGCTGCCAAGAACCTGAGCTATACTCTTTACACCTTGCTCTCTAGCTACCAGTAGTCTGACAGCTCCCAGGCATTTTGTGGGAGACCTTGACAGTTGACTTTTACAGTTGATTGCACAAAGATTTTATAAACAGGTAGAAGATTGAGCCTTTTCCCTTTGTTATATTGCAACTTTTTTGCTATATTATCATTGTTCTCAGTCTTGGTCACAAGAGAAGGAGGTGAGTGAAGGGGCACATTGTAAGTCAACACCATCATCAATAATAAGGTCATCAGAAGCAGCATCTGTAGCACGATCTGCTTTCTTTAAATTACTTTCATATTCTTGTAGGTTTTTTAAAGACAGAAAAGTTTATCATTACTTTTCCCTTTAGGTGAATTTATGAAACATTGATGAGTAGTTTGCTGCTGGATGTCACTGGCAATAGCTGATGTAGCATCTGGTTTAACTGCTAAATCCTCCAAAGTGGCAGCAACACTAGAATGTGACAAGTAATAATTTTTGATGTTAAAAAGTTTTGTATTACTACTAGTGGTGTAATTTTTATATCACTTTTACCAAAACAGTCTCCTCATTAGGAGGAGAATCATCATCATTTATTGCTCAAACTGCCTTAAACATGGCTGCAGTCAGTGTTTGTAGTATAGCATTACTGCAACCAATATATCCATACTCTCCTCCTATTCCTTTTTCCCATACCCCCTTATCCTATCATTTTTGTTAGACATAATGGATAATAGTAGTGTTGATTTGTTACTTTAAAATTCACACATGCAGTGATGATTTATCTGTCTGGAAGAAATGTAGTATGTATGTCTCTGTCATTGACAGTGTCAGTCTCAGCTCAAGTGAAGGATCGTTTGCATGTCTCTATCGAAATATTTTTTTTTTAATTGTTTTTATTTCAACTGTCCTGTGACTGTCATTATCAATGACAAAAAGTCACACCACTCTCCCTGATATCTCAAGAAATTCCCAATCCCCCCTCTTTGTAGCAGTAAAAGCACTTCTAAAAGTGCAAAACCGTTATGTAGCTACAGGCGTTAACAGGTACTCCGGGCTTACCTGCACAGTTCTCTCATGAACAGACTCTGTATATCCCAATCATAAAAGCAATCAGCAACCAGTTAAATGAAACAACTTTTTATTAATAAAAACAATCAAAACAATAATAATAATAATCACCAATGCATTTCTGTATCCAAAGATCCTTTCATCAGGGTGTCTGTAGCTGAGCCCAGAGTACCTGTACAGGGGATGTGTAACCCCTGTAGCTGCATGCCGGTTGTGCTTCTTTCAACCAGTGTAATATTACGTGTGAGTACACTATCTTTTTATATTTTATTACTGATTGAAGTGGATATTATATGCATCTATTAGAGCTGTTGAAAGCTCCCCTGTTGCTCTTTCATTCTTCCTGCCTATGTTTCCTTCTGTTTCGAAGGTTTGCATTTGGGGAGCAGCTGACCAGAAGTACATCTATGTGATGTGCAGTATAATATCCCCAGTTTCCTTCATATCCATTGTGAATCTGGAGGTGGCCATTCTGCAATGTGAGTGTAATACTTTACCTTCTATATATCTGTGTTGAAGTACATAATAACTAGGGATGGGCAAAAAATAAAAAAATTTCCCACATGACTTTTTCGAAAAACTGACAATTTTTTTGACTTTTTTCATGAAATTTTTCTCCTTTTCACCAAAACTAAATTTTTCTCTGTTTCGCCAATTCAATCTAAGTTTTCATTTATTACAACAAATGTTTTGCCTATGTTTCCTATGGTGCAACATTTCCCAGCCCAATATTGCTTCATCTGAGGGCTATAGAGGAGAAATAGGTAGCTGAAAGTAAATTTTGTGGGTCTTACAGCAATATATACCTTGAAAAATGTGTTAGCATACAGGGTGCATTTGTCCATTGCCCATAAAACTAACTTCCTGCTTAAGTGACACTGGCACATAGTCATGATGATGTCAAGTAATAAAAAAATGTAAAAAATGTACAACCTACAATATGGAAGATGTGTATGTTAGTGGTATATATATATTCCTAGAGCAGTGTTTAACATTATCATTTTTGTGTCAAATGTAATGTAGGATGGGGTAATCAACAATATTCTCATATTACTAGTGACTGTGAGATTGAGGAGGAAGACTCTGCGGCTGAACTTGATGTGATTGGTGTAAGTAGTAGTAGCAGTAAGGGTGAAGCAGCTGTAGTGGTAGGGGAAACATTGGAGAGCGTCCAGACTAGTGGTCAAGGGAGCCCACACCATTCCTCTGACTGGGAGTCCTCCCCTTCCCTTCACTACAGTGTCCAGGTGGAACATGATCCTGAAGAGGCCAGAACTGGTGTTGGAGGAGGAGTGCAGGCTCAGACTTAATATCATCACCACCAGCAGGAGCACAGATCAGCTGCCTGTGCCTGCTGCTACTACTGCTAGTGCTAGTCTGCCTTCTTCTTCAGGTCAAAAGGAAATGGCAAGTATGACATTAGGGGACCCTCTGTCACATTGCTCATCACCTCCTCCAAGCAGCAGTGACATATCTGGAATAGAGCAGCAGCAGCAACGACAGCATGTAGGTACTAGTGGTGGTGGTGATGATGATGCTGGAGAAGCTGAGGTGGAAAAGAAATTGATGGCCTTTTTAGCAGAAACTGAGAAGGAATGGGAGAAAGCAATGAGGATGGGCATCACCACCACCACTAGCAAGGACATCTTGGAATTAGAGGAATTTGCAACTGCTCTAATTCCTTCTGATGCTGAGATGCAAGGGAAGCAGGATGCTGAGGAGCAGGATAGTGTGCCACAGACCACCGTGGACACAGTGGGAATGGAGTCAACAAGTGATGCGGGACTAGGACAGGTTCCACTTGTCAGCAGTAGAATACTCCTGATCCTAGTTGCAGTGCTGACTCTGAGGCAGTAGCAGCAACAGCAGCAACATTATCTGCTGCCACAGACAATGAAGAGGAATGTGGAGGACAAGAAGAAAGAGGCCATTCTTCTCCACCTTTCCCCTTCCCTCTGAAGTCATCATGGGTGTGGAACTATTTTTCTGTTGGGGCAGGCACAGTGCAGTCATCAGCAACTGCACTGTGCACAACTTGTGACAAGTCAGTGAAAAGAGGAAAGGAGGGAACACACCTTGGCACAAGCTCCCTCATATCACACATGAAACACAGACACCATGACATTTACTCCAAACATGTTAAAGCCAAACACCCACCACAGAAATCAAGCACTGTTTTTGCTGTCCCTGACTCACCAGAAAGGCAACAAGAGGTGAGACAGAGATCAAAGTGGAGGAGGAATAGAAAAGCCCAGCAGAGACTGGAAGTTCCAGGACGAGTGAAACAACTAGCTCGCTATCACCTTCTAGGGTAACTACATCTTCTGCCAATCCTCCTCATTCATTACCTCCCCTCCAAATGATAGCCACTCTGTTGATGTTAGGATGTGGAAGTTCATCTCTACCCATTTCACACTGTGTGGTGCACTGACCACACATGCCAGTGTGGTGGAGGAGAATCGTGATCAGTGCATCAAGCGACATCTTAGGAGATTTCATCCTGCAGAATATGCTAAGATGGTGGCAGGGAGGGTTCATCATAACTATTAAACTGTCAGAAAGTTGTCATGTGTCCTTATCGGGTTTAGAAAAGGGGTACAGTGACAGGGGCAGTACTTGGTTTTGGGTGTCATGGTGTTTGGCTACAGTTGTGTCCCCAGATGTTATTTACCACACACACACACACTGTGCACATTGCAGTTGCTGATGAGATCCACAGTTCCTGCTCTCAAGGGAAAAAAATATATTCTAATAATAACACACCCATGATTTTAGAGGAGGGGCAGGTAGAGAAGATTTAATGGCCAACTTCTTCTTTTCTCCACATAGACTAGGGGCTACTTATACTGCTGCTACTGCCTCAGGCACATCACTGCAGTCAGTTGTGGCAAATGGAAGCGTCATCATCCATCTTCTATGTTACTGCTATTGTTGATCCCATTCCCTTTCAGCTGCCTAATCATCCTGCTGCTTAAACAACTCATCAGCATCAGTACGAACAACAGGTACAACTCAGGACTCAGGAGGACATTTGACAGTGGCCACTGGCCAACATGGCCTGATGGTATTAGGCCAGCAGGGCATTTTTATTTTTTTCTCAGGGCTTGTGTTTAAAAAAAAAAAAAAAAAAAAAGAAAAAAAACTAGTTCTACAAAAAAATAAAAATTTTGGGGGGTTTGTTTCTAACAAGCTTAAGTCCTACAAATCAATGTTTCCTTAGGGCTTGTGCCAAACAAGCTTGTCCTACGAATCAATGTTTCTTTAGGGCTTGGGCCTCTAATAAGTCTAAGTCCTACAAAGGCCTCTAACAACAAATCAAACAAATCATCCTCTACAAAATACTCTATCAAGTCAAGTATCAGTCCACCCAGTGGCAGCTTATGTCAGGGGGTTCCTGTCTCTGTCACTTTAAATACAAATGTCTTATTTCATTTTATTGATTTATTTTTTTATTAACTGTCCCCCCAATAGTAGTCAAGAAACCCCCCCAAAACTAATTCCTTAGTCAAATGATTCATTCATTCACCAACACAGGCACCCTCCTCAGACACCTTTATACCATATCTTATGGTTTTTATTTTATTTTATTTAGGATTTATTTTTTATTAACTGCCCCCCAATCCCAGTAAACAAGCCCCCAAAAATCATCCCCTGTTCAACTGATTGTTTCCCCACACCCCACCAACTCAGGCACCCTCATGCCCCTTTTATATAATGCCTTTGGGAAATAAAATATTATTTGTAATGTGTTGTGTGTAACTTCTATGTTCCCATTGATTTCACTGGGCGAAAAAGCGGAAAATCTGCACTTTTCCTGGGAAATTTTTCGCCAAGCAGAAAGTGCCATTTTTCACCGATTTCAGTTTGAGGAGGAAAGTTTCACCCATCCCTACACACAACCCCAGAATGGACTGGAAAACCTGTGACATTCTATCTTGGTCTGATTATTATCAGAAGTCTTGTCTACAGCAGCCCACTAAGATTTTGTGTACCTCTCGCTCTATACCCTCAGAGTACCTCGTTCAGTGAGGTATTCAGTAAGGGAGAGGCTAGCACATTGCCGAAGCATAGGTCATACGACTGTGCTATTAATTTGACGTCAGGCACTATACCTCCTAAAGAGCACACATACCCTTTGTCGGTAGAGGAGAACCGAGCTATGGAGGAGTACATTTCAGATGTCTTGGCCAGGGGCATTATACAGAAATCTTCCTCGCCCGTGGGGGCAGGATTTTTCTTTGTAAAGAAAAAAGATGGGGAGCTTAGACTCTGTATCGATTATAGAGGTCTAAACAAACTGACAGTGAAAAATGCATACCCCATTCCATTGATAACCGAGTTGTTTGACCACCTGAAAGGCTCCTCAGTATTTACGAAACTCGACCTACGGGCAGCCTATAACCTAATTCGAATCAAGAGGGCAATGAGTGCAAATACGCTTTTAGTACTCGTAGTGGCTATTATGAGTATCTGGTCATGCCGTTCGGGCTGTGCAATGCACCAGCAGTATTCCAAGAATTTATAAACAATGTTCTAAGAGATCTACAACAGTCCTGTGTAGTAGTTTATTTGGACGATATCCTGACACACTCTCCTAACCTTGAGACACATCGGAGAGATGTTGCTACTGTGTTGCAAAGACTGAGAGAAAACAAGCTATATTGTAAACTTCAAAAATGTGAATTCCATAAAGATCGAGTGCCATGTCTGAAGTATGTAATCTCTGCTGATGGTATTGCAATGGATACAGAGAAACTCTCGGCAGTACTACAATGGCCACGTCTGGTGGGACTGAAGGCCATACAGAGATTCTTAGAATTCGCAAACTATTACAGAAAATGTAAACAAATTTTTTTTACGATAGTCAAACCTTTTACTGATTTGACTCATAAAGGGGTTAATCCATTGGATTGGTCCCCTGAGGCCAACAGTGCTTTTGAAGCCTTGAAGTCTGCTTTCTCTGTGGCTCCAGTATTGTCGCATCCAAAACCTGCCTCACCCTTCACCTTGGAGGTGGATGCATCAGAAACAGGAGTAGGGGCAGTGTTGTCCCAAAGACCCAAACCCGGTAAGACTCTCATGCCATGTGGGTTCTTTTCTAAAAAGATTACTAAAGCCCAGAGCCTATACGACATAGGCGATCGTGAGTTGCTAGCCATAATCCTCGCTCCGATGGCACCGATCCTGATCTTGACTGATCATAAAAATTTGACATATCTATCAGAGGCAAAGAGGCTGTCACCATGGCAGGCCAGATGGGCACTATTCTTGTCCAGATTTAATTCTGTGGTCTCATATCTCCCAGGGTCCAAGAATGTTCGAGCTGACGCTCTTTCCAGGCAATTTGGGTAGGACCGTGAGACTGACAGTGCACCAGTGCCTATTATTCCTCCAGATCTCATATTGGACACCATACACATGAGTATCACATCTCCTCTGGGTGAGGAGATCTTGGAGTCCCAAGGCAATGCTCCAGCAGAGAAATCTAATGGCAAAAGTTTCGTAGCCAAACCTCTCTGTACCAAACTACTGGAGACATACCACTCTCGAGGGCAGCTGAACATATTGGTCGTGATCAACTGATCTGGTCAATATCTCAGCTATTTTGGTGGCCCAGTCTGAGAGCAGATTGTACGGCTTTTGTGGAGGCCTGTTCCATTTGTGCCCGTGCCTAGACTCCAAGACACCTTCCTCTGGGGTTGCTCCAGATGGTTCCGAATGGTGAGCGCCCATGGTCACACGTATCCATAGATTTTATGGTAGAGTTGGTAGTGTTCAAGGGGTGTACGGTCATACTAATGATAGTGGAGCGCTTTTCCAAAATGGCTCATTTTGTCCCTCTCCAGGGACTCCCTTCCTCCAAGGAACTGGCTGTGGTGTTTGCTAGAGAGGTGTTCCGACTCCATGGAGTACCCAAGGTTTTGGTCTCTGACCGTGGGAGTAAGTTTGTGTCAAGGTTCTGGAGAGCTTTCTGTGATCAGACGGGCATTAAACTATCATTTTCCTCGGCCTATCTTCCCCAGACGAATGGTGCTGCTGAAAGATCCAACCATGGGTTTCTAACAATTCTTGCTCTGTTTTACCTCTGACGATCATGATAATTGGGCTGACCTGTTGCCGTGGGTTGAGTTTGCCAGGAATTGTGCCATAAACTCCTTGTCCGGGAGCTCTCCCTTCCTGATTAAATATGAGTTTCAACCATCCTTGCTCCCGGACTCCTTTCAGGCTCAGGATATTCCAGCTCTGGACGAGCATATTAGGCAGCCCCGCTCCACATGGGCACAGGTTCAGAATGCCTTGCAAGGTCCTCTGAGAGCTACCAGAAGCATACAGAACACAGGAGGCTTCCTGCTCCTGTTTTCCAAGTTGGGGATAGAGTGTGGCTGTCCTCCATTAACCTGAAACTGCAAGTACCCTGTAATAAGCTGACTCCACGTTTTGTAGGTCCTTTCCGGTTACTTCAAAAAGTGAACCCTGTCTCTTATGCCTTGGACCTTCCTGGAAGTATGCGTATTCACAACGTTTTCCATGTATCCCTATTGAAGCCTTTGGTATGTAACCACTACACTTCTGCTCCAGTGGTGCCAGGTCCTGTGCGCATCCAAGACCATGAGGAGTATGAAATTCAAAATATTCTGGACTCCTGCAGAGTCCGTAGGCACATTCATTATCTTGTGCATTGGAAGGGCTACGGCCCTGAAGAGCGTTCCTGGGTGAATCAGTCTGATATTCACGCTCCTGTTCTGCTATGGTGATTCCATGCTAAATTTCCTAATAAAGTTGGATCTCTCCTGTGGGGGTACTATCACGGTTCCCGTGATTGCCTCCAGTGACTGTGCATACAGGTGACATTGCATTACTTCCTGGTTGTCACGCTGAAGCACAGTCGCTATTCTTATTGGCTGCTGTTAATTGCCAGAGCGAGTCTCTGCCTACATGTAAGGCCTATCCTTGCCCTTTCGTGGTCTACCTGTGCGTTACAGCTCTTGTGTTTCCGATGCTCGACTTCTGTGTATGACTCCTGGCTTGCTTTGACTTCGACTCTGTTTAGTCCCTGACTGCTTACCCGCTCTCGGTTTGACTCCTGGCTCTGGCTGACTACCCGCTCTCGGTTTGACTCCTGGCTCTGGCTGACTACCCGCTCTCGGTTTGACTCCTGGCTCTGGCTGACTACATGCTCTCGGTTTGGCTCCTGGCTCTGGCCAACTACCCACTCTGTACTGACCCGGCTCTGGCTAACTTCAATCCTATATACCCGTGGCCTACTGTCTCCGCTTGCACTCCTTCATTCGAGTGGTGCTCAGTCTGTGTTAGTCCGTGCCACTTGCATTCTTGCTATCTCCGTTCAGCGCCATTGGGTACCCTAGTGTGCTAGGGTCTCACAGTCACCGCTGCCTGTTCGGCTACTCCGTGACAATAGGACCCCCTCCCATCCCAAAAGTGTTATCCTGGGTAAGCGGTATGCTGTTGTATCCACTTACAGAGGAACAATTAGGTCTATGGGACTTTAGTTCAGACAGGAGGTTGCATTCTCCAATCACTAATGTGCTCCCCTGCCACTGCGCCTGAAGTGCATGGAGCAAGCATAATTAGGCAGAAAATAGGGAGTTATGCAACAAGTATTTGTCTCGTAGCTGCTGAAAGGATATAAAAATGTTGTCTCAAAACAATTGATCCATAGTAGATATACCATATTGATTCAAAACATTGCTGAATTCTTGGAGAAGGAGGTGCCATAAGCCCTCTCACAGAGTTGCTCTATCAAGAGAGATGAATGCACAGGTTGTACCAGGATTAGCCCCCTCTGATGCACAGAGTGCATGCGCTTCTAGATTATAAGTGTAATTGTCGGGGAGCGCCAATCTCCCCTCCTGATGTGTGTTGTGCATGGCTGCCTATTTGATTCTATCTCTCTTTCCGCCGCAAAGAAAAGCAGTAGTAGTAATGCTATCTAGTTCTCGGAAATATGATTTGGACTCAAACAAGGGTATTTTGAAAGACATATTGAAGCCTAGGGAGGAACACCATTTTTATCACGTTCGATCACCCTATAACGTTAAGAGGCAGGCCCTTCCATGCAGCTGTCTTATCTCTAAACACCTATTTTTAAGATTTCTTTTTCACTTTGATGGAGATGGTGGAATTGAATAAAAAATGATGGAAATACATCTGACAATTTCTGGACCATGGTGAAAAATCTTTTTCACACTTATTGCTAACGATTTCAGTAACTACTGCATCTTTTTGAACATTAAATTCTAAATGCTATTTTTAGTTTTCTTGGGTGTATCCCTTGCATTTGATAGAGTACCAATGTGATCTTAACAAGATTTGGATAGATTTTGCATTATTATCTTTTTCAGAGTTCCTCACTAATATTTTATGATCTTCTGTCATAGTAAGAGTGTATGTATGAATAGACCTTCTGTAAAATCAGTGCAAAGGACTAATTTTGTGTGCTGCAACTTCCAAACTCCTTTTTTCTGCATCTTGTTTATTGCTGTATACTAACAAACTAACAAAGCAACATTCTTCCTTTTTATCAAGAATGCTATATGGGTGGCATTAAGTCTTGCTGTCATGCTATAGGCGTTACATTAAGGCTTGCAGGCTATGTTAGTTTTTACACTTCCTATCTCACAGCTGTTACTTTTCATTTTATTTATTTTTTTCACTGGATTGCATCCTGTATTTAACATGTCACTGCAGCTTTTTTACCACTTGGGGGCAATCAAGGCTTATTTTTCATATAAACTAGATATCAAAGGATTGGTATAAAATTTTATTTGCATGGTTTGTTTTCACAGTGGGAGAGGCAAATTATTGGAAATATTACATTTATTTTCTTCCTACCTACTATTCCTTTGTTATTATATATAAATAGTAACAAGATTTTTCTGGTATTTCTCTCTGGATCTTCTGAAAATGTAGCCTTCACATTGACTGTTGAAAGACTGGCAGTAATAAGGTTACTTAGTCTTTTGTTTCACCACTTCAGCTACTTTTGTTCATTAAGGATACCAATAACAATTTTTAATCTGCTATCCATCATTTTATACTTTCTCCTTGACCTTTCAATTGATTTTCTTTTACTGACATTGATCGTAATTGTGTTTTCTGATTTTCTTCTCAAGTCTCCATTGCCAACCATGTTCAAAAATTGTGACCAATCTGCTGCTGTCTGTCCACCTGAAGACTACATCTTTACTGCTGTACTACTTTTTTCCAGCTATTTATTCATAATATGTATTATTGCATACCCCTGTGCACTGCTCCATACCTCCTTATTGTAGTCTGCCACGTTAACACTTTCACTGATGCATATTTCCTAGTTCAACATTGTTAACGCAGCAAGCAGCCGGTTAACATGGATCGAACCAGTACCCGCGTACTGGAGTTACACAATCTCTACCGGTGCTGTAAGGAAAGCAGCAAGCAGCCAGTTAACATGGAATGAACCAGTACCTGCGTACTGGAGTTACACAATCTCTACCGGTGCTGTAAGGAACGCAGCAAGCAGCCGGTTAACATGGAGCGAACCAGTACCCGTGTACTGGAGTTACACAATCTCTACCGGTGCTGTAAGGAAAGCAGCAAGCAGCCGGTTAACATGGAGCGAACCAGTACCCGCGTACTGGAGTTACACAATCTCTACCGGTGCTGTAAGGAACACAGCAAGCAGCCGGTTAACATGGAGCAAACCAGTACCCGCGTACTGGAGTTACACAATCTCTACTGGTGCTGTAAAGAACGCAACAAGCAGCCGGTTAACATGGAGCGAACCAGTACCCGCCTACTGGAGTTACACAATCTCTACCGGTGCTGTAAGGAACGCAACAAGCAACTGGTTAACATGGAGCGAACCAGTACCCGCGTACTGGAGTTATACAATCTCTACCGGTGCTGTAAGGAACGCAACAAGCAGCCGGTTAACATAGAGCGAACCAGTACCCGCGTACTGGAGTAACACAAACAAAGTGAATGAAAATGTCATCAAAGGCGACTGGAGGAAGGAGACACTCTGCAGGCATCCAGGAGCAGGAACACAGCCGGTACAGGACAGGAAGCAGGACCATGAATGGCAGTCAACCGGAGCAGGAACGGCAGCAGGAACAGCAACCCCAACCGGATCAGGAATGGAAGCTGGAACCGAGGAAGCTGTCAGACAGGAACTCAGGCGATCACTGGAGAGCATAGGTAGTAGACGGCACAGGAAGCTCAGGAACACAATGCAGGTGCAGGCGACATAGAGACACCACGAAAGGGCAACCAAAGGGTGCCCAAGCCCAGTCTAAATAGGCAATACTGGGCGGGTTGAAAGCAGACAGCCAATGGAGAGCCATTCAGGTAACTGACAGGAAAGGCAGCAAATCACGAGCACCATGATAGTTTCACCTCAAAAGCTAAACAGGCCGAAAATGGCACTTCTCACTGAGCAGGACATTTTTTTGAGAAAAGTGCAGATTTTCCACTTTTTCCCCACTAGCTCATTAAATTGAACTCAATGTTAATATATAATTTCCCCCAACACTTGGCAAGTTTCCCTTCTTTTCTTTCCCTGCAGACATAGTAAAAAGGGGTTCCTTTAGCATGCCATTTCTGTATTTGTGAGAGATAGAGAAAGCAGCACAACTTTGCAGCTAGTTAGGATAAGTAAATGAATTAAAACTGTAGTGTAATTCAGGGAGTCTTGTAGGCATTAAATTTGTTCTCTTTGCTTGGGGAGACTGGGGGACTCTTGAGGGAGGAAGAGAGAAAGGAGGTTGACCCAAGATACTGCAAAATCTTGGTTGCATGAGACAGGCAGCTGTGACCCAAGAGCCTTCAGTATCTGACACTTACCACTGTGCAAGAGAGTCTGGGTGTAGGTGTGTTAAGGGAGAAAAGATTTACCCCAATATTTTGTGAAACTGACTGGGAAGACAGGAAAATGTTATCCAAGTTTCTTCCTTATCTGGCTGTTATCTCTGTGCTAGGGGAATCTGGGATTGTGTAAAGGCAGCAATGGAGTTTTAACTCAAACAGCTCAACGCTTTGTGTGACTGACTGGGAAGCCAGATGCAGCCATGAGCCAAGTTCATTCTAACCTGTGTTAGGAAAGTCTGGAGGTGTGAGAAGAGAGCAAAGGAGATTTACCACAAATACCCCAGGTTTTCTGTAACTGACTGGGAAGACACAGACAGCAATGATCCAAGTTTATTCCTGATCTTACTGTTATCTCTGTGCTAGTGGAGTCAGGTAGGTGTAAGAAGGGAGCAAAGGAGAATTACACCAAGTACCCTAAAATTCTGTGTGATTGACTGGGAAGACACAGGTAGCTGTGATTCAAGTACCTTTCTGATCTGGCTGTTATCTTTGTGTTAGGGGAGTCTTGGGAAAGAAGCAGTTAAACGGGTGTGTGTTTTTTTGTTTTTGTTGACAGTGATAGGGATAGGGACAATTAATTAAAAAATTACAATAGTTTGATAGATAGGTGACTGAAGTGAGCTGTGACTGAGGCAGACTGATAATAGAAGAGAGTCAATATTTTTTAAAGGTAAAGACATCACATACATTCAGTTCTATTGTGAATATCACTGTACAAATACACACAGTAGTTGAATAATGTGCATCAAACACACTAGGGCAGGGGGAGGCAGAAAGGACTAGTAGCAGTACAGGGACCCGTCGGTAAAGTGGCAGTCCAAAAACTGACTGCAGCCATGGTTGCTGCAGCGTGTGAAATAAATGATGGTGATCCCACCAGTGCCATTAGTAAGCCATCTAAAAGCACTGAAAACAACAGTGAGTCACATTCTAGTGTTGAAGGAATAATGGAAAAAGATTCAACCAACTTCTGCATCTGACAGTGAGGCAAATAAGCTCAACATTCACAACATTGTGAACATCCCTCTAAAGAGAAAAGTAAAAAGAAATTGTTTGAGACATCTAAAAGCCGAGATGGATATAAAAGTAGAGGGGAAGAAGCAGGCCTGGATGGAGCAGAAGTGAGCACTGCCCACCACCCAGAGAATCAGCCACTGTCCCCGGAGACCCAGTAAACAGTTACAAAAATGGAGTCTCCATGGCAAATCTGGAGAGTTCCCAGATATGCTAATTACTGATGATTATGATCTAGAATATATCCCTCCAGCATACTTCTCTTCTTCAAATACAGATGTAGTTGAGAGTGAGTAGATGGTGACATGGCAAGAAAATTAGCTGAAAGGCAATGGTCTTCCACCGTTGAAAAGGACCACTGTGCTTATCAATAAACTGTTTGAGAAAGCAACTGGAAATTCTGACCCTGGATAAGCAATGATTGCAAAAAAAATACACAGTAATCCTGTTAGTCATCATCAGCATCACTGCCTCCAAGTCCAGGTTTCTAGTCCCTTTCAGACACACACACACACACACACACACACACACACACACACATACTAGTGTTGAGTAACCAGCTACAACACAGTTTATCAACATACACAACCCTATCTATGATGAGTCACAGGTAGGCATGGGCAAAATTTTTTGCCTTAAATGTGAAACAGAGTGGCGATGACTTAATGTGCTAGATGCTGATTGGGTGGGAGGTGTAGTTACTGCAGGGCATGTTCCTGTAGGGATCAAAACGTTGAGCCACAAATAAACCACGTTGCATCGGTTGTAAAGTCTCCAGAGTGTGCTGATTACAAAAATTGTATATATATATATATATATATATATATATATATATATATATAATTTTCTCTTCCTGCTCCAACCACTGTTTCAATGTCTCTCTCCTTTCTTCTGCTTTCTGACCCCTCTCACTTCTCTAGCTCTCTCTCCCTTTGGCCTTTCCCTCTCCCATATCCAACCTCATATCACTCCTGCCCATCTTGCTATCTCATGCTCTGTCTTCACTCTCCTTAAACCCACCTCCCTTTCCTGACTTTGGGTTGTGCAGTTCAAATAAGAGTCAGGTCTAACTTGTTTTATCTAAGATGTATTATGTAAGGAAAAAAAAGCAACATGAACTAAGAAGAGCAGAGGTAAGCATTTGTTGATCATGGGGGAGATGCCCTAAGGTGTGATAAAGTTGTGATAAAGTGAGGATGACTTCTACAGTGATTTCACTATTCCAAGTCATATGTTATTCTGTAGAGCAATCGAGATTTTGAGATTTTATTTAATAGGCTCCATAGAATAACATAGGAAATAGAGATGTGATATCACAGGAGAAGTAATCTCTGATGTATCACCTCTTTATCATGCCTTAGTGCATAACCCCCCAAGTGCATATTGCTCTCAACTGAACAAATTTGATCAATTTCAATAAAAATGATCAATCATGGTTGCTAAGCATGCTCAGTCATAGTAGCATACATTGTAAGCTGTATAGCACATGGCCTACTTATACTACTTCCAATGCCTTTAATATGTATTTATTGTAAATATCATTATTTATTGCACGCACACCATTTTATATTGTTATGTTGTCTTGCTAAACTAGTGTACAGTGGTGCAGAATATGTTGTTTTTTTAAAAAGCTCTGAAATATGAAAAAAATTGTCAACAAAGTACATAATGGTCACTCGATTTAATAAAATAATATAAAAACAGTTGTTGATCATGCATGCATACTGCATTTAATCCATTAAAACAATATTGGTAAAATAACTGAATTGTGTAAGCAACTACAAAGTTGATAGTGTGATTGTGCACATAAATCACGGTCACTTGAAAAAAAAGAATATTGATAAAAACAGTTGTCATTTGCACAAAGCTTTCTCTATCCTCCAGACTGTTGATCATGCACATGAAGAATGGTTGCTAAAACAAAACAAAATTGAGAAAAACACTTATTGATCATGCCTCTGAAGCACATTTTGCTAAATCAAATAATATTGATAAAAACAATTGTTAATCATACAAGTAAAACTTGCTTGTTCAGACAAAACATTATACAAATATTCATCTATGCAGTATTCAAGTGAAGCACACTTGATCAAGCAAAAGACTATAGATGAAAAAGGTCTCTATTGCACCCAAAGATTGTTCAAACAAATATCACAACATTCATTTTTGAATAACAAATGTAACATATTTTGTCCAAACTTTTAATATGCTTGTGTCACTCAATATCACCTATGTCTGCAATATGTTGGTGTGGGAAACTTGGGAATTTAGCTTGGTAGTATAGACAATTGTATGCAAACGTTTGGACACCCCTTGCTAGTAGTCTTTTTTATGTTTTAGGATTTTTCCCACTCTTCCTTGCAGAATGCCTCTAGTTATTCTTTGTCTGACTTGCATACTTTGCATGTTTGAGATCTACCAACAGATTTTCCATAATATTCAAGTTTTGGGACTGTGAAGGCCATTCCAAAACCTTAAGCTTTCATTTCTTAAAACAGATCATGGTTGATTTTTAGATATGTTTGGGATCATAGACCCCGAGAGTTGTATGATCCGATGTGTATGACCTGCATACACCACATTTTCTGTTTTATTTTTTTAATCTGTGAAAGTCAGAAAAGAAATAGTAACTGTACATTACAAGTTCAAGATTGTTCACTGCAGAGGTTCTGTTAAAATGGATCTATCACCTTAATTCAAGTTTGCCTGTTAGGGATGGGCAAAAATTTCTGCCACAAACTGAAATCGGAAAAAATGACACTTTCCAATTTTCTGTTTTTTCCTGCTTTTTTTTGCCTAGCTCATTCCATTGAAATCAATGGGAATATTGAAGTTACACACAACACATAGCAAATATTATCTTATTTCCCAAAGGCATAGTGCAATAGGGGCATTAGGGTGCCTGTGTTTGTGGGTTGTGGGGAAAGAATCAGTTGAACAGGGGATGATTTTTGGGGGGTTGTTTACTGGGATTGGGGAACAGTTAATAAAAAATAAATACTAAATAAAATTTTAAAAAAAATCCCATAAGACATGGTATAAAAGGGGTCTGAGGAGGGTGCCTATGTAGGTGGGTGGAGTCTGGGGAATGAATCAGTTGAACAGGGAATTTGTTTTTGGGGGTTTCTTGACTGGTATTGGGGGGACAGTTAATAAAAAATAAATAAATAAATAACTAAATAAATTAAGACATTTGTATGTAAAGTGATATAGACAGGAACCCCCTGACATAAGCTGCCATTTGGGTGGACTGATACTTGACTTGATAGAGTATTTTGTAGAGGATGTTTTGTTTGATTTGTTGTTGGAGGCCTTTGTAGGACTTAGACTTATTAGAGACCCAAGCCCTGAAGAAACATTGCTTTGTAGGATTTAAGCTTGTTTGGCACAATCCCTACGGGAACATTGATTTGTAAGACTTAAAGTGGAACTACCACCTTTAAACAACTTTAGCCTCCTAGAGCCTGCTGGGACTGACAGAGCAGGCGTGTGGATGTCATTATGGCAAGATGTCTGCAATCCATCCTGCCTGTCAGCCTCGGAAGAATTGATAAATCTATTAAACAAGGTAATAATTCTGGCGACTAGCGTTACTAAGCAGCTAGTCGACAGATGGGGAGTTTTAGCTTGTTAGAAACAAACCCTCCAAAAATTGTTTATTTTTTTGTAGGACTATGTTTTTTTTTATTATTATTTATTTTCTTTTTTATTTCAAAGCACAAGCCCTGAGAAAAAAATTAAAATGACCTACTGGCCTAGTGCCAGCAGCTCATGTTGGCCAGTGGCCACTGGCCATTGTCAAATGTCCATAATTGTGGATTTGCAACTGCTGCTGTTGGGTTGTTTAACCCTTTGAGTGCCAGAGAGGTATGGAATGCATTGCTTTGCAATGCATTCCATACCCCTCTGGTACTCAAAGGGTTAAGCAGCAGGATGATTAGGTGGCTTAAAGGGAATGGGATCAACAATAGCAGCAACATGGGTGATGGATGATGAAGGTTCCACTTGCCACGACTATCTCCAGCACAATAAGTAGCCCCCAGTCTAAGTGGAAAAAGGAAGAAGTTGGCCATTAACTCTTCTCCATCTGTCCCTCCTCCAAAATCATGGATGTGTTGTTATTAGAATATTTTTTTTTCCCTTGAGAGAACTGTGGCTCTCATCAGCAACTGCAATGTGTACAGTGTGTGTGTGGTAAATAACATCTGGGGGCACAACATAGTAACATAGTAGATAAACATAGTAGATAAGGCTGAAAAAAGACATGCGTCCATCAAGTCCAGCCCATGCCAATAACACTCCTGTTGATCCAGAGGAAGGCAACAAAAAAGCCCTCTGGAGCAATTTCCAGTGTAGGTGTGTGTGTGTGTGTGTGTGTCAAATAGTTCCCCGGCTCAATATCCTATTTGCTTTGAAGCCATCTGTCATAACTGTCAATATTGTTCTGTGCTAGATAGGCATCCATTGCTTTTTTGAATGCAGTTACATTATCTGCAAGCACAACATCCCGAGGCAAAGAATTCCATAGTCTTACCGCCCTTACTGTAAAGAATCCCTACCTGTGTTTTAGTCGAAAGCACCTTTCCTCAAGTCTTAATGGATGACCTCTTGTTCTTAGCTCAGCTCTTTGCATAAATAATTCATTGGATAGTTCTTTGTATTGACCTTGAATATATTTGTAAATGGTAATCATATCACCCCTTAGACGTCTCTTTTCTAATGTAAACAAACCCAGTTTGGCTAGTCTCTCTTTGTAACTCAGATCCTCCAATCCCTTTATCAGTTTTGTTGCACGTCTCTGCACCTTTTCCAGTTCAGCAATGTCTTTTTTTAGAACAGGCGCCCAAAATTGTACTCCATATTCTAGATGAGGCCTAACCAAGGATTTATACAGAGGTAGGATAATATTAGTATCCCTTGCTTCTACACCTCTTTTTATGCAGGCTAGTACTCTATTTGCTCTTGCAGCAGCTGAGTGACTCTGCACACTGCTGTGAAGACTATTGTCTATCAGTACACCTAAATCTTTCTCTAATGAGGATTTCCCAAGTTGTTTCCCATTTAGAGTATATGCAGAAAGTTTGTTTCTACAACCCAAATGCATAACCTTACATTTATCTACATTAAATGACATCTGCCACTTTTCTGTCCATTCACTTAGTTTATCTAAATCCTTCTGTAGGGAAAAAACATCGAGCTCTGTATGTATTTCCTTACATAGCTTAGTGTCATCAGCAAAGATTGAGATGCTACTTTCAATTCCCACTTCTAGATCATTAATAAACAAATTAAAAAGCATTGGGCCCAGGACTGAACCCTGCGGCACCCCACTTATAACCCTAGACAAATTTGAAAAAGTTCCATTTACAACAACTCTCTGCCATCTATCATTTAACCAGTTCTCAATCCATGTACAGATAACACCACCCAAACCGAAGCCTTTTAATTTATGCAGTAACCTGTTGTGAGGCACTGTGTCAAAGGCTTTTGCAAAATCCAAGTATACTACATCAACAGCAATTCCCCTGTCCAAATTACTACTCACTCTTTCATAAAATGCAACTAAATTAGTCTGACATGATCTGTTCTTCATGAAACCATGCTGATTCCTACTAATGATATTGTTTGTCTTCACATAGTTCTGAATACTGTCAGTTAATAACCCTTCTAGTATCTTACCCACTATGGAAGTCAAGCTCACAGGTCTATAATTTCCTGGTTTGGATCTTGCTCCCTTTTTAAACAATGGAACTACATCAGCTTTCCTCCAATCACAGGGCACTATGCCTGATGAAAGCGAATCATTAAATATTAAGTATAATGGTTTTGCTATTACTGAACTAAGTTCCTTAAGTACCCTTGGGTGTATACCGTCCGGTCCAGGCGCTTTATTCACTATAACCCTTTCCAGTCTCTTTTGGACCTTGTCCTGAGTAAGCCATGTAGATGTTGGAGGAAATTCCATGGTTTTGTCTGTTTGCCCACAGCTTGTCATTTCTGCTTCCTTTGTATATACTGAAGCAAAGAACGTATTTAGGGTGTCAGCCATAGCTTTATCCTCACTAATCAGTTCACCTGTTTCAGTCTTAAGAGGACCAATATCAACCTTAACTTTTTTGTTGTTAATATACTTGTAGAATTGTTTAGGGTTTTTCTTGCTCTCGTTTGCAATGTTTCGCTCATTTTCTATTTTAGCTAGCTTAATTGCTTGTTTGCAGATTTTATTACATTCTTTATATTTTTTAAATGATGCATCTGACCCATTTGACTTAAACACCTTAAAAGCCTGCTTTTTATTTCTCATTTCCCTGCTAACCACATTATTAATCCACATTGGTTTTGCTTTACTTCTCTTGTGCTTATTCCCCAATGGTATATATTGACGTGTATATTTGCCCAAGAGCATTTTAAATACGTTCCATGACTCTTGTGCATTTTTATCTTTGAAAATTACATCCCACTGGATATCCTTTAAAGCTTCTTTTAACTTTGTAAAATTAGCCTTTTTGAAATTGAATGTTTTGGTTAAACTCTTGCTATTGGGTTTCTCATAACAAACTTCAAAGGATACAATATTGTGGTCACTGCTGCCCAAATGTTCCCTTACCTGCACATTGTTTACAATGTCAGAATCGTTTGAGAGCACTAGGTCAAGCAAGGCCTCTTTTCTAGTTGGCTCCTCTACTAGTTGGGACATAAAATTATCATTTATCATACTTAGAAAAATATTTCCCTTTGTTGTGCCTGAAGTCATATTGCTCCAGTCAATTTCAGGGTAGTTGAAATCTCCCATTATAATTACCTTTGCTGACCTAGCAGCCTTTTCCATTTGCAGTAAAAGTTGGGCTTCCTCCAACTCCCCAACATTAGGTGGCTTGTAGCAAACCCCCACCAATATCTTTTTATTATGTGTGCCCCCAGTGTGTATTTCAACCCACAAGGCCTCTACCTTTTCATTGGACCCTTCATTTATATCTTCCCTTAAACTAGGTTTTAAGGCCTGCTTTACATATAGGCATACCCCTCCTCCCCTTTTATTAACCCTGTCCCTCCTAAAAAGTGAATAAAACTGTATCCAAACACCATGACGCCCAAAAACAAGTACTGCCGTTGTCACTTTACCCTTTGTCTAGACCCCACTTAGAACACATGACAACTTGCTGACAGTTTAATAATAATCATGAACCCTCCCTGCCACCATCTTAGCATATTCTGTGGAATGGAATCTCCTCAGATCTCGCTTGATTCACTGCTAGAGATTCTCCTCCACCACACTGGCGTATGTGGTCAGTGCACCACACAGTGTGCAATGGGTAGAGATGAACTGCCACATCCTAACATCAACAGAGTTGTTATCATTTGGTAGGGGAGGTAACATTGAATGAGGTGGATTGGCAGAAGATGTAGTTACCCTAGAAGGTGATGGCTAGCTAGTTGTTTCACTAGTCATGGAACTTCCATTCTCTGCCTGGGTTTCTCTATTCTTCCTCCTCTTTGATCTCCACCTCACCTCTTGTTGCCTTTCTGGAGAGTTAGGGGGTACATAAACAGTGGTGCTTGATTTCTGTGGTGGGTGTTTGGCTTTAATATGTTTCACATAGTTGTCATGGTGTCTGTGTTTCATGTGTGCTATCAGGGCACTTGTGCCAAGGTGTGTTCCCTCCTTTCCTCTTCTCACTGACTTGTTACAAATTATGCACAGTGCTGTTGGTGATGACGGCACTGTGCCTGCCCCAACAGAAAAATAGTCCCATACCCATGACTTCAGGGGGGGAACAGATGGAGAAGAATGGCCTCTTTCATCTTCTCCTCCACATTCCCCTTCACTGTCTGTGGCAGTGGATAATGTTGCTGCTGTTGCTGCTGCTACCTCAGATTCAGCACTGCAACTGGGATCAGGACTATTGCTGGTACTGGCAAGTGGAACCTGTCCTAGTTCTGCCTCACTTGACCCCATTCCCACTGTGTCCACGGTGGTCTGTAGCACACTAGCTTGCTCCTCAGAATCCTGCTGCCCTTGCTACAACATCAGAAGGAATTAGAGCAGTTGCAAATCCTTCAAATTCCAAAATGTCACTTCTAGTGGTGGTGGTGATGCCCATCCTCATCCCTATCTCCCATTCCTTCTCAGTTTCTGCTAAAAAAGGCCATCAATGTCTCTTCCACCCCAGCTTCTCCACCATCAATATCATCATCACCACTACCATCACCACCACTAGCCCCTACGTGTTGCTGCTGCTGCTCTATTACAGACATCTCACTGTTGCTTGGAGGAGGTGATGAGCAATGTGACAGAGGGCCCCCTAATGTCAAACTTGTAATTTCTTGGTGATATGAAGAAGGCAGACTGGCAGTGGCAGCACTAGCAGCAGCGACAGGCAGCTGATCTGTGCTCCTGCTGGTGGCGGTATTAATTGTGTGCCTGCTGTTCCCCCAACAACAGTTCTGGCCTCTTAGTTTTCAGGATCCTGATCCATTTGGACATTGTAGTTAAGGGAAGGGGAGGACTCTCAGAGTCAAAGGAATGGTGTGGACTCCCTTGATTGCTAGTCTGGATGCTCTCAAATGTTTCCCCTACTACTCTGCCTGCTTCACTATTACTGCTACTACTACTACTACTAACAACAACCACATCATGTTCTGCAGCAGAGTCCTCCTCCTCAGTCTCACAGTCACTAGTAATAGTAGTATATTGTTGATTACCTCCTCCTACACTCCTAATGCTAACAAGCTTCTGGACTTTAGTAGTTGTAGTACTAGCACTGGCGGGACTACTTGGGGATGGTAAGTGTGACTTAGGGTCCCTTGCAGTCACACTTGGTATCATTTCCTCCTTCCCCCCTCTCCTGGGTACTACAAGACACACTAGCAGTAGGCAAAGTATTGATGGCAGCAGGTTCAGCACTAGCAGCAGGTACAGCACTGGAGGCAGCAGGGGCAGCACATCTGGCAGCAGGTACAGCACTGGTGGCAGCAGGGGAAGCACGTCTGGCAGGAGCTATAGCAATGGTGGCTGCAGATACAGCAATGTGGCACTGGCAGCAGGGGCAGCACATCTTGCAGCAGGCACAGGCAGCTGACCTGTCCTGCTCTCACTAGTACTACACTTTTCTTCCTCCCTTCCCATTCCCTTTTCTCGCTCCCTTCCCATTAAATTTCCAAAGATCTCTTGGGGTGATTTAGGGGGACTGGATAGCATTGGTTCAGTACTGCTAGTCACTTCCTCCTCCTCAGACTCAGTGGACACATAGTAAGGGTCCTTCCAGTTCCTCCTTTTACTGCTCATAGTGATAACAGATACTATGAGCCTCCCCTGTCTCAATTTAACAAACAGTTCACAACAGAACAGCACAGCATGTCTACCTTGCTCTGCAGCTGTGTTTCACTTTCTGGAATACATCACATTTTTATAGGGAAAAGGCAAAAACAATGTAAATCAATGGGCGGAAACTTTCTGGCCACTGAAAAATTTGCATGGAATTCTGGCCAATGGGCGAAAAACACTGACATTTTACTAGCTGTTTTAAAAGCAGAATTAGTCATGAAAAAGTGTTTAGAAGATAGGGTTTGCACCATTCTGCTTATTTTCTGAGGCTCTATAAAACTATAAAAAGTTTTTATGGGGTATTACTGTCCCTTTAACATGACATATAGACAGTTTTTACTGCAGTTTTGATATATGCAAACTTGAATTAAGGTGATAGATCCACTGTAACCTCTGATCACTTAGAAAATCAACAAAACATGTAATTGGCCAGGGATGCCCAAACTTTTGCATACAGCTGTACAAGTGGATCCTTGCTGTGGCCAGGATTCCACAGCTTGTAACAGGAAGCAGAAAGGAGGACAGAATTGGATTTGGAACAGGTAGACTAAATACTAAACTTTAACATGCAGAGCAAACTTGCTGGAGTGAAGTATAGGAGGACACTGCCACTTTAACGCAGTGAGGTGTTGCAGAGCTACAGCTAGTGCTGAAGCTAGGCTAAGCAAAGGACAGGTGATCAGCAGAGTGTAGTGATGATTTGTCAGACACTGAAGCTTGGTGGAGATTAGTACAAGTGATCGCTGTAACTGAATATCAACAGAGTGAAGTGAATTCTCCAGCAGAGTGGAGTGTTGGTCTGGCAGATGCTGAAGCTTGGAGGAGCATAGTACAAGTGATCACTATAAATGAATACCAGCAGAGTGGAGCAATGTTTGGAAAGATGCTGAAACCTGATAGAATATAGTACAAGTGATTTCTGAAACTGAATGATAGCAGAGTGGAGTGGTGGCCTGATAAAATCTGTATGGAGAAGGCTGGTACAACCAAATAACAGACAGTGAAGAAACAGAAGAGTAGTCAAATGTAGTCAAGGTCAGGGCAAGTAGATAAACGTCGAGGTTGAAGCAACTAGCTTGGTCAGAAATGTGAATGCTCAATCTAACTAGCAGGAAGCTTGCGTCAGGCAAAGACAAAGGAGAGATGAGAGTTTAAAAAGGAAATGGTGACCAACAGCAAGAAGCATCTGAAGAACTGATCCAACAGTGGCCAGAGGGATTGAAAAGGATGGCTACAGGAGCAAAATAGCAAAATAGTGAGTCACCCTTATTATTGTGTGCTCCATATATATGTGTCAATATACATGTTTGGCTTACAATGTATATATTGCCCAAACTTTTACTACTTTTCCTTTATCCTTCTACTTTATTCTGTCTTCTTTTAGTTTCCTGTTTTGGTCTACTCTTTATGATTTTCTTTGCTTTGATACCTTTGTTTTTTCTTATTTCTTCTTTGACACCAGCTTTTAGTATTTACCATTGCTTAAAGGTAATTAGCTGCCAGATTTGCTACAGACGGAGCAGAGAAACCAGATGCACCTCACGCGACCATCATTTTGGAACTGGACTGCCCTTTTGGATATGAGTAGTCTAACATGTACATGGAAAATTCTCCACTGTAATGGCATCAGAGAGCTAATACGTGATACTTCTGAGTGGTGACTTTCTGTAGAACAAGCTACTTGTTCTTTTCTTCAGAGCTGATCACATTTTGGTATATGTTTTTTTAAAAATGCACAAGCCCAACTTTAGCCATGTTTTCCATTCCTTAGCCTATTCGTCGCCTATTAAACATGCTGCCATATGCAATTTTATATATAACTTTAATAAATGTACTTTCATTGAAACCAAGGCTATTAAAATTAATTGGTTTTGTTACTAATTTTGAGCACAGGTGAATCCTTATACTTTTAAATATTAATAACATATCTGTAAATTCCCCAAATGGTACTCCTGTAGTATATCCTCCTTGCTGATTTTCAGCTTGTTATTCTGGGAGGGCTTTTCTCTGTGGCAGGTTATTGTGACTATTATCTTGATCCTACATTTTATTATCATCTATCTAATCTGTGTTCTGACCATGAATCTGATCTTTCTTGATCTGCATTTCCCTGTGAATTGAATTCTAGCTTATGTAATCAACTGTTTGTAGTCTCTGCTTCCATTTGTGACAGTCTTTAACAATCCCCTTAGGTGTATTCTTGCTGTACTCCAGCACTTCTGTTATCACCATCCTGTGTCATCCCAAACTGTCTCTCTTCATATCATCTTGTGCACATTTACAGAGGAGTGCCTCAAACTTTCATGCTTCATGTGAGTTTTGGAGTGCATTTTATGTATACCTAGAGCCAGGAGACTTTTACTTGTATGTATCAGTATTCACTAAAGGATAATTGGTATATATTGTCAGCATGATCAAGGAATTTGAGTTAATAACACTATAAGCCCAGTAATAGGTCTATGTATCGTTTGCCAGAGCAGCAGCATAAGTCAAGCCAGGGGACAGATGAACGGAGTGACTGGAAATAACGACACTTGACAAGTACAGATAAAATTAAAATAAAATTTATTTTAAAGAATATATTATTATATTAAAGAATAATACACTCTCACAAGTCCAGGGAAGAACAGTGCACACTTTCTTCACCCTTCACTAGGAAAGTGTAAAAACTCTCGTCTGTAAACCTCTCGTCTGTACCCTAACACTAGTACCCAGGCAACAGGAGAGAGTATCTCCAGAACTCTGGAGCAACACAGTAGCGACTGAACTTCACCACCTTCTCGAGGCCAGGTGTGAGGACAGTGCAAGACACTTCTTCAACCCTTCACTAGGCAGGTGTAACAGTAACTGAAAACTGAACAGTTCTAGGTAACCTTCGCAGATGGATAGAAGGACAGTACACGGCACTTCCTTAGTCACACCAAGCAGGTGAATTGTAGCGCAACTATACCCTACCACTAGGGTACACCTAGGCAAGGCAAAACGGCACCTAGTAGGCTAGGTGATGCAACACTGGGACCGGACAGAACACAGGAGATCAGTGACACGGACTGACTGAGGCATGCGCCCAAACTAGACAGATCACGGGAGGTCAGTGACACTGATTGACCGACAAGCATTGCTAACGGGGTAGCGAGCGCTGTAAGGTAGGCCCAAACAACAAGAATAAAGTAGCTGGGCTGGGTAGCCGAGGCTAGCAATAGAAAGAGCAACAGAGGGAGAGTGGTCAGACGTAGCCAGGAGTCAGAGCCGGATCGGATATTCGGATGTAGCCAGGAGTCAGAGCCGGATCGGGTAGTCGGATGTAGCCAGGAGTCAGAGCTGGATCGAGTAGTCAGACGTAGCCAGGAGTCAGAGCTGGATCGGGTAGTCAGATGGAGCCAGTGTAATACACAGGAACAGCAATGGACCAACACAGCACTAGGGTCAGGTACACCACGAAAGGGCACTGGCAATAGGACATGCTGAGGTTTAAAAGGCCTGGCAGATGGGCGGAGAGATGATATCACAACAACAGTGACCTATAAGAACAGCTACTAGCATAGAGCGTCAGCCAGGAAGTAACAATGTCGCTGTTACAGCAATTACCCACTGGAGGCAATCACGGGCACCGTGATACTTCTTTATTTCTATATTGTCTTATTTAATTTTCTGATTTGCCGTCATAATAGTTTGGATTTTGGTCCTCACATACACATTTGTTACACAACCTGAAAGTTTTGAGACCATTATCCTATATAATAATTTGCTAGGATGTTTGTCAGAAGCCATCATGTGCAGTAGAGACTACCCGAACGCACAGAATGCTGGGAGCACAGAATGCTGGGAGTTCTGTGCTGGGAGCATTCTGTGCTTTCGGGCAGTCTCTACAGTGCATCACTGCGTCGATGGCAGAACACAGAGCAGGACCGGCCTCTTAACATCACACGGACCTTGGCCCATGTACACGGGCTTTTAAACTAGTAATTCTATAAAATGACTATTGCCTTTATATTTTGGTACAGCTTCTGGATTCTTAGGTTTTATGGGTTCTTGCCTCTCGTGCCATCCCCTAATATCGGAGAGGTATTGAACCATAGGAATGCCAGTGGGTTGCTCAGTGTATCGCTTTGAGATGCGTTGTGCACCCATCCGGCATTCAGGGGGTTGACATTAGGCTACTATAACAATGTTTCATTCTTTGTATATTATATGTATAACAATTACAGGAATATTTACACACTCATGCATATTTTTCTTAATATCTTTGTTTTATTTTTCTTTTGTATTCACTGTTGGTGCGATTTAACTTTAATGTTTGAGCCACTACACCTGGTGTGCTGACATATTGACAGTAATTAGGGACGTGAGACAGGTAGAGTGGTGGTAATTACGTTGTGTCTATCACTTATGTATACTGTATTTAAAGTCACAATTAATACCTGTGAGGTTGTCTTGAGAAAGGCTTGCAATGTAGCTGAAACGTTGAACAAAAGAAACAAATTTTTTTGCCGTTATTAAAGTCCTGTGAGTGCTACTTCATCCTTGCTGGTTATGATAACCACATCCAGTGCTACATATATTGTGTGGATATGTGCAAGTCCTCAATGGAGATGGGATCATTTCTGTATGAGGATTCACTGTCAGTGCCTTTGAATACTTCTGACATCAACACAGTGCTTGTGACTACATTATTATATTTTTACAATTATTTCTTCTTGCTGTTTGCAGGTACCCTCTTCTCTTTTTGTCCCTCCATAGGGAGAAACCTTTTAAGTTCCCTGCTGCCCAGCATGATTAATGGTGTTTTTTTATTAGCCACCTCAAACCTCTGAGCGCAAGGACATTTCTCTGCCACTCAAAGGGTTAACTAATCCTTTTATAAAAGAGAGCATACAGTATATGGGTGTTTCTGTGGATACCTCTGGATCCATACAGTGTGTGGAAGGTTTCTCACACAGACATGTAGAGACAGGGAATGGTTTGATAAATACATGTGTGTGAAGTCATTCCCTGGAGGGATATACACAGTTAAAACCACACACTCTCCACCCTTACACAGCTCTTCTGTTACCTTTCACTCACATAAACTGCTCCATTCCTTTTCCCTCCCACTCTCCCATACACAGCTCTGTTCACTCATATCCTCCCATGCACAGCACTGTTTCCTTTCCCTTTTAACTCTGCTGTAAACAGCTCCATTCCCTTCTACCTCCCAACGCTGCTCTGTTCTCTCACAACCCCTCATATTCATCTCCATTCCCCTTTCCCCTGACTCTTCTATACACAGCTCCATTCCCTCCAACCCTCCCATACACTTCTCCATTCCCCCCAACTTCCTCAAACACACCTCCATCCCTCTATTCCATATATTGCTCCATTCCCTCCCACTTTACCATACACAGCTCTGCTCCCCTTCTATCCCACTCTTCCATACACAGCTCCATTACATCTCACCCTCCCATGCAGGGCTCTGTTCCCTTTCACTCACACTCCTCCATACACAGCTCTGTTCTCACCTATGCTCCAATACAGAGCTCCATTTTCATTTTCTTTCACTCTGCCATACACAGCTCTGTTCCATCTCACCTTCCAGATATACTGCTCTGTTTCTCCCATCCTCTCATACTCATTTCCATTGCATCCCTCCCACTCTTTCATACACAGCTCCATTCACTCCAGCCCTTCCATACACAGTCCCATTCCCCTTTCTGCACACTCTCCCATACACAACTACATTCCCTTCCTCCTATACACAGCTCCATTCCCTTCCTCTCTTACATACACAACTCCGTTCCCTCCTTCCCATGCATAGGGGTGGTCCAGCAATGTTAATTTTTGCATAAGGGCCGTGTGTGACTAAGTGTATGTCTGAGTGTATGTGTATTTATGCTTAGTGAGTACGTGTGAGTGAGTGACTTAGTGAATATGACAGTGTATATGACTTATGGAGTGTGTGTATGTTTCACATACTGAGTGTATGTGTGCCTGTCTGTCTTTCTGTTTTTCTTAGGACTGTTATGGCACTGGCAACACCATGCTACGATTTGCTAGATACACAAACACAACTATATGGACCCTAGCAACCAATAATGTGGCTCTCAGAGAGAAATGTTTAGTATGTGGCCCTCAATTTTATTGACATGCCTGCCCTAGGAGCTTTAAATGAACATATCATGTTCACACTTGAAACTTCATGTAGGAATAAGCATAGGTCAGTTGAGAGTTAAAAATATCACCATTGTTTGCTTGTATTTAAATCTTGATGAGGGCTCATCAAAGAGTGACCTCCAAAACCCAAAGACTCATTACATTGCCTCTACCTTGTGAAAGTTCGATTTATCTTGCCATAAACTGAATGCTTTACTAAGAAGGTAAACAAAGTGCAGTGACTAGGCATATTTCTCTTTCACCTTTCCCGTTTATATGTTATCTAAAACAACAAGTAGTGTTCCTGCACATAAGATACATTTGATGTTGGAGAAATCACTAAGCAAGTAAAAGGAAATGTGCAATTAAAATATGTAAATTGTAAAATGTAAATGCAAAGCTTCTTTTAGCTACTGTGTCATGAAGGAAATTTAGAACTTTTGAAAAGTAGCAATATTCAATATGTGGACCATATCTATAAAAGCTTAATATAAATTTACAAAGGAATGCATCTGAATCCTATTTTTTTTTTTTTTTTTTTTTACAATTATCTACATTTTTCTTGAAAAGTTCAGGACCAAACAAGTTAAATACAGTAGCCAACATTAAATATTTCATTTTTTAAAAGCCATTAAGAATACAAAGCAGATGGTCCAGCATTGTAGATTTCCCTTTTCATATTGCTTAAACACTAGAGATCAATAAGTCTAATATAAACAGATGATTTCCATAGCAGGGTTTATAATTAGCTGGCACTGAATGTGTTCAAACTCTAAAATAATTAGCAGAAGCATGTGGTACACCATTAAAACCTTGTGGCTTGTCCACATTTACATTCATAATTATTAAAGTTAATTATGATGTTGATGGTAACATTCCAAGATGCTCTACAACTTACCAACTGCCATTGTTATTTTGCTAATTCAAAATATTATTTTTTAGCTAGTCTTTGAACATGTCCTAAGATAACTTTTCATAAATCTTAGAAAAAATAGCTCATTATTTTCACATTTCACTGAATAAAAAATGAAAATGTATCATTTTTGCATTTAACAAAATGTTCTGTAACCCTCTGGAAGCTTCCCTGTGTGTCAGTGATGTCTCAACCTAAATAATCCATGATTTTACAAGCAGAAGCTGTTTTAAAGGAAAATTAATGACTCCTAATAATAACCTCCTGCTTACCTTACTATCACCAGAAAACCCTAATGGCCCCTATCAATTTACACAATTCCAAAGTATAACCGCACCAACTTTAAAGGGATAGTAATACTTAAATATTACTAATCCCCATATTGTAACTATGGTAAAAAGAACTGAATTGTCCCCAGGTTCATCTCTCAAACCATAACCGAATGCAAAGTTCCCCCCTTCCTCCCCCTTCCCTGAAGTCAGCATTGTACTGACTGCAGGGATATCCGGTCTTATTTGCATCAGGCGGCTCTGCAGCTGAGCCGAGATTGCGTTAGTAAAATAGAATTATTTCACTGAAACAGTCTTCTACGTGTGCCTGCAAACCAAGCATAAGTAGAAGACTGTTTCAGTGAAATAATTATTTTTTACTAACGTGATCTCGGCTCTGCTGCAGAGCCGCCTGATGCTCACTGCACATGGTAATCTTACAGACCAGAGGGATGTGTGACACTTTGCTTTGTAATAGATTGAACACCTCTCTGGTCCTTTAAGGATAAAATAGGCTCAGGAACTCTGCCTGTTTTAGTTTGAAAAAGAGCCAGCAAGTGTAATTTCACCTCCAGGGACATAGCATCCAGGACCAATTGGAGATGTTTTCTATGGAACAAAGGAATGGGGCAAAATTCAAGGGGCCATTGGGGCTTTCTAGCCATAGCAAAGTCATTGAGGTTGTTATTATGAGATGTTAGTTCCCCTTCAAACAAATTGACATTAAGCAAATAATAGGTGCATCAAAATAATGAAACCAAGCTACCAAATGGTTAACATTAAAGGGGTATTATACTTATAGGAATAAGTGTGTCAATATTTTAACAGAAATACTTACCTAAGTAGATGTCCTTCAACCAGCAGTCAATATTATATATAAATAGGATCCTATAGAAAAAAAATATTTCAAGTGTTATCAGAGGACCTACGGGAATCACCCTGCCTACTGCCGGAATCCACAACTGTGAGCTAGTCTTGCTTATATTTTTTTATTTGGGACATATTTTTTTTATATAATCTCTTTGGGTGATATCGATATATTTTCTTTTTTAGATTGGCTCCTATATGAGCTTATGTTTTATTCATTTGTCCTTGCTATTCACATGACATTTTAACAGATTTGATTGTGTTATATATTATAATAACTTTTTGTTTTAATAAATGTATATATAACTCTCTCTCTCTCTCTCTCTCTCTATATATATATATATATATATATAGTTATAAATATTGTTAATTACATTTGATCTCTCTTGCAGTCCATTACTAGTAGCAGTTTATAATCTGATAAAGATTCAGGTCTATTCTTGCCGATTCTTTGACTTAAGGAGGTGTGATCTAGAGGCAGAGTTCAATAAAGATTATTAAACACAAGGAACTGCAAAAAGATTACTCTGCTATATAACTATTAGAGGTGGACAAAAGTTCTCGCTATGTTGCTGTGAGAAATCCTGCAAAAACCACATTGTTGTCTACTTTTTCGCTGGAAAATCCAATTTAAAACCAGCAATTAAAATCTTCTCATTGTTTTGCCCACTGGACAAAATTCTTCGACATTTTTTCAATGGCTAGAAAGTTTCCACCCATTGATTTACGTGACGTATTCCAGGAAGTTAAACACAATAGAAACAGTTACAGAGCGAGGTAGACGTGCTGTGCTGTTCTGCTGTGATCTTTTTGAAAAATTGAGGCAGGAGAGGCTCATAGTGACTACTATTACTATGAGAAAGATTCAAAATAGTAAAAGTAGGAATTGGAAGGACCTTTATGTGTCCACTGCCTCTGAGGAGGAGGGGGAAGTGAGCACTACAGAACCAATGCTGTCCAGTCCCCTAGGCATCTGGGGGAATTTAATGAGTAGGGAGGAAGAAAAGGGTAGTAGTGAGAGCAGGACAGGTCAGCTGCCTGCGCCTGCTGCCAGACGTGCTGCCCCAGCTGTCACCATTGCTGTACCTGCTGCCAGTCATGCTGCCGCTGCTTCCACTAGTGCTGTGCCTGCTGTCAGACATCTGCTAACACCATTGCTGTGCCTGCTGTCAGATGTGCTGCCCCTGCTGGCACTAGTGCTGTGCCTTCTGTCAGATGTCCTGCCCATGCTGCCACCATTGTTGTGTCTGCTGCCAGTGCTACCCTTGCTGCCACCAGTGCTGTACCTGCTGCCAGTGCTGAATCTGCTGCCACCAATACTGTGCCTGCTGTCAGACATACTGCCCCTGCTGCCACCAGTACTTTGCCGGCTGCCAGTGCTGAACCTGCTGCCACTAGTGCTGAACCTGCTGCTAATGTGTCTTGTAATACTCAAGAGGTGTGAAGGAAAAGATGATGCCAAGTGCGACTGCAGGGGACCCTAAATCACACTTGACATGGCAAGACCCTCTGTCACATTGCTCGTCAACTCCTCCAATCAGCAGTGAAATATATATAATAGAGCAGCAGCAGCTTGTAGGGACTAGTGTTGGTGGTGATGATGATGATGCTAGAGAAGCTGGGGTGGAAGAGACAATGCTGGCCTTTTTAGCAGAAACTGAGAAGGAGTGGGAGACAGGGATGAGGATGGGCATTGCCACCACCACCAGCAGCGAGCTTTTGGAATTTGCAACTGCTCTAATTCCTTCTGCTACTGAGTTGCAAAGGCAGAAGGATGCTGAGGAGCAAGCTAATGTGCCAGAGACCACCGTGGACACAGTGGGAATGGGGTCAAGTGATACAAGACTAGGATAGGTTCCACTTGCGAGTGCCAGCAATACTCCTGGTCCTAGTTGCAGTGTTGATTCTGAGGCAGTTGCAGCAACAGCAGCAACATCATCCACTGCTACAGACAGTGAAGGGGAATGTGGAGAAGAAGAAGAAAGAGGCCATTTTTCTACATCTGTTCCCTATCCCTATACCTTGAAGCCATGGGTGTGGGACAGGCACAGTGCAGTCATCAGCAACTGCGCTGTGCACAATTTGTGACAAGTCAATGAGAACATGAAAGGACACACCTTGGCACAACCACCCTGATAACACACATGAAACACAGATACCATGACATTTATGTCAAACTTGTTAAAGCCAAACACCCATTACAGAAATCTAGCACCGCTGTTACCGTACCCCTTACTCTTCAGAAAGGTGGAGATCAAAGAGGAGGAAGAATAAAGAAACCCAGACAGACACTGGAAATTCAATGACGAGCGAAACAACTAGCTCACCATCACCTTCTTCCTCTAGGGTAACAAGTACATCTCCTGCCAATCCTCCTCATTCATCATTACCTCCCCTACCAAATGATAGCCACTCTGTTAATGTTAGGATATGGCAGTTCATCTCTACCCATTGCACACTGTGTGGTGCACTGACCACACATGCCAATGTGGTGGAGGAGAATCGATACCAGGTCATCAGGTGGTATCTGAGGAGATTCCATCCTGCAGAATATGCTAGGATTCTGACAGGGAGGGTTCATCATTACTATTAAACTGTCAGCAAGTTGTCATGTGTCCTTAGCGGGTCTGGAAAGGGCTTTCTTTTGATATCCCACTTATATGGATAAACCACCATTTACTTTATTAAAATTTAAAAAAAGGTAAAAAAAAAAAAAAAAAAAAGGTAAGTCATACCTACAAAATGCGCAGTTTAAAGTGGCCACTGTTCCCCCTGGGGAAAATCCCCATGTCCTTTTTTCCCACCCTATTTTGTCACTTTTTTTTATCCCTGACATTTGGCGTTGTGTATAAGTGTATTACATGGATCCACAACAATCTCATTAAACAATATTGGAAGTGTTTTTTTTGTTTTGTTTTGTTTTGTTTTGTTTTTTTTTAATAAAAAGTGTGTTGCGTTTTTTTGGGGGGGGTTTTAAGTGTATCATTACAGGTCAAAAATTGACCTGCATTTAGCCAGACTCCAGCACCAGCAGTGAAGGGGTTAATACCCACAGCTGCTGTATTTTCTTGTTCAACTAGGTGTCTCCTCTCTGCTTCTCTCTCTCCCTCACTTTGATAGCAAGGGAGACAGAGGCAGAGAAGAGACATAGAGGCAGCACACTTTACATACTGCTTCTATCTCTCAGAATGCCGGTATATGTGATTGCTGCTACGGCGATCACTTGACCCGGAACAAGCAAGAAGGGCTGAGACTGAACACCCCGGTCTCGGAACATTCAGTCTCAGCCTGGAATTAATGATAGCAGCGTGCAGGTAGGCACGCTGCTACCATTTAAGCCATGACGGTCCAGGACCGTCATGGGTCTTTAAGTGTATTACAACCCATGGTGGTCCAGGACCGTCATGGGTCCTTAAGGGGTTAAATAAGCACTCTGTGACACCAGAGAAGACATGAATTAAGGTGAGTTGCAATAGTGAAGTTTGTGTGAGGTGATATGTAGCAATCACTGTATCATGGAGAATAGGACACACTTCTGTATATGCACTAAGAATTATTTATGTAAGAGGAGGAGGAGACACTTTATTCATTAACATAGAGGGCCGGCAATGTTTTAGGGAAGGCAAGTCGGGGAGGATGTGCTTTAACTTCAGAACCAGAAACACTGACAGTGCTCTCTTAACCCTTTGAGTATCATAGGGATATGCATAGCAAACCCCTGAGTCACTGAAAGGGCTGTAACATTAAGAATATACTTCTGGCTTCATAGTTCATTCAGACAATGAGAGAGCAGTTACTTATTCTTAGTGTTTAGTTCTCCTTTAAAGATCTTATGCTACAGGTGACAAATAAAAAATTCTATTGACTTAAATAGGGCTCAACACAATGAGTGTGAGAGAGGTCCTCCCTAAAATTTAAAGGGTTAAACACATAATGTAAATCAAAGGGTTTTTGGCAGATTTTATTTGTGTCTTTTGTTGTGGTTGGTCTTATCCAGAATAGTACCTCTTCCTTTCTAGGGCATAAGGCAAGACAGTAGAGTTTTGGTGCATGAAAAATGCTGGTACTGATACTGAATAGAAAATGCCGCTAAATTAATGGAACTGTTTGCAAATACTACTAAATTAAACGCAAGGTCAACCAAATAAATGAAAATGTATGCTATATACTTTGCTGAATTAGGTTCAATCATTAATCCTCTTACAAAACAGTGGACATTTTAGTCAAATACACCTTTTGAAATGCACTCACTTCTATCACTTCTGCTGGTAACAAAACATACACAATTCAGTAACATTTTGGAGCTAAACATTCTTCTATCAAAAGTACACTGTAAATAGCTATTGCACACTAACTAACTGCACTATGGTGACATAAAAATTTTGAACTCTGTCTAGCATTTATAAGTTCCCTATGGTGCAGTTTGTGCTACAACTGTGTCACTTTAGCACTTCCCAGGAGGGGGGAAATTGTTTGCAAAAAAGTTCAGATTTTTTCCATTTATTTCTGCCTTGATTGAATTAAATTCAATTGTAATATTGAATCCCCCCCAACACACACACACACACATGGAAAATGTCCCTTCCTCTCACACCAGTATAGTTTAAAAGGGGTATCAGGTTCCCAGAGCATGGAATTGTGTGTTTGTTTGAGAGACAGAAAGCTGCACAATTTTGGAGTTAGAGAAGTCCGACAACTAAAGTAGAGATGGAGGTTAGATTAGAGAGTCTTGTGGGTAGGCAATGTATTCATTGTGTTAGGTAAGTATAAGAATATGGGGAGTGTGAAGGGAGAAAGAAAATGTACCCAAAATACCCCCAAATCTTGTTTGACTTAGACAGGCAGGTGATCCAAGTTCCTTCCTGAGCTGGCTGTTCTTTGTGTTAGGGGAGTCTGGGGGAGTATGGTGAGAGAAAAGGCATTTACCCAAAATACCCAGAATGTGGTTTCACTGAGAAGTGATAGACAAATGATCCTTCCTGAGTTGGCTGAGCCTCCGTCAATGACAGATATACTTTGCAGACTAAGACCTGATAGACAGATAAATACTAGTGATGATCGAGCACCCCGATGCTCGGGTGTTCGGGTGCTCTGGCCGAGCGCCCCCAGAGGCTCGAGTGCTCGGCCGAGCACCCGAGCCCCATTGAAGTCAATGGGAGGACTCGAGCATTACACCAGGCACCCCCTGCTCTGATGAGGGGAGGGTGCCTGGTTCATAGGAAAAGGTCAGAAAATGATGGAAACACCACAGAAATGGTTCAGGGACAGCATAGGGAGGATGTCTGGATGCATCTTGGACTCCAACGTCGCTGCTGGGAACGATGTTTCGCCCGTAGTACGCCATTTTTACAGACTGACCGTAAAACACACAAAAAGGAAGATAAAACGATTTTAGGCGAAAAATTGTTACCAAACAGTATTTGCTGTATATTTACTTGAACTATCAGGATCACGTCCACTTCCCCGTCCCTTTTTACCCGCCTTCTTCATATTAAACGGAATATATGCCGGTAATCTGCGGCTAGGCACACGAAACAGAATGTGACGCTAATCTGCGGCTAGGCACACGAAACAGAGTGTGACGCTAATCTGCGGCTAGGCACACTAAACAATATGTGACGTTAATCTGCGGCTAGGCACACTAAACAATATGTGACGCTAATCTGCGGCTAGGCACACGAAACAGAATGTGACGCTAATCTGCGGCTAGGCACACTAAACAATATGTGACGCTAATCTGCGGCTAGGCACACTAAACAATATGTGACGTTAATCTGCGGCTAGGCACACTAAACAATATGTGACGCTAATCTGCGGCTAGGCACACTAAACAATATGTGACGTTAATCTGAGGCTAGGCACACTAAACAATATGTGACGCTAATCTGCGGCTAGGCACACGAAACAGAATGTGACGCTAATCTGCGGCTAGGCACACGAAACAGAATGTGACGCTAATCTGCGGCTAGGCACAGTGAACGGAATATGTGACGTTAATTTGTGAATTTGCACACTAAACAGAATGTGACAATAATCTATGGCTAGGCACACGTTTAAAATGGCCCTTTTTGTCGCTGCGTTGTAAAATCATTGGCCCTGTGCACCTAACAGAATATGTCAGCTTGTCACTGCACTGTGAAATATTTGTCCCTGTGCACCTAGTACAATGTCACCTTAGAACATGTCCCCCCCCCACAAAAAAATGAAATTCTGCCACCCCCAAAAAAAATTAAATGCTGCCCCCACACACAACAGTCCTAAAAAGGACTTTTGGGTCTTGAAAGAGTTTCAACAATTTTATTCTCCCTACACTGACTTCCTGTGCATCTAGTATTATATGTCACCTTAAAAATATCCCCCCCACAAAAAAAAGGAAATTGTGCCCCCCCAAACAAAATATAAATGCTGCCCCCACACACAACAGTCCTAAAAAGGACTTTTGGGTCTTGAAAGAGTTTCAACAATTTTATTCTCCCTACACTGACTTCCTGTGCATCTAGTATTATATGTCACCTTAAAAATATCCCCCCCACAAAAAAAAGGAAATTGTGCCCCCCCAAACAAAATATAAATGCTGCCCCCACACACAACAGTCCTAAAAAGGACTTTTGGGTCTTGAAAGAGTTTCAACAATTTTATTCTCCCTACACTGACTTCCTGTGCATCTAGTATTATATGTCACCTTAAAAATATCCCCCCCACAAAAAAAAGGAAATTGTGCCCCCCCAAACAAAATATAAATGCTGCCCCCACACACAACAGTCCTAAAAAGGATTTTTGGGTCTTGAAAGAGTTTCAACAATTTTATTCTCCCTACACTGACTTTCCCTGCCTAAGCGCATCTCTCCCTGGCTAAGAATGAGCCGAACTCGCGCGTCGGGTGCTATACAGCACCCGATCACGGGTTCTGGCCAGCCAATCAGTGTAATGCCAGCAGCCAACATGGCTGCTGGCATTACACTGATGTCAGAGCCTCCCCGCACGTTTATTGGCTGCGCAGCAGCCGCGAAACGTGCGGGGAGGAGACCTGAACATGGCGGGCGAGCACATGCGGTACTCGTACGAGTACCGCCATGTGCCGAGCAGAGCGATGCTCGAGCCGAACCGAGCTTCGGCCGAGCATGCTCGCTCATCACTAATAAATACAAGTGACACAGAATCCTACAACAGCCAGAAGAACAGGGACCAGTATATAGACTTAGATCTATCCTCCTCCTGTACAGTACAGAATTAAAAATTCTGTGACATTGGAAGAGAGAGAGACAGGAGCAGCCGAAATCCTCTTGACACTAGGTACATTCAATGAGCTGTAGTATATATTTATTTATGTATTTATTTATTTTCTTTTTTATTTTGACTAATAGGTAACCTGATGGGAGCTGTGACTGACTCTGACATTGGTAGATACTACACTGTGTGCACAATTATTAAGCAAGTGAATATATATCATCATTTTTATGCATATTTTCAAACTCCAAGCTATATAAGCTTGAATGCTTATTGGATTGTGTAATGAGAGAGGGTGTGGACTAAGGAGATGAATACCCTATGTCAAGGTGTGCCTAATTAATAGACAGCTTCATTTCCTCAGGCAAAATGGGCAGAAAAAGAGATATAACTGACTCTGAAAAGTCAAAAATTGTAAAAAGTCTTTCAGGGGGATGCAGAACTCTTGAAATTTCTAAGATATTGGAGCATGATCATGGAACTATCAAACATTTTGTTGCAAATAGTCAACAGGGTCACAGGAACCGTGTTGAGAAAAAAAGAAGTGAATTAACTGCCAGAGATTTGAGAAGAATCAAACATGAAGCTACCAGGAACCCATTATCCTCCAGTGCTGTCATATTCCAGAACTGCAACCTACTTGGATTGCCCAGAAGTACTAGGTGTTCAGTGACATGGCCACGGTAATGAAGACTGAAACCCGACCAACACTGAACAAGACACATAAGCTGAAATGTCAAGACAGGGCCAAGAAATATCTGAAGACAGATTTTTTTTAAAGGTTTTATGGACTGATGAGATGAGAGTGACTCTTAATGGTCCAGATGGATGGGCCCGTGGCTGGATCAGTAATAGGCACTTCGACTCAGACGCCAGCAAGGTGGAAGCGGGATACTGGTATGGGCTGTATTATCAAAGATGAGCTAGTTGGACCTTTTTGGGTTGAAGATGGACTCAAACTCAACTCTCAAACCTACTGCCAGTTTTTAGAAGACACTTTCTTCAAGCAGTGGTACAGGAAAAAGTCTGCATCTTTCAAGATGACCAAGATTTTTATGCAGAACAATGCTCCATCGCATGCATCGAATTACTCCACTGCGTGGCTAGCCAGTAAAGGCCTTAAAGACAATAAAATAATGACATGGCCCACTTCCTCACCTGACCTAAACCCTATTGAGAACTTGCGGGCCCTTCCTAAACGGCAGATTTACACTGAAGGAAAACAGTACACCTATATGAACAGTGTCTGGGAGGCTGTGGCTGCTGCTGCACAAAAAGTTTATCGTCAACAGATCAAGAAACTGACAGACTCCATGAATGAAAGGCTTACAACTGTTATTGAAATGAAGGGTGGCTATATTGGTCACTGTTTTTTTTTTGGAAATGTCACAAATGTTTACTTGTAAATTTTAAGTTGTTTTTTTAATATTCTCACTTTAATAGATGAAAATAAACACGTATGATGGAAAAATTATCGTTTTTCATTTAGTTGCCCAATAATTGTGCACACATAGATATTCTCCTAAGAAAGCCAAAACCTCACTTTTACTTTCTTAAATATTCAGGTTTAAGGTTTCTTAACATTTTGGATTGACGGAGAGCACTGTAGTTGTTCAATAATAAAATGAATCCTCAGAAATACAACTTGCCTAACAGTTATGTTGTGTGATTTACTGCTATAACCCATACTACTTTGATAATGTCCATCAAATGTATTAGGGGCAGGGACAAGCAAAGGAGTAGGAGCAGTGCAGTAAGTTTTTAGTAAAGTATGAGTTCAAAATCTGATTACAGCCATGGTTGCTGCAGCATGTGCAAGAAATAATGATGAAGCCGTAGCCTTTCAACCAACTGCTGCTCTGATAAGGAGCGTAACAAGTAGAATACCTTTCCTGAAAATAGGAGCCACATTCTGAAAATCCCACTAAGTATAAAGTCAATGTTTGAGACTTCAAAAAGCTTACAGGAATATAAACTAGTGGGGAAGAAGCAGTTGGCAGTGCTGACGATTACGTAATTATTGATGATGATGTTGAGATAGAATACATCCCTACCCAAATCTGAGAGTCTCTGAGGATGAACAAAAGAACACTGGCTTGTTCTATGGCTATTCAGCACTCAAAAAAATAACATTCTAGCTCTCTAGAAGCATTACAAAGTATACATTTCCACATACATATTAGACTAATCTTGCCCAGCACGATGGTCATGTATCCTCTGCACGGGAATACCAACTAACTCCAGACGTGCATTTTGGCCTTGTGGTGCCTCAACAGTGAGGTGCAGCTGGTTTCTCTAAGCACTGAGAGCAAGGAGTCCATGTATGGATTACCCTCCTTTCTTAGGGAGACCCCCTAACAATATTCAAAAATGCATACCAAAATGTGGGAGTTCTGAGAATGAAAAAAAAGTACAATGGCTTGTTCTACAGCTATTCGGTGCCCAGAAGCATCACATTTTAACACTCTAGTACCATTACAAAGGATAAATTTCCACATACATATTAGACTAATCCCACCCAAAATGAAGAGCAAGTAACCTCTGCACCGGAATAGCAGCTAATCCCGGGAGTATGTTTCAGCCTTGTTGGGCCTCATCAGTGAGGTGCAGGGTATCCCTAAGCACTGAGAGTAAGGGGTCCATGTCTGTACTAACCTTCACTCTTAGAGAGATCTCCTTAAAGGGATAGTAATGTTTCATAATAAAAGCAGCTCTGATTAATCATATTAGTATTTGGACTTTGGAGAGTGTTATTTCAATAATGTCTGAGTTGTAGTTCAAGAGTAACTCAATGACAAAGTATCCCCCTCCCTCCCCTTTTACTGATGTCACACTGCTCAGCCAGAGCAGAAGGGAGGTGCCCAGGTAGATTGCAGAGAGGGACAATCTTCAATTAAGATAAGGGAAAAACCAGAAAAGCTTGTCAAGGGGGGCAGGGCTTTCATTGTTTTCATGGCAAGAAGATTGTCCCCTGCTGTTATCTGTCTGGTCTATGGATGCATTCCATATCTGAGAAGAGATGGCTTATACTAGGTAAAAGGGGAGGGAGGGGGAAACTTTGCTTGTGAATATCTCTTAAACCATAAAGGTTTGAGAGATAAGACTTATATCATTCTTCATGTTTTATTAATGCCTACAAAATAAAATAAAGTTAAAATGAAGTATTACTATCTCTTTAAGTGTATACAAGGCACATACCAAAATGTAAGAGGCTCTGAGAATAAACAGTAGTACAAGTGAATTGTTCTATGGCTAATCACCCCACAGAGGCACCACATTTTAGCTCTCTAGTGCTGTTACAGAGAAGAAATTTCTGTGTATCAAAATGCTGGGTAAGTCCCCTCTGCACAGCAACACCAGCTAACCCCCAGACATACATTTTTGCCTTTTTGAGCCTCTTCAGTGAGTTAAAGCAGGTTGTCCTAGGAACTGAGAGCAAGGGGTCCACATCTTGATTACACTTTACCCTTAGGAAGACACCCTAAGAGTATTCAAAATACATACCGAAATGTGAGAAGCTATGAAGATAAGCTGATACATCTGATACAGATGATGTGGAAAGTGAGAGAGATGATGAAATGGCCATAAAATCAAAAAGAAAAGGTTCAATCTTCTCCCACTGAAAAGTAGCAATATGCCTATTTATAAACTGTTTAAGCAACCGATTAGGAAGTCTGACTCTGGGCAAGTAATGATGTATCCTGTCAGTCATCAGCATCATCACTGCTTCCAAGTCCAACTATTGCACACAGTATTGTTGAATAATCAGCAACACGTCATCAACATACACAACCTTAACTATAATGAGTGCTTCTGCTGTCAGAAGTTCAAAAAATTTACACCTACTAGTACTGCAATACCAGCAACATCTAACCAGAGTAAAACAGGTAGCCACTCAGGAACCCTTCAGTCCATGAAGTCCACAGTCAAGAGAAACAATACAAAAGCTAAACATGTTTTTGTCTGTTGTCTGTGTAAGAAGCATGTAAGGAAGGAGAAAGTAGGATCACACCTAGGCACATCTGCACTGAGATCCCACCTGAAGCACAACCACAGGTCTGATTGAGAGACACACCATCAACTTGCCAGAGGTACCAAGATTAGCAGCAGCTGAAGTACTCCAAAAAGCTCCTGGGGTCTGGAGCACATAATAGAAGTGTTGTTGATGTGTCAGAGAATGTGACAATATTTTCTTTATTTGAAATAACACCTATGGCTCCCGCTGATGTCTTTCAAATGCAAAACACAGAGAAGCATTACTCTGAGTTTGTTGGAGGAGATGACAAGAATCATAGAGTGCCCATACATGATGCAGCACGCCCACCACCTCATCTGCCACAAGTTATGCTGTTAAAGCAATAAAGTTACACAGTTCATATGCTGTGTACTGCCAACCCACATTTACTAAATTATTGAGGAAGAGAAAAACATCACTAAAATAATCCCAGCATATGCCTGTGGAATGGCAATGATGCCAAAATATTGGCAGTTGACATGATGTCTTATTCTTTTATAGAAAAATGTTTTAAAGAAGTAATTTAATGTGCTTTGGACCGCTGGCATATCCCAAGCCCAAGTTATTTTTCAAGGATAGCTGTGCCATAATTGTACTATAAAGTGGTTAATGTAGTGGGCAAAGGTCTTGGAACCTCATACAGCAAGGAAACTCACCTGACAATACATGGACAAACAACCAGAGTACAGACTATATGATTGTCACTGTTCATTGGATTTCCTCCCACCAGATGGCATCTGCCTGCTTCTTATACAGATTTAAAGAGAGAGGGAGAAAATCTACTGCCCACAGTCCTACAGTGTGTAGATATCAAGGAATGAACAACCAGCAATTATAAAGAGCACAGACATTTTCCATGCCAATAATTACATCTGGTAAAGTATTATCACACGAAGAGGACCAGAGACAGAAAAGAGTAAAGAAAGAGAGGGTTATTCTTGCTGTCTTGTCTACATAGATACAGTATGAGACCGTTCAGTAGGCGACATGAGAGTCTCGCTCTGTCTCATGTTGCATTTTTATCATGGCAACATGGTTAATGTGTAATGTGGTCGCATGCTCTTTTACGTGCGACCTTTTAAAAGGATATGCGGGAGAGGTACCCAATTTACTTGACTCTATACAAGTCAGTTCCAATATTATTGTGATACAAAGAGGGTACTTCAAGTCGCTTACTGAAAATGTAAGCATTGAGCTGGAAGAGTGAGTATGGAAGATGAAGATCAGAGTCCTCCAACAAGGGATGTGGGAGCTACATGCTAGGGAGCGACGTTGGGGTACGCAGATCGGGAACGGAGGTTACCTACAGGGAATCGTACTGCGGCCTAGCCGTGTAAAGTTGCTAGCCGTGAAGCTAGATTGGCCCCCTCCAGTTTAGCCAACGGAGACCCCGGATGACCCCCAATAGGCAAACTATACTACCCCTATCCAAAGGGAGAAAACAAACCTCAACAGGAACTAAGTACTCACTCAGACAGTATAGCAAGAAGTAGCAGACACGCTGGAATGCTGAGGAAGTTGGTATAGAGGAATAGTCCTATTTCTAATGTGATAAAAAGAGGGTACCTCAAGTTGCTTACCAGAAATAGTAAGCAGCAGGCTGGAAGAGTGAGTATGGAGGATGTAGATCAGACTCCTCCAACAAGGGATGTGGGAGCTAGATGCTAGGGAGTGATGCTGGGGTACGCAGCTCAGGAACGGAGGTTACCTACAGGGAATCGTGTACTCACTCAGACCAGCACAGCAAGAAGTAGCAGGCACACTGGAATGCAGAGGAAGTTGGTAAAGAGAAATAGTCCTATATAATCCATATCATACACAGGAGATCCAACAGGAAGCAGGCTGGAGAGAGGTCTAACGTAGACAGGTCATGCACAGGAATCAGGCTGAGTACAGAGGCAAAGGATGGAGAGAGGTCTAACGTGGCCAGGTCATGCACAGGAATCAGGCTAAGTACAGAGGCAATGGTGCAAGGGATCAGGCTGGAGAGAGGTCTAACGTGGCCAGGTCATGGACAGGAATCAGGCTAGGTACAGAGGCAATGGTACAAGGGATCAGGCTGGAGAGAGATTCAAACATAAGCCAGGTCAGGCACAGGATAGAAAACTGATACAGGGACTCAAGAGCAGGTAGGACACAGATGCTTATACAAACGCATCTGACACGAGCCAAGAGTGGCCTAAAATAGCCGCTACCCAGAAGAGAACCTCCACGTCCCTAGTAACGCAGATCTCATGACCCACTTCTAGGAATGTAACAGCCTGACGTCACACCAACCGGAAGAGGCTGGGGATGGATAGAGAGAGGAAACGCAGACAGAGACAACGGATGGAGGACACAATATGACATTTATTCCAGGGAGATATATATATATATATCATTTATACATCTTCATAGCACCTTATATTCATTAGACATTCCAATTGTACCTTAGAAATAGTGTCATGTTAAGTAATGAATCTTATGATTACTTCCTCTTGGCGAAGACAATCTTGGTATTTGGGACTCTTCTCTTATATATGTCTGTCACCATTTTTTTTTATTTGATACCCATCAAATTTAATTATTTACTTACTTTTTGAGAGGTCATTTTTACATGGCCACAAAGATACTTAATCTACCAAGGTTCCAAGTTATTACTGTGATTATGCATTCACAGGTTTCATTATATTATTGATTAACACTCCCTATGGTAAGCTTCATAACATTGTTTCCTGTTTGTATTCACCTATATATTAAATGATTCAAGTGCTGATTGTGTTATTTAATTTCCATCGGGTTAACTTTATCCTTTGCTGTTTGTGACCACCATTTCTTTTTATCATGAGTAAATGCTTGTTCATATTTGCTGATGGTTTATATTTTAATATGAGGTGCCACAAATATCATTACCATTAGTAACGTCTGTTTCCTTTGTAACATAGGAAACATCTTCTTTTGGCTTTGTTGTCTTATTTGGACATGACACTTACATTGTGTTAACATATGATACACTATTGCAACAAATGTTACAACTGTATTTGTTTTCAGTACTTTCTATTCTTTATAAATAATAAAATGATTTTCTATTTTGGTACCCCCTTTGTATGTGGTCAGTTATACTACTGGTTTTTTGGTAGTGGCTTCCCACTTATTATACATTGGCCTATGAGTGCACTAGAGCTATTATAGCCTTATATATGGGTTACCTGCATTATCCCTGACCAGACTGAACCAGCTTAGTGTTTTTCATCTATATTTGTTGAATCTAACGGAAATACTTTTCTGGAACTGTTTAATTTGACTTTACATTGGACTTTTATTCTATAATTCATAATGTAATCCATTTTTAATTTTTCTACAAATATATTGGCACTAGTGAAGGAAAAATGGTACACTTTTAAGGAAATAAGTCTAATTTTACCATGTTCTTAGTAAGGTGTAGATTTAAAGGGACAATGATACCTAAAAGTAGTATTGGGTTATATAACATTTTTAGCATCCTGTACTTCTAGAGAGCATTTGCAAAATCTTCTTAGCTTAAGATATATCCCTAAAATCTAATCCTAGACCTTCAGTTTAATGTATGTTTAGGTAATTCAATATTATTGAGATATTCATAATATATTGGGATTAACAATAGCATCAACAGTTCTCTTCAGCAAATGTTACCTTATCTCAGTTTATTTAAAAACAATGTAGAACAATCACATCTTAGACAACCTAACATGATTGTTATGGTAATGGGAGCCATGATGTCCTGAAAAAAAGGCAGAAATGGGACCCACCACAGAAATATGTAAGTATATAAATAAACGGATGTCGCTATCTTTCAAGAGTACTCCAAGATGTTATCTTCTCCCACAGAAGCCCATTATCTGTATTGATCCTGCAACTGTAACATCACACAGAGTCCAACCACTCTTTAACAAAGAATCGATACTTCAGAAGAAATAAGCATCAGTGCTGGACTCAATAACCCTTGTGGAGCCCTTGACTCTGTTGCTGGAAGCCTCAGTTGACACGGCTCGGTGCAATGCAGTAGACTTGTGCGATTCGGTTCGGCTAATTTCGGAATTTGGACGAATAAGGTATATTTGGCATCATTCGGACCTTCTGAAAGCCAAGGTCCGCACACAAAAAAAGCAGAATCCAAAACAGACCTAGTCTGAAATTTCGGTGTAAATTTCGGAAATTCAGATGGCGATTTCCCGCCTGAAACTATTACAATGTTGCTACATGCTGCTAAAAATAGATCTGGTAAAACAGGCGCTTTACAGTTCATGCAAAGTGCAGATATTAACCACATAAGGACACAAGCAATTTTGGCATTTTTGCTATGTGTGTGTGTTCAACCATAATTCCTATCTTTCTCATTTATTGCACAAACACATATTATATACCATTTTTTAAAGGGCAGAAAGGGCTTTAATTTGATGTGCATATACATATTTAAGTGTGTAGGGGTTTATAAAATACCCCTTCCTGTCTCATTAGAGATTTAATATTATTATTAATTTAGTTTAATTTATTTTTTTATTTTTATTTGTTTAATTTTATTTTTTTATTGAATATTGTCATTTTTTTTTTTTTAATTCGGCCGAATAATTCGGACTGTTGCCTAAGTTTGTCCGAGTTGGACAGGTCCAATCCAAAATTCAGATCCTCCGAATGGGAAAAAAAATGTGTCTGAAATCAAACTTTACCGATAATTTTTGCCGTGCACAAGTCTACAATGCGTACAGAGATATGTAAGACCAGAACAACTCTTTGAGTGACAGAAATTTTTCCAATGCATTGTACTGCAAATGCATTGGATACTTCTCTGGCACTCAAAAGGTTAAAGGCCTTAGAAAACAAGTACATAATTTTTACAGAAGCTAGCATAGAGCAATGTATTTAATTGTATATAATTCCAGATCAATTTTATGTGTTAGTTTTCCATTAATAGATGATGAACACATTAGGGGCTAGATTCTATTACAAGTGCTAATTTTATCTCTGCTCTTATCTTCAGTTTTCCCCATATATTTTAATAAGAAAATGTTTGATAAAACGGGTGTTAACATTTAGAACCTGCAATAGAATCTAGTCCTTAGACTTCTTGGGCTAGATTCTATTGCAGGTGCCAAATGTTAACACCCGTTTTATCAAACATTTTCCTATGGGGAAACCTGGAGATAAAAGCAGTGATAAAATTAGCACCTGCAATCGAATCTAGCCCAAAGTCTCCATTCATATAAATAAGAGGTCATAGGTGAGACGCACATACAACTGAAACTGAGTATAGGATCAATATACAGATGAGTTATTGCACATATTTCTGTGCATTAATGGCTGTGGCATAACATTATAGGAGATTTTTGTGTAGTTGTCAGTAGGTGCACATTGTAATTTTTCATACTACAAAGAATCCAGATGACTTTAACTTCCAGAACTGCACCTTAAGTGGTGCAATTATGGTGCAAAGTAACTGAACCATAGGGCCACATAAGCATTCATAAAATTACCACTGATTTCAATGGTACTTTTTAAAGGGGTAGTAACATTTAATATGCCAAAATAGATCTTATAGGGCTTATCCTCATGAGTGAAATAATGGCACTACCAGTGTTGAGTCCTGTCTTATTCAAAAGGTATTCAATCTCAAACTTGAAATTTGTAGGTTCAATATCCCAATGGCCGAAATTTGACAGTGACACTGCTGCTACACCATCCAATAGACATCTCTGGTCAGTGACCAATAACAGCGCCACTGTAAATTTTCAGGTTGTTGACATATTACACCTAACAATTTCAAGTATGAGCTGGAATAACTTTTGAATAAAATAACTCTTAGCACTGGGAGTGCCATTGTTTTACTCATGAGGATAAACCCTTCAATATATATTTTTGCATGTTAATTGTTATTATCCCTTTTACCACATGAGTTCTAGAGTAGTCTCTAATGCATTGCAGTGTAATACACTGCAAATCACTGTATCATTCATAGGCATAAATGCTCAATTTACATCAATGGTAATTGTCATTTGTCCCTTGCAGCGCAGCTTGTTTGATCAGAATTGGCCCTCTTTAAATTCCAGGACTGCACCTTTAGTATCATTCAGTTTCAATCATTTGAGAGATTAAATATATATATAGGGGATGTACAGAAATGATTCCACTTTAAACCATGTACTTTAATTGATTTTCTAGCCCTATATATGCCTAACTTCAATTTAATAATCATGTTATGCCTATAATTCTCCTCTTAATGCCACTTGTGCACAGGTGAGGGCAGTGGGGATGTCATGGGCATTTTGGGGTATTACTTTCCTCTGTGCCTTGTTACTAAAAGGCACAATGGAATCTAACATTACTTTATGCCATTTTCCTTCAAATATTATGGAGCAGGTGGAAATAAAGTCTTAACAATGATGAAATGCATGTACAATCATGAACTAAAGCCCTCATATGCTCTAGTGCAGGGATGGGCAACATGAGGCCTTCTAGCTACTGATGGACTACAGCCCCCATCATCCCCTGCTAGCTTTTGGCTGGTAGGGATGAAGGGAGTTGTAGTCCAGCAGCAGCTGTAGGGTGTCATGTGCCCACCAAGTGCAGCTGCTGGCATTAGAGGCTAACGCTAATGGCACTGGACTGCTGTATTTGTGCATTTCCCCCACAAAAACTTGGACTTTGTCTAAAACACTTTTAAAGCATGACTTTCAACTTAATTCAAGTTTGCATATTTGAAAACTGCATAAAAAAACTGTCTATATGGCATGTTAGCCAAAAGACCAGCAAATGTACTTATTATCATATGCTAATATATGATAATTGTGGTACCCGTGTGTGACGGTACCAGGATTTACTGGACCTTTTTGGGGTCATCAGTTCCTGAACCACCGCTGCTGCTGCCCCTCTTCCACAGCCGGCTGGAGCCCTGCTGCTTCCTGGTGGTTTGGAGGCCCTGGATACTCAGGCAGGAACAACTGGATGCTGCCCCCTGGCACACTGGCAGAGCTAGTGAATTTAGCTGCAGAACCCTAGGTAGGGTTTCCAGTGGCCCTACTCCAGTAGACCGGCGAGGCAAGTGAATTTGCTCCTGCAGTGGCTAAGGTGAGAATCCCCAGCCCAAGTCCCCTCCAGAAATATAGCCGAGACTTGTATTAAGGAGGGTAAAACAGAACAGCCTTTATTGATAAAATACACTGCTTATATACACTTCCAGACACTCTTATCAAGATAAGAATACAAATTAGTGCTTGAAAAAGGAACATTTTAACTGGTCCATAATAACCTCCCCCGACTGGTCAATGAAGCACAACAGGAGTCAATTCACATTCAAAACATTCCTTAGCACATGGAGTATTCTTTAAACAAGCCAGAGTGCTGGACTTTACAGCCCACTCTGCACTCTGGTTCCCCACTGCCATCCCCTTTGCAGGACTTACAGTATAACCCCACACACACACTTTTACCAAATATCACACAATGTACAAAACAGTGATCAATATTTCAAATGTTACAGTTCTAAATTACTCCGTCTGGTCACACAGTGAGAAACCAGTGACATTTAATATGCTAATTAAGCTTTTCAGTGAAGTTTAATATCCTTAGGAAGCCTTTCAGTAATGTTTCAAATGCTAATGAAAGTTTCAATGATGTTTCTAAAGCCAATGAAGCTTTGTGCAGTACCAGGAAATTTTCACTTTCACTTTGAATATCTCCTATACTATACATGTGCTGGACCTTTGATTAACATGACATACAGGCAATTTTTAATGCAGTTTTTAATTTAAGCAAACTTGAAGTAAAGGCAAAAGTCCCTCTTTAAGTCATTAAGTTATTTTCCTTGACAATGAGCAAGGCTTATTTTATTATATTTGCTATTTAACACTTGGATCAGTTTTAATGCACCATTGCTTATGTTCTGCCTGTTTTGAGCTTTGCAGCTTAAATTGTATTTACTTGACATTAAAGTCTTACATACTTTTGCCCTTGATTTAGCATCATTTATAATAATCATCCATGTCAGGAAGAAATAATGTTAACTTTTCTATCAAGTGCTGCTTGCTGTTTAAGACTTACTGATTTCTGCAGGAGTCTCTTCTATGGGATAATCCCTGAGGTTCATGTACTAAGGTGAAATTGAGTAGTAGGTCTGGTACAAGCCAATAGTATCATTGGGGAAAGATAGACAATTCAGTTGAATTAAATGAGGGTTTCAACTCCTTGAATGCTAGAGAAGCCTGCAACACACTTTGGAGAGTCCCATAGCATTGTGGAGTTAAAAGACTTATTTAACTCAATGGCAGTTTTGGAAAATTTGTATATTTCCTCTATGGTGCAGTTCTTCATATGTCCAATAACCAAATTTGTAAGGGAGGCTGTAGTAGGTGCTACAGGGGAAAGAGGCAAGATAAAGAAGAAAGAAAGATTACCCTACATTACCAGCACTCAGAGGCTTATCCCCCTTACTTAGGATAGATAAGGCACAAGGCATGTAATATTAAAACTTAACTTTTATTGAAAACAAGGGTTTAAAAAGATTCCGTGACATAATCCAGTTTGCCACATGTAACATAAGTGGGAAAAGGTAAGTAACAAAAATCTAAAAAGTAAGAAAATGAACTTGTAGGGTACAATTCAGACTTATAAGACAGAAGCCTATCTAAAGCAAATTAACCAAATTTCTCTTGAAGAATAAAAACTAGAGGAGAAAAGTTAATATGTATGAATATAGAGATGCCATATGAAAATGGAAAATGCCTATAATTAGCTATATCTGGATATATATCTGGATAAGAGTAAAAATCCTAATAATTAGTGATGAACGAGCACCCCAATGCTCGGGTGTTCGGGTGCTCTGACCGAGCACCCCCGGAGGCTCGAGTGCTCGGCCGAGCACCCGAGCCCCATTGAAGTCAATGGGAGGACTCGAGCATTACACCAGGCACCCCCTGCTCTGATGAGGGGAGGGTGCCTGGTCCATAGGAAAAGGGAAGAAAATGATGGAAACACCACAGAAATGGTTCAGGGACAGCATAGGGAGGATGTCTGGATGCATCTTGGACTCCAACATCGCTGCTGGGAACGATCTTTCGCCCGTAGTACGCCATTTTTACAGATTGACCGTAAAACACACAAAAAGGAAAATAAAAACGGCTTTAGGCGAAAAATTGTTACCAAACAGTATTTGCTGTATATTTAGTTGTATATCATCTGCAAATTCTCCCAAAAATTTCCTCGATTTTTCTGAAGTGAGGCCATGATTAAGAGGGAAACGTGCGCAGAGGCAAATTCTCCCAAAAATTTCCTTGATTTTTCTGAACTGAGGCCATGATTAAGAGGGAAACGTGCGCAGAGGCAAATTCTCCCAAAAATTTCCTCGATTTTTCTGAACTGGGGCCATGATTAAGAGGGAAACGTGCGCTGAGCCGACCATCTAAAACATTATGGGTGAGGGTCTGCTGCGGAGCTGACCATCCTAAACATTATATGCGAAGGCCCGCTAGTGAGCTGACGCTATAAAACATTATATGAGAGGGCCCGCTAGAGAGCTGACCCAATAAAACATTATATGAGAAGGCCCGCTGGTGAGCTGACCTATACAAAAATTGTCAAACAGGGCCCGCTGGTGAGCTGGCCCTATATAAAAATTATATCACAGGGCCCGCTGGTGAGCTGGCCCTATATAAAAATTATATCACAGGGAATATGGAAGAGGAGGAGGAGGATGAGAAGATTAAGAGTCAACCATATACCCGTTTTTTGGGTGGAAGGGGTGAATGGGAATACAGAGTATTCCCATCATTGTAAATAACATATATAAAGGGAGTTTATGTTCCCCCAGGGCTTTCCTCCAGTGGAGTGGAGAAGTCAGGGGAAATCCAGGCCTTGTTCATTTTTATAAGTGTCAACCTATCAGCATTGTCGGTGGAAAGGCGGATACGCTTATCTGTTATGATGCCACCAGCAGCACTAAATACCCGCTCAGACAGAACGCTGGCGGCAGGGCAGGCCAGCACCTCCAAGGCGTAGAGTGCCAGTTCATACCACGTGTCCAGCTTGGACACCCAGTAGTTGTAAGGCACAGAGGGATCATTGAGGACGCTGACACGGTCTGCTACGTACTCCTTCACCATCTTCCAAAACTTTTCCCTCCTTGTGACACTAGGCTGCGCATCAGGGTGAGGGTGCTGGCGGGGTGTCATGAAGGTGTCCCACGCCTTGGAGAGTGTTGCCCTGCCTTTGTCGGAACTGCTGTGTGCTCCCCTTTTCTCCCCTTCTCTGTTGGCCAAGGTAGCACGTACTCTGCCGCCAGCGTTGTCAGATGGAAAATTTTGGAGCAATTTTTCAACAAGAACCTTCTGGTATTGCACCATTTTGCTTGTCCTCTCCACCGGAGGAATGAGAGATGAGAAATTCTCTTTGTAGCGGGGGTCCAGAAGGGTGAACACCCAGTAATCCGTGTTGTCTAAAATGCGTATAACGCGTGGGTCACGGGAAAGGCAGCCTAACATAAAGTCAGCCATGTGTGCCAGAGTACCAACAGGCAAGATTTCGCTGTCCTCACCAGGAGGATGACTCTCAATCTCCTCATCCTCTTCCTCCTCTTCTGCCCACCCACGCTGAAGAGATGGAACTAAAGTTCCATGGCTACCCTCTGTAGCGGAGGCAACCGTGTCTTCCTCCTCCTCCTCCTCCGCCTCCTCCAATTGTCGCTGAGAAGACGAAGTGAGGGTGCTCTGGCTATCACCTTGTGTAAGCTCTTCCTCCCGCATTTCCACCTCTTCCACATGCAAAGCGTCAGTTTTAATTGTGAGCAGCGAGCGTTTCAGTAGACACAGAAGTGGGATGGTTACACTGATAATAGCGTTATCGCCGCTCACCATCTGTGTCGATTCCTCAAAATTGCGTAAAACCTCACAGAGGTCTGACATCCATTCCCACTCCTCACTTCTGATTACAGGAAGTTGAACGGAGAGGCGACGACCGTGTAACAGCTGGTACTCCACTACTGCCCTCTGCTGCTCACAAAGCCGGGCCAACATGTGGAAGGTGGAGTTCCAGCGCGTGCTCACGTCACACAGCAGCCGGTGAGCTGGCAATTGTAAGCGCTGCTGCAGCTTCAACAGGCCGGCTGAAGCTGTAGATGACTTACGGAAATGTGCACACACGCGGCGCACCTTGGTCAAGAGATCATGCACATTGGGGTAGGTTTTTAGAAATCGCTGAACCACTAAATTAAATACATGCGCTAGGCATGGTACGTGTGTGAGCTTGCCGAGCTCCAAAGCCGCCACCAAGTTACGCCCATTATCACACACAACCATGCCTGGTTGCAGGTTGAGTGGCGAGAGCCACTGCTCGGTGTGGTGACTAATCCCCTGCAACAGCTCTGAGGCCGTGTGCTGTTTGTCCCCAAGGCAGATCAGCTTCAGCACGGCCTGTTGACCCTTCCCCACTGCAGTGCTACACTGCTTCCAGCTACCGGCTGATGGGTGAGTGGCGCTGCGTGCAGAGAATTCGGAGGTGGAAACGGAGGAGGAGGAGCCAATAACGTAGGTGCTGGCGGAAACCCTGATGGAGGTAGGGCCCGCAATCCTCGGCGTGGGTAGCACCCGTGCCATCCCAGGGTCCGAGTCGCTCCCAGCCTCCACGACATTCACCCAGTGTGCCGTCAGGGAAATGTAGCGTCCCTGGCCACAAGCACTTGTCCATGTGTCAGTCGTTAAGTGGACCTTCCCAGTAACTGCGTTGGTCAGGGCACGGGTGATGTTACGGGACACATGGTGGTGTAATGCGGGGATGGCACACCGGGAAAAGTAGTGGCGGCTGGGGACCGCGTACCGAGGGACAGCTGCTGCCATCAGGCTGCGGAAGGACTAAATGGCAGCATTTCGATGGCCAGTAATTTGGAAAGGTGTGAGGTTAGTGCTATGGCCTGTGGGTGGGTGGCTGGGTATTTTCGCTTGCGCTCAAATGCCTGGGGTAACGACATTTGGACGCTGCGCTGGGACAGGGAAGTGGATGTGGTCGCTGATGGTGCTTCAGATGGTACAGGTGCAGGGCGGGAGGTATGCGGGCCTGCGCCTTCGACAGGCGATTGGCCGGCACCGAAAACAGGGGAAGAGGAGGCAGTGGTGTGGCCTGCAGACACAGATGGGCGATCCAGGCGTTCCTCCCACTTATTACGGTGCTTGGATGCCATGTGTCGGATCATGCTGGTGGTGGTGAGGTTTCTAGTGTTCATGCCTCGGCTCATTCTGGTGTGGCACAGGTTGCAAACTACAATTCTTTTGTCGTCCGCACTTTCCTTAAAAAAACGCCATACCGCGGAACACCTACCCCTTGGCAAGGGAGATTTACGCAAGGAGGTGCTCCGTGGAACATTTGCGGGCCGGTTTGGTGCGGTCCGCCTTCTTTCTGTAGCCACACCACTGCCTCTTCCAGCCTGTTGCGGTGCTGCAGATGGCTCACCCTCAGGACTGCTGTCATCGCTCGGCTCTACACCTTCCCAGGTGGGGTCAGTCACCTCATCGTCCACCAAGTCCTCCTCCACTTCCTCACTCTGATCATCCTCCTCATGTCTTGATCCCACCACATACTCAGTCATTGACAACTGTATATCATCCTCCTCAACAAGGTCTCGAGACAGTAATAGTGGTTGATTTAATGGCAACTGTGTCTCATCATCATCATCATCCACTACTTCCTTTGACCTTAAATGCCGTTCACATCTGTCATCTTCTTGTGATTGGGTACCCTCTAGAGGTTGTGAATCAGGGCACAAGATGTCATGTTCCTCTGCAAGCGTGCTTGGAGAGAGGGTCAAATGAAGGATTGGTGATGAGACGAGCTCCTCACTATATCCCAGTGTGGGATCACTTCTTTGACCAGACCGTCTATGGTGGGAGGAAGGATGATCAGAGTGAGGATTATGTTGACCAGACTCTTGGCTACTGAGAGTGGACTTGGTGGAAGACAGGGTGGTGCTTAACCGACTGGAAGCAGTATCAGCTGACATCCAACCGACCACCTGTTCGCAGTGGTCGGACCTCGAGAGTGATGTCCTGCGACGCCCTGTAAAATGAGACATGAAGCTAGGTATGGTGGATGTCTTTCTTTCTTGTGCTCTGGCACCAGGCACAGTTTCTACGCGTCCTGACCCGCGCCCTGAACTATCAGGATCACGTCCACTTCCCCGTCCCTTTTTACCCGCCTTCTTCATATTACACGGAATATGTGCTGCAAATCTGCAACTGTGCACAGTACACAGAATGTGCTGCTAAACTGCGGTGACGCACACTGAATGGAATATGTGACTTTGATATTTTACAGTTTGAAGACTTAACAGTATTTCTTCCTATTCTGCAACTGTGCACAGTACACAGAATGTGCTGCTAAACTGCGGCGACGCACACTGAATGGAATATGTGACTTTGATATTTTACAGTTTGAAGACTTAACAGTATTTCTTCCTATTCTGCAACTGTGCACAGTAAACAGAATGTGCTGCTAAACTGCGGTGACGCACACTGAATGGAATATGTGACTTTGATATTTTACAGTTTGAAGACTTAACAGTATTTCTTCCTATTCTGCAACTGTGCACAGTACACAGAATGTGCTGCTAAACTGCGGTGACGCACACTGAATGGAATATGTGACTTTGATATTTTACAGTTTGAAGACTTAACAGTATTTCTTCCTATTCTGCAACTGTGCACAGTAAACAGAATGTGCTGCTAAACTGCGGTGACGCACACTGAATGGAATATGTGACTTTGATATTTTACAGTTTGAAGACTTAACAGTATTTCTTCCTATTCTGCAACTGTGCACAGTACACAGAATGTGCTGCTAAACTGCGGTGACGCACACTGAATGGAATATGTGACTTTGATATTTTACAGTTTGAAGACTTAACAGTATTTCTTCCTATTCTGCAACTGTGCACAGTACACAGAATGTGCTGCTAAACTGCGGCGACGCACACTGAATGGAATATGTGACTTTGATATTTTACAGTTTGAAGACTTAACAGTATTTCTTCCTATTCTGCAACTGTGCACAGTACACAGAATGTGCTGCTAAACTGCGGCGATGCACACTGAATGGAATATGTGACTTTGATATTTTACAGTTTGAAGACTTAACAGTATTTCTTCCTATTCTGCAACTGTGCACAGTACACAGAATGTGCTGCTAAACTGCGGCGACGCACACTGAATGGAATATGTGACTTTGATATTTTACAGTTTGAAGACTTAACAGTATTTCTTCATATTCTGCAACTGTGCACAGTACACAGAATGTGCTGCTAAACTGCGGTGACGCACACTGAATGGAATATGTGACTTTGATATTTTACAGTTTGAAGACTTAACAGTGTTTCTTCCTATTCTGCAACTGTGCACAGTAAACAGAATTTGCTGCTAAACTGCGGCGACGCACACTGAATGGAATATGTGACTTTGATATTTTACAGTTTGAAGACTTAACAGTATTTCTTCCTATTCTGCAACTGTGCACAGTACACAGAATGTGCTGCTAAACTGCGGCGACGCACACTGAATGGAATATGTGACTTTGATATTTTACAGTTTGAACACTTAACAGAATGTGCTCTAATCTGCAACTTTGCACACTAAACAGAATGTGCTCTAATCTGCAACTTTGCACACTAAACAGAATGTGCTCTAATCTGCAACTTTGCACACTAAACAGAATATATGAATTTTTTTTTTGTTTTGTTTTTTTTCCCCCCACACAAAATAAACTGCTGCCCCCACACACAGTAGTCCTAAAAAGGACTTTTGGGTCTTTTTTTTAACAAATTTGCTTGTCTTCTCCCTACACTGACTTTCCCTTCCTATCCTCATCTCTCCCTGGCTAAGACTGAGCCGAACTCGCTGGTCAGGTGCTATACAGCACCCGACCACGGGTTCTGGCCAGCCAATCAGTGTAATGCCAGCAGCCAACATGGCTGCTGGCATTACACTGATGTCAGAGCCTTCCTGCACGTTTATTGGCTGCGCAGCAGCCGCGAAACATGCGGGGAGGAGACCCGAACATGGCGGGCGAGCACATGCGGTACTCGTACGAGTACCGCCATGTGCCGAGCAGAGCGATGCTCGAGCCGATCCGAGCATCGGCCGAGCATGCTCGCTCAACACTACTAATAATGTGATGTTTAGAGAATAGAGAAAACTTACAGTACATCAAACTCAACAAATAATATGCAGAAAGGCAAAGAAAAAGTGCTATGCTCCAGGTCATGGGTTAAAAAAAAAACATCAGCCAAATTAAAGAAAAAAAATTGAGGATGATAAGGGGCAGCACATTGGCAATGAGAAAGAAAGAGATTTTGAAGAGTCACAAAATGCTCAACATGCATTTCATCGGCACTAGGGGTGGGCAAAAGGTCCTGCTGTGTTCCCTAGAAAAAAAAAAACACTTTAAAAACAGAGATTAAAATCTTCTAATTTTTCACCGATTGGCCAAAATTCTTCTCCATTTTTTCAATGGCTAGAAACTTTCCGCCCATTGATTTACCTGTTTTTCGCCTATTTGCTATAAAAATGAGACATATTTGAGAAAGTGAAAGACAACAGAAGCAGCTACAGAGCAAGGTAGATGTGCTGTGCTGTTCTGCTGTGATCTTTTTTTGGAAAATTGAGGCAGGAGAGGCACTGGTGAGCTAAAAGAGGTTGCACCCTGGGAGCATGATGCAGTCCTAGTAAGCTTTTGCATGTATTTGCAAGCTCATGAGCCTTGTTGAACATCTCTGACCTTTTTTTTCTACATATGCCACCAGCTGTGACTGCTGCCAGTGCTGAACCTGCTGCCACTAGTACTGTACCTTCTGTCAGACATGCAACCCCTGCTGCAACCAGTGCTGTCCCTGCTGCCAGTGGTGAACCTGCTGCCACCAGTACTGTGCCTGATGTAAGACATGCTGCCCCTGCTGCCACCAGTGCTTTGCCTGCTGCCAGTGCTGAACCTGCTGCCAGTGTCTCTTGTAATACTCAGGGGGGGAAGGAAAATATGTTGCCAAGTGTAACAGTAGGGAACCCTAAGTCACACTTGCCATCCCCAAGCAGTCCCTCCAGTGCTAGTACTACTACTAAGAAGGTCCAGCAGCTTGGTAGTGTTAGGAGTGAAGGAGGGAATAATGATCATCTTACTAGTGACTGTGAGGAGGATGACTCAGGGACTGAATTAGATGTGGCTTGTGTTAGTAGTTATAACAGTAATGGTGAAACAGCTGGTGGGACTAGTGTTAGGGGAGTGGTAGGGGAAGCATTTGAGAGCATCCAGACTAGCAGTCAAGGGAGCCCACACCATTCCTCTGGCCAGATCATCTCTCTATGACTGCTACTATTGCAGCCAGTCTAGCTTCTTCATGTCACCAAGAAACGCTAAGTGTGACATTAAGGGACCCTCTTTCACATTTCTCGTCACTTTCTCCAACCAGCACTGAGGTGTCTGTAATAGAGCAACAACAGCACATAGGAACTAGTGGTGTTGGTGTTGATGCTGGTGGAGAAGCTGGGGTGGAAGAGACATTGATGGTCTTTTTAGCCCAAACTGAGAAGGAATGGGAGACAGGAATGAGGATGTGCATCATTACCACCTCCATCACTAGCAGAGAACTTTTGGAATTTGCAACCACTCTAATTCCTGTTGCTGCTGAGTTGAAAGGGCAGCAGGATGCTGAGGAGCAGGCTAGTGTGCCACAGACCACCATGGACACAGTAGAAATGGGGTTAACAAGTGATGTGAGACTAGGATAGGTTCCACTTGCCAGCGGCAGCAATACTCTGGGTCTTAGTTGCAGTGCTGATTCTGATGCAGTAATAGCAACAGCAGCAACATATCACGGTGCCTGTGATATACGGGCAACATTTTGACATATTTACTTCCTCATACCTCTTTATTGGCTACACTGTCTTTGCTCCTCCCAGTGACAGCCTTTATATACCTTAGGCTGTCACTTTTGCGCTGCCCTTTCGTGGTGTATCCATTGCCTAGCGCTTGTTCCGTTACTCTCATATGATACCAGTGTATGACTCGGACTGTCTGACTACTCTGTCTGTTTACCGTTCCTGCTCTGTGTACCGACCCGGCTTGCCTGACGTTCCTGCTCTGTGTACCGACCCGGCTGGGCTGAAGTTCCTGTTCTGTACTGTTCCTGCTTGCCAGTCACCCTGCTTCTGCTGTTGCTCATGCTTCAGTGGTCTTGTCAGACCTCCGGTTACCTCGGTTCCATAGAGTAGTCCAGTCCGTGATCCGCTCACTCATAGTGCCTGTGCTACCCTCCGGTTTATCCCGGTTGCACCACATTCGCTTGGTCTGTTACTGCTGTCCCTGAGGTTGGGTTCAGTTGGGCGCCTCAGGTTATTTCTCATCTGCAGACCGGAGTGTTCTTTAACCCCTTCAGGGGCGGTGCTGGGTATTCGTATCAGTATTTGTAGTCTCATTTTGGCGTATGTTATTCCTTACGGCACTAAGCACTGGCTCACGACATCTTTGCAGTCTCCGGTGGGCGTTAACTTTGGCAGCCTTCCTACTATGGTGCCTTAGCCAGTTCTACTCTGGCTTCACCTGTTCCATATAATTCCAGTCGCTCTTGTTACTCTCTGCGTAGAGAGCTACATTGGGCCTTCCGCTATTTGGGCCAACTACTGTCATTGGTCTAATAAGTATCACTCTGTCATATTTACACTGTATCATATGCGATTTACCTGACATGTGTCAGTATTGTATATTATATCTACATACTGGACCCGTGTGGGTTAATCATATCATTGTAACCTGTCCTGTGTCAGTTTACCGTTTATCTGTATGCTGGACCCGCGAGGGTTACTGTTATTCATTGTGTGCAAATAAAACTGTGTTTTACCAATACCTTCCGTTTCTGAGTGTACTGAACCGTAACACAACATCATCCTCTGCCCCAGACAGTGAAGGGGAATGTGGAGGAGAACAAGAAAGAGGCCATTCTTCTCCACCTGTTCCCTATCTCTATCCCCTGAAATCATGGGTGTGAGATTATTTTTCTCTTGGGGCAAGCACAGTCCAGTCATCACCAACAGCACTGTGCACAATTTGTGACAAGTCAGTGAGAAAAGGAGGGAACACACCTTGGCACAACCTCCCTGATAACACACATGTAACACAGATACCATGACATTTATGTCAGACATGCTAAAGCCAAACACCCACCACAGAAATTGAGCACTGCTGTTGCTGTACCCCTGAATCTCCAGAAAGGCAACAAGAGGCAAGGCAAAGATCAAAGAGAAAGAAGAATAGAGAAACCCAGGCAGAGACTGGAAGTTCCATGACAAATGAAACAACTAGCTCACCATCACCTTCTTCCTCTAGTGTAACTACATTTTCTGCGAATCCACCTCATTCCTCTTACCTCCCCACCAAATGATAGTCACTCTGTAGATGTTAGCATGTGGCAGTTTGTGTCCACCCATTGCACACTGTGTGGTGGAGGAGAATTGTAAGCAGGGCATCAAGTGGCATCTGAGGAGATTCAATCTTGCAGAATATGCTAAGATGGTGGCAGGGAGGGTTCATCATTGCTACTAAACTGTCAGGAAGTTATCATGTGTCCTTATTGGGGTGTATACAGGGGGTATAGTGACAGCAGCAATACTTGGTTTCTGGTGTCATGGTGTTTGAATTCAGTAGTAGCAGGTGTTATTTACCACACACACATACTGGGCACATTGTAGTTGCTGATGAGAGGCACAGTTCCTGCTCTCAAGGGAAAAATGTATATTCTAGTAACAACACACCCATGATTTTGGAGGAGGGACAGGTGGAGAAGAATTATTGGCCAAATTCTTCTTTTCTCCATATATACTGGGGGCTACTTATTGTGCTGCTACTGCCTCAGGCGCATCACTGGAGCTAGTCATGGCAAGTCGAACCTTCATCACCTATCACTCATGTTACTGCTGTTGTTGATCCCATTCTCTTTCAGCTTCCTAATCATCCTGCTGCTTAAACAACTCAGCAGCAGCAGCAGCAAGAATAGCAGTTGCAAATTCCACATCTACATCATCATGGCCACTGGCCAACACGACATGACCTGCTGGCACTAGGCAAGTAGGCATTTTTTTGTCACAGCTTGTGCTTTAAAAAAATACAAAAAAATAATAATAAAAAAAACCATAGTCCTACAAAAAATAAACAATTTTTGGGGGTTTGTTTCCTGACAAGCCTAAGTCCTACAAAACAATGTTTCCTTAGGGCTTGTGCCAAACAAGTACTACAAATCAATTTATCTTCAGGGCTTGTGCCATTAATAAGTCTAAGTCCAACAAATCAATGTTTCCTCAGGGCTTGGGCCTCTAACAACAAATGTAACAAAGCATCCTCTACAAAATACTCTATCATATCAACTATCAGTCTACCCCAGTGGCAGCTTATGTCAGGGGGTTCCTGTCTCTATCACTTTACATACAAATTTCTTATTTTATTTTTTTATTAACTGTCCCCCCAGTACCAGTCAAGAATCCCCCGCAAAACAAATTTCCTTTTCAACTGATTAATTCCTCAGACTCCACCCACAACACCAATGCCACCCTCCTCAGACCCCTTTTATACCATGTCTTATGTGGTTTTTTTTTTATTGCATTTAGGATTTATTTTTTATTAACTGCCCCCAATCCCTGTAAACAAACCCACCCCCAAAAAAAAATCACCGTTCAACCGATTCTTTCTCCACACCCCACCAACACAGGCACCCTCGTGCCCCTTTTATAATGTCTCTTTGGGAAATAAAATAATATTTGCTAGTGTTGTGTGTAAATTCAGTATTCCTATTGATTTCAATGGAATGAGCTAGGCAAAAAAAGTGGACAAACTGCACTTTTGGCAGGAAATTATTTTCCAAGCGGGAAGTGCCATTATTTGCCAATTTCAGTTTGAGGCAAACATTTTTGTATATCCCTAATCATCACTTCCTCAAAGGCAGAATGTGAGATCTCTTACTTCCTGATTTTGACGAACTGCTAACTAAATGTGTTTCAAGCATTTTGTGACTCTTCAAAGTCTTTCTTTCTCATTTTCCATTGTCATGTGGCATCTCTACATTTTAACATATTGATTTTCCTCTATATTATCTACTGTCTTTAAAGTGATAGTAATGTCTTCCCTAAATAAAGAGTAGTACTATAGAGAATCAAAAAAGAAATCGATTGATGGAACTCCTATCTCTCAAACCTTTATAGTTTGAGAGATATAATGTTTTAAATTTCACCCTCCTTCCTCTTTCCCTGATATCAGCTGTAAAGTGTTGGCCGACTAGAGATGGGTTTTCAGCAGAGCCAAAATACCTGATTTAAAAAGAAATACTTAAATGGAACGGTCTACAAAGTGTGCTTGGTTTGCAGGAACATTTCGTAGACCATTCCAATTAAGTATTTAATTTCAATTGTGCTATTTCGGCTCTGCTGAAGAGCCACCGGTTGGTACCAGGACCAGGATCTCCTGCTGTCAGCTAGACACTGACGTCAGAGAAAGGGGAGGGAGGGGGGACTTTAAAACATTATATTTGTCAATCCATAAAGGTTTGAGAGATAGGATTTGCATCAATCAATATTACTACTCTGCCTCAAGCGAAAGTGTTTTGACCAGTGTGTTCTCCCAATCCTTACTTACGGCTGTAAAACATGGACACTGAATGCCAAAGACATACAAAAAACTTAAGGTTACACAGAGAAGTATGGAAGAAAAAATTCTAAACATAACAAATGGAGAGCAAAAAAATGTGTTTATGGATTCGCCAGGAAACAAAGGTCTATGATATCATTGAAAGAGTAGAGCTCCTGAAATGGAAATGGGCATGCCACATAGCAAGAAGACCTGATGGTTGATGTACCAAATTAATTTTAGAATGGATTCCACTTTATACAAAATGAGCAAGATGAAGACCAAAGACTAGATGGGTAGATGAAAATACCAAGTTTGTTGGTACACAGTTGCAACAAAAGGCACAGACATACAGGACTGATGTTTTTGGAGACTTGCTGATGAGGCCTTCCTCCTGGAGTGGATCAACAATGGCTACTGCTGCAGCTGCTGCTGATGATGATAGATTTATCATTTACTGTGCCTTTTTTAATTTCAGATTCTGTACTTATAAACTGTACATAGAGACCACAGTGTGAGGCATGCCCAATTACTATTAAGCTGATTATTACATAGTTTGCAGCCATGGATGAGCATTTATCAGCTAAAATTAGAATATTTTAGCCATCCTAGATTATTCACATTGACATGGTGCATATGGTGCCAATGTACAACACCTAAGCCCAAAATGCTTGATGTGGCATAATCATGCACTGTAAAACACCTGAGAGATCTGAATTACTGGAGCTGTGTCCCAGTTAAGGATGGTCTAGTGTGTAGAATGTTACTACCTGCCCTAAGGAAATAGCAACCTGCTTTACTATTTATTTAGGGTGCCTCAGTAAGGGTAAGCTTAATCTAAAAAGCCGTAAAGGAGTGATACATTAGTAACCCACTTCTTCCTGAATATGTTTCGTAAGCAAAAAGTCATATTGATTCTAAGAATTCTGGTAGAATTGTGGGGTGTAGGTCCTTTTACATGAGCTGTCCTGTCTATAATTCCCTGAAGGGGCTCTTATGTTTGCAGTATACCTGAGAAATAAATATGAGTGAATTGTTTTATTAAAGTGGATCTATCACATATAGATAAGTAATGCTCATTGGATAGAGTATTTAGCGAAAAAGTTTAATAGGTTACTCATTAAAAAAAACAAAAAAAAACATTATCCGCACAAAAATTCAAGTTTAAAACGTGCCCAGCAGTCTACTTCCAGCTTGCAGCACTGCCTCTGCTCCCATCCAACTACCCAGTATCTTCCTATGATGGGGGCTTTCTTTCTCTAAGCTGGAGCGATCTCATTGGCAGAGATCGATATCTAGCCAACGAGATCGCTCCAGCTTAGAGACAGACAGCATCCATCATCTGAGGATGCTGGGTAGTGGGGCAGGAGCAGCCTCTGTGCAGCAAGCAGCTTGCTGCAGTGGCAAGCAGAAGTAGGCTGCTGGGCACCTTTTAAACATTAATTTTTGTGCAGATAACAGGGTTTTGTCAAACCCTTTTTCTCTAAATGCTCTAGCTAATGAGCATTACTTTTCTATATGTGATAGATCCACTTTAAGTTCAAGTTTTACTTGAATGACACTGTTTTGTTCATAAAATCATTCATAAATATGAGTCAAATTAGTATTTTAGCAATAGAATTGCAGAAACGATTACATGATCAAAAGACAGTAAAAAATTATACATATAGGCTTGTCTTTTTAAATTTATTTGTGTGTTATTGTAGTTATTAGGTCAAAACATCCCTAAACAATACTAAACATGTTAAATATATATCTTATCTTCAAACAAAGATTTTGTGGATTAAGCAAAATATCTGTTGCCTGCCATTTACAATCACATTAGCAACAACAGTTAAAACCTCCATAATTATGCTATGTGATAACATTCTGTATGATAACAACATACAGACCTGTACTGTTCTTTGATCCTGCCCTTACAGGCAAAATCATGTGGTTTCCTTCCAGATCTCTTCCCCAAAATGCAGATAGGGAATGTGATGGATGGCTGAAGGGGTGGGTTCAAACAGCAGCACAGTTCATCATGTTGTAATCATGTGACAGCACCTAGCATCTTGTCAGACCAAATCTATGAGGTAGCATTTTACTTTGAAGTGCCTTGTTTTTCAAAGATTTCAGTATCTCTGAATGTTTGCAGATTGTCTCTATATTCCAAAGTTCTGTACATTTCCTAGCAAAACAGTCTTGGGGTAGAAATGATAATTACTATTTTTTTAAACATTTTACATGATTTATTTTGCTTAATTTCTACTTATTTTATACCTGAAATTCAAAATGGTATCAAAATAGATAGGATGTTGATCTAGGGAAATATCTGACTGCCATTTGGAGTCTGGAATGAATTGTTTTACCCACTTGGGGCTAAATTGAAAATGGCTACAATGTTTTTTTTTGTCTTCCTCTGGTCAACAGGATTTATTTGGCCATGCTGGATTTGATGGACGAGTGTCTTTTTTCAGCCTCATCAACTATGTTACTATGTAAAAGTTTGACTTAAATTTATTTGTAGTTGTTTATTTATACAGGATACTGTTATGTAAAACTATGAATGTCGGTGTTTTAAAAATATGAGAATGTACTAAACACTGGCCTATGCATGTGTTAATGAAGTTAATATAGTTGTTCATCAATTAGAATTATTTATAAAGAAAAAATCTGGGTTAATTTTTCTATAACATTTTAGAGACTATCCAAAAGTGAACTGTACCTTTTTAAAGTTCAGACTCTTCTAAAAACAAAATATGTTACACTTTGGTTTCCCACAGAAGAATCACTGGTTGCTTATAAACTACACATATAAAGTGAAAAGATATGAAGGGAAATTATAATGTAACAAACAGGCAGCAATCGACAATCAGATTTAAAGGCCAATCTTATGATCTATCATAAAATATTGGGTATACTAATCAACTGTTATAATACACAAATGTGAATCATACACAGATTTTAAGGTAAAAACTTAAGTTCCCGTGCATAATGCAGTTATTCCACCTCCTCCATTCTTTCTTTATCTCCCTCCCTCAATATCCCTTTCTTTATCCCCCTCCTTTTGTTAATCACTCTCTTCCTCCCATTTCCTTTCTCTACCCACCTTAGTGCTTGGAGGCAGTCAGAAGATCTGTACTGTAACCTGAATTGTAATTTGACAACTTTTCTGGCTACATCTACCAACCTTTTAGGTCTTTACAGACCATGTCAATGTATACTCAATCACTGTTCAACCCTCTGTTGCCAGATCACATCAATATTATGCACCAGAGGGCTTAACCTCCATGTCTAAAAAAATTTAACAAACCCCCCCCCCCAACCATCCCATCCTTACAAATGCTAACCCTCCATTGCTGAATGGCAGTAATGTCTGGTAACCACCATATAAAAAAGCAAATTAAAAAAACACCCTCAACCACCCCATCCAAAAAAGTATTAACTCCTCCATTGCTGGTGTTGCTAAAATCAGTTGGACAGGGAAACGAGGGATTAGTCAGTATAAATTAGAAAAAATAATGGTCATTTTTACCCTTATAAAAAAATAAAAATGGAATAGCCAGGGCTGGATTTTCCATAAGGCAGAGTAGGCATCTGCCTACAGGCGCACCCTACCTGCCTGCCATTGCAATTAAATTTTTTTTTAAGTGGCGTGGCATGCCGCGCCGCGCCACCCGCCACATTGTAAGCTGTGCCTCACAGACCTTTAGCTGCTGAGCTCTCCCGGCTCTTTAGTAATGCAGAGCGCTGGGAGATCATCTCCCAGCGCTCTGCATTACTAAAGAGAAGACCGCGCGGGAGCTCCAGCATCTGCAGGTCTGTGCAGAAGCACAGATCTCGCCTGCCACTGGACCACCAGAGAGGTAGGAAACGGATGTGGGGGAGAGAATGTGAGGCTTAGTTTGGAGATAATGGGGGCAATGTGAGGTCAATATGGGGATGATGGGGGGCAAGCAATGTGGAGCTGATGGGGGCAATGTGGAGCTTATGGGGAGCAATGTGAGGGCATTGTGGAGCGGATGGGGGCAATGTGAGGGCAATATGGAGTAGAATGGGGCAATGTTGAGATGATGGGGCAATATGAGGGCAATGCGGAGCTGATGGGGTCAATGTGGAGCTGATGGGGGGCAGTGTGAGGGCAATATGGAGTTGATGGGGCAATTTTGAGATGATAGGGGCAATGTTGAAATGATGGGGCAACATGAGGGCAATGTGGAGCTAATGGGGGCAATGTGGAGGTGATGGGAGGGCAATATGGAGATTTGGAGCATTGTGGAGATGGCCAATGGGGGGGCACTTCAGATATCTACAGGCTCCTGAGATGTAAATCCGGCCATGGGAATAGCACTAATCTCCCAACTCTCAAACCTGACCTCAAATTCTTTCTAAAGTCCAAGACAATGAAAAACATAATGTGTCCAGACCAGACTGAGCCCCCATATTCATTTTTAAAATCCATCCCCAGGACTCCTACCACACTTAATATGTGCTTGTTATTTTTTTCTTCTCAAAACATACTCACCAGGATGACAGTGTCCAGCAGAGTCCTTGACGCCCTGGTCCTCATATACATTAAATCAATTTTTAAAAAAATCATAAAATTACACTGCCACTGTTGCAATAAATAAAAGCATTAAGAATTAAAAAAAAACTCCATAGTTATGCATGAGCCATTTCCCAAGACACTATAAAATATATAGGGATTGGTTTTATATAACCCAATATCTGCTTATTTTTTATTAGTGGCAGAAACAGTGGCTACAGGATATTAGTGTATTTTTTATGCATATGTTTTTATTTAGAAAAAAGCTTTGCCAGGAAGAATACATTGAGATTTCTCTCATTTTCAAGAATGTCCTGGAGAGTTTACAGTAATAAGTTACATATTTACACAAATAGAGAAACATTATATATACACATACATAAACATACATACATACATGCAAGAAATTTGCTTAAAGTTATATATTGTTTTCAGGTATAAAGAAGCAGTTATTTTGAATGATTTTAGACTGGGAGAAGATCTGATTCTTTCAGGTAGGTTATTCTGGACTTTCAGAGCTCTGAAGGAGAAAGCAGATCTACCAGCTTCTTTCTGGTAGTGTTGGATACTTTGTGAGTTTTTAGCAGTGGAGCAGAGGTTATAGTTAGTATGGAGATCTGGAATGAGCATACTGCTCAGGTAGTCTGGTTGCTTTCCAGAGAAGTGGTTGGATACTAAGCAAGAAAGGTGCTTAGGTTAATGGATGTGAGGATCATGTCATCAAGGACACCACTGGACCCCAACATCCCAATATTTCTTTTTTTCAAACATTGTCATACGTAAGAGGTGGAAGCTGATTCACTCCTGGGAACAGGCTCAAAATACAAGAAAACAGAGGGACCGCTGAGTGTAGTATCACGCAATCAGTATCAGATCAAGTAAAAAATACCAATATACTCACATTTAAAAGAGGTCAGCAAAGGGGATAACCAGAGCTGACAATCAAGCTTGTGGAGGACTCAAACCGTTGCCTCTTGGTGAATCAACGACAGCTGCTGCACTCTATCAAACAAAGTTGGTATCCACAAACATATGGCTCTCCAAAATATTTAATACAAAATATATAAATCTTCCAGAAATAAAATTAACAACATATATGTTGATAAAAAATATTAAAGATATTAAAAATCGGTCTACGCGTTTTACTGACACAACCACTTCTTCGAAGCCACTAATTTAATATGTATATGCCATGAATAAAAGGGGTGAAATTGGACTGCCATGTCATATGTGTTTGGTAATATAATAGAGTAAACTGATTTCCTTTATGTCCGTAAAAATTAATTGTATAAAATCTCATCAATGGGAACCAACATTTTTATAATATAGATATAGATATATATGTCTTTTTGGCTTGTAGATAAATCATGAGTAGGGGTGGGCGAAAGTTGTTGACGTGTTCCCTCGGGAAATTTTGTGGAAACCACATTGTTTGGCTAAAAAGTTTTCGCACATTGATTTACACTGTTTTCGCACTTCCGCTATAAAAACGTGACTTTTTCACTGAAGGCAGACACAATAGAAGCAGCTACAGAGCAAGATACACATGCTGTGCTGTTCTCTTGTGATATTTAGCAAAAATGGAGGCAGGAGAGGCTCATAGTGACTCCAATCACTATGAGCAGCAAAAAGAGGAACTAGAAGGACCCTTTTTATGTGTCCACTGAGTCGGAGGAGGAGGAAGTGACTAGCAGTACTGAACCAATGCTGTCTAGTCCCCATAACTCACCCCAAGGGATCTTGGGGAATTTAATAAGAAGAGAGGGAGAAAAGGGAATGGGAAGGAAGGGAGAAAAGGGAAGGAAGGGAGAAAAGGATAGTGAGAGCAGTACAGGTCAGCTGTCTGTGCCTGCTGCAAGACGTGCTGCCCCTGCTGCCAGTGCCACCATTTATGACCCTGCAGCCACTAGTGTTGTACCTGTTGCCAGACATGCTGCCCCTGCTGCCAGTGCTACCATTTCTGTAACTGCAGCCACTAGTGTTGTACCTGTTGCCAGACGTGCTGCCCCTGCTGCCAGTGCCACCATTTCAGTAACTGCAGCCAATAGTGTTGCTAGTACTGAACCTGCTGCTAGTATTGAACCTGCTGCCAGTGCTGAACCTGCTGCTAGTACTGAATCTGCTGCCAGTGATGAACCTGCCACTAGTACTGAACCTGCTGCCAGTGCTGAACCTGCTGCCACCAATACTTTGCCTGCTGCTAGTGTTTCTTGTAGTACTCAGGGGGGAAGGAGAAAATGATGTCAAGTTTGACAGCAAGGGACCCTAAATCACACTTGCCATTCCCAAGCAGTCCTGCCAGTACTAGTACTACTGCTACTAAGGTCCAGCAGCTTGTTAGCATTAGGAGTGAAGGAGGAGGTAATCAACAATATCCTCATATTACTAGTGACTGTGAGACTGAGGAGGAAGACTCTGCGGCTGAACTTGATGTGGTTGGTGTTAATAGTATAATCAGTAATGGTGAAGCAGCTGGAGTTGTAGGGGAAACATTTGAGAGTGTCCAGACTAGCAATCAAGAGAGCCCACACCATTCCTCTGGTTCTGGGAGTCATCTTCCCTTCACTACAGTTTCCAAGTTGAACATGCCAGAACTTGTGTTGAGGGAGGAGAGCAGGTTGAGAATTAATACCACCACCAGCAGGAGCACAGATTAGCTACCTGTGCCTGCTGCTACTTCTGCTAGTGCTAGTGTGCCTTCTTCTTCAGGTCAAAAGGCAATGGCAAGTGTGACATTAGGGGACCCTCTGTCACATTGCTTGTCACTTCCTCCAATCAGCAGTGAGATGTCTGGAATAGAGCAGCAGCAGCAACAACAGCGTGTAGGGACTAGTGGTGGTGGTGATGATGATGATACTGGAGAAGTTGGGGTGAAAGAGACATTGATGGCCTTTTTAGCAGAAAATGAGAAGGAATGGGAGAAAGGAATGAGGATGGGCATCATTACCACTAGCAAGGAAATCTTGGAGTTAGAGGAATTTGCAACTGCTCTAATTCTTTCTGATGCTGAGATGCGAGGGCAGCAGGATGCTGAGGAGCAGGTTAGTGTGCCACAGACCACCGTGGACACAGTGGGAATGGAGTCAACAAGTGATGTGGGACTAGGACCAGTTCCACTTGCCAGCAGATGCAGTGCTGATTCTGAGGCAGTAGCAGCAACAGCAGCAACATTATCTGCAGCCACAGACAATGAAGGTGAATGTGGAGGACAAGAAGAAAGAGGCCATTCTTCTCCACCTTTCCCCTTTCCTCTGAAGTCATCATGGGTGTGGGACTATTTTTCTGTTGCCCCTAATCCAATCTGTTCCTAATACCAAACAACCAAACTGCTCCTAATTCTTATTGGTTTCTTCTTATGCCTGAAGGATTGAAAGCAACAACTATCACTTCACGTTTTTCAGAGTGCTAGGAGATCATCGACTAGCAATGGTCTCAATCCATTCAATCAACTGATGCCATGGCAAGCCTGGAAAAAGGAACAGAGAATACATTAGCAGGTGTATGCCACTTTGTCACTAAAGTAAAAATCAAAACTCTTCCTATTAAATTGGACATGGAAGAATTACATCTCAGAATAAGAGATTTTCTAAAAACTGCCATCTAATCTTTATCAGCTCCAAAGTTAAAGACCTGAAATCCACACAGGAACAGATCTTATGCAATTAGAATGTTCTATATCAACATTTAGCTCAAGAGAATTACACTTTCAGACTGTTGAAATACCAGATCAATTATGTGGAAAACTGTCCAAAACCATTCCTTAAGCAGGTCCTACTGAAAATATTTATTTCCAACCTTAAAGCTTGAAATGGTTTATTGTTTTGCTTATTTTTGACTCAAACATGGGATTATTAAGACATTTCAAAAGCATAAAGAAAAGAAGTAAAGGGACCAGCATTCACCTGATTAAAAGATCTTTAATATATATTTGACCTTTTCAAGGTAAAGTGCCGTAAGGCACGAAACAGGTGTCGGCTATAGTTGTGGATATGCTGTTGTATTTGCTTATGTTTCTGTGTGGCCTGAGCACTGGGATGACATGTTGAAAGCAAGGCTTGGTGTGTAGCAACGCTTTAAAAGGAGTTGGAAACAATTTGTCTCCTATTCCAATAATTATTGTACCTGAAGTTCCTCTGCAATCTAAACCTGTATAGCTAGTTATTTCTTCTCCCAATAGATTATTAAAAAATATTGTTTAATCTTCTCCCAGCTTCATAACTGAGGCTTTTCTGAGGAACTCCAATCCATTTACAGTGTTATCACAAAGCACGCTACATAAGTTTTTGTAGAAAGTGAGAAATATTGAATAGATGAAATTAGGATCTATGGTTTTTCAAATAATTGATTGATAGCAGTTGTGCCATGTAGTGATCCACGTAAATTAGTCACTAATTTGCCCTGTTTGTTTGCTTGTTGGTAAAATTTGCCTGACCACCATTGCATATCATCACCTAGTATCACTACATATGCATTGTTGATATGTCAGCCAGGTTATTTATTTATTTATTTATTTATTGTGTATCAGATTTTAGGTGCACATTAGAATGGTGCTTTGTTAAGTCTTGGCATTTGCTACGTTTATTTTTTTTCTTTCTAAGTAGTAGTTAATGTTTCACCTGAGAACAGCTTTTTAGGCTTGTCAATAGATAATAGAATCATATATAGGTAGTATGTGATGCAATGGCAAGGCTTTCTGGCAAATATTTGAAAATTGAAAAAGATGCAGGTATAGGAATCCTAAATTTTAGAAACAGTAATATGGGGCATGGTAAAAAACATATTATGGCATGTGTGGCTCTTGGTCCAAATGTGGGCCACCTGTCCCCAGGTCATGGCCTGCCTAAGATTTTTACAAAAATATTTGTATACCTAATTAATTAGCACACATGAACTAGCAGGCAGTAATAACTATCTCCAATTTGTCAGTGCAGTACAGTTCAATAATAGATGTCTGTTAAATATCAGTATTGTCATTGACTTGATCAATAAATAAATAACTCCATATTTTTGAATAGCTGACAGGCTATAATTCAACATCATCATCAATAAAAAATAATGTGGCCCTCACTGGCTTTCAGATCATGTGGACCATTATTGAAAAACCTGGATGCCCCTCCCCTTTGTTATGGTGTGTATACAACTAGTGCATGATAGAATTAAGACTAAGAGGGGAGCAAGGGAATAGCAAATAAATCAGACTGCAACAAATGCATTCTGTTTAATTCTTTCAAAGAGTTTGAAATTTGATTTTGATCCAGCAGACTTTCATGAAAATCTTACAATATATTTTAGTTACTAGTGAGTATATTACTTTTCTTTTCAATCCCCCAAACTGTGTTAAAATATTGCAATTTATTAAGAGTCATGCTCTCTGTCTAAAATGCTGTTTTTGTAGATTTAAGTTGTGTGACCTGCACTAAAAATCTTGCAATCTATTTTAGAATACATTGATTGTCCAAATAGAAGTCTGTAAAGTAAGCACACTGCAAGATCTGGGGCATCTGGATCTGGATAACATTGAACAATTAATTCATGTTGTGTTTATTTGTACTCTATTTTGAGGGTGAACAAAATACTTCACTCATTACTGTTTGACATCTTGACATTATCTTCTTTCAGAAAGAATCAGTGGCATCTTTAGTATAAAACTGTAAGAATAATGAGACAGTTTGGTTTGTGGTATGCTTTCCAGATAGTGGTCATCTCAAAGATCATCTTCTATATTAATTTTCCGCAAGATGTAGTTGTCTCATATTTTGCTCATGGGTTTGGTCCTTACAGCACTTCCAGAGTAGTTTTATGCATTTTGTTAAAATCTTATGCAAGACTGATTTGTCAGACACTAATTTGTTTCCTATAGCTGAGGATACTGCGCAACAAGAGCTTCAAGGACCTGTAAAATTACATTTTGCAGCTGTGGACAATGATGATACTTCTTCATCTACCATTGAGCAGTGGTGCCTTACAAAGAGATTTTCACTACATCCTCTATTTTGTCTTGGAAACCTGGTGTATTTTCTCAGAATTATAGGTATTCTTGGAGCCCAAAGCATCATTCCACTTCTAACTCTGTGGTTTGTGCTAAAAATGCAGTGCTGTGAGACAGGCAAAGTTGTAATTCCTTAATTCTCTCCTGTTTTATAATAAAACATGTCAATCTGAACCTGCTCAATTTATGTAATATTAAAAAAATGTTTTGCTTTGTATAATTCAGTCAATTCACTTTTTTTGAAGCTAGGCATAATAGCCCCCCTTTTGAACTAGGGCTCATATAGATTCCTTGCACCATCAATATTTTATTTTATTACATTACTGTAGATTGCAGATCAATCAACTCTATCAGTAATTCTGCACAACAATTTTATTGTAATATTGACCAAAATGTATAGAGACTTCATACAGCCATTTTTGTTTGGCATGTTTTCATTCTAACCATTTTTTTGGATATGCAGTTTTATGGACAGGATATATATTTAAAGTTAAAGGGATAGTAATACTTCATTTTATCTTTAATTTATTTTGTAGGCATTAAAAAACATGAACAATATAAGTCTTATCTCTCAAACCTTTATGGTTTAAGAGATATTCACAAGCAAAGTTTCACCTTCCTCCCCTTTTACCTAGTGTAAGCCATCTCTTCTCAGATGTGGAATGCAGTCCATAGACCAGACAGATAACAGCAGGGGACAATCTTCTTCCTATCAGAACAATGAAAGCCCTGTCCCCCTTGACAAGTTTTTCAGCTTTTTCCCTTATCTTAATTGAAGATTGTCCCTCTCTGCAGTCTACCTGGGCACCTCCCTTCTGATCTGGCTGAGCAGTGTTACATCAGTAAAAGGGGAGGGAGGGGGATACTTTGTCATTGAATTACTCTTGAACTACAACTCTGACAGAATTGAAATAACACTCTCCAAAGTCCAAATACTATGATGATTAATTAGAGCTGCTTTTATTATGCAACATTACTATCCCTTTAAAGGAGCATAAGGAGGTGTCACATCATAGATAATGAGACATTGTATACAAATCATTACACAACTACCAATTCAAACATAAAGATACATAACCAGTCTGTAAGATTATCTAAAACTTTACAACATACAATCAGTTTTGTCAAAGGAAAATAATTGATGTATTACTCAGTTTACATAATAGAACAGTGTAGATTCCAACACCTGCATTACTGATGAATTCTAGAAAACAAAAGCGTTTCTTACAAAGAATAAACAAACAATTGCAATCTGTGGAACAAAATGGACCGTAAAAGAAAACAAGGCATTATTTTAATATAAATGACCATACTCAGGAAGCTCCAATTCTGGAGTAAATCAGCTTCATGAGAGGCAACAAATGGAGATTCACGGTGTTTAAACCTACATGTAAATCAGATAGGAATTTGCATTTGTCCCTTATGTTAGAGATGGTTTGCCCCATAATTGCATCCCCTTTAGCTTTCTGAATATGGTTTTAACTTCTTTATTTTTTATTACAACAGCAGTGCAGTTAAATAAGCCCAACCTCTTTTTTCCCTTTAATGACAGCTTTTCTTGATTTAGCAGACCCATTAAATATAACATTTGTTTTCGAGATTATTACAGTTTATTTTGCAGTGGAAACCTGCAGTTACTGGATTAGGTTTAGAAACCAACTAGTAGTCCAACATGAAATCCAAAGGCAAGATCAAGGCATGCAATGAATTCCAAAGACTGCTTTGAAATTCAACACTAAAAAGATCTGACATTCTTCTATCTGGAAGCATTAGAAAACCTGTTTGTACAGACAACGCTTACTTGGCCTTATGCCAAGACAAGAAACTGGACAATGTTTGAAAGCAACTGCATTCTGGAATGTGAGACAAAAGCAAGTAAAAATTGGTACAATGCATTTTTGATTTAGTAAATATAATAGCAATCATCTTTGTTTAACTGTAAATATCTCTAATATTCAGATATAAGCAATATTGTCTATCATGTTCTGTTCCTTTTAATTATCCATTTCTGCTAATTCATACAATGTGGCCATCAAACAATGATTCCATGGACAGGAGGGTTCAGGTAGGAAATGTAAATTGCAAAAGCTTGCAATATCCCTTAAAGTTTGCTGTATATGTCGAGCAAAGCAAGAAATTTCAAAATAAAAAATGCATGCTTATCTGAAGAATGTGAAGGATTAAAAGACATATCAGGGTAGGTGTATGACAATACACATAAAATATGCCTAGCGTTGATATATCAGCATCAGAAGAGATAAAATGAGTATAGAAAGGATTGGCTTTCAGAGGTGTTGATACTTTGGCTCTATTTAGATATACATGCCATGACAGCAATAGAATGAAGTTTAGCAGCCTTTGACCTTGAACAACATTACAGCTAAAAAAATGATATGAAGGATTTCTTGTTGTAATATATTAAAGTAAAAATGATTCTGTCATTTCAAGCTATGGGTTAGAAAGTTATTACTTTTAATATGCCACTACCTGAGGCCTATAATGTTATGTAAAAGAAAAATAACCTTGTGTGACAGTTTAACATTGATCGATGTGTCTGCCAAATGCAAAGAGATAAATAAGCAGGTGATGAATAAACAGCACTTCAAGTAAAGACATTACGCTGCATGCAAAAAACGACGCCAGGCACCTAGGAGCTGTGGGTGGCCGAAGGTTAGCCATTTCATGCCCACTCTGTAAAGCAGACTTAATCGCTTTCAATATTTTCTGTTAAAAAGGACGCTTAATGAGCCAATTTCACAAGCCCAGAGAAACTGATTATTATCTCTGAGTTCCAACAGAGTTGGTTGTTTTCCAAGAGCCAGTTTTACTTGATGGGATAAAAACCTGCAAAACAGATATTACAGAAAATAGAAAAACTCCACTAGATGGCAGTGCTGGTCTTTTGTGAAAAGTGTGTCACATACAAGCAATATGAATAGCATACTTAAACTCTTTAAATAAGTGAGGATACTAAGGGTTTTTACCAAGTTTTTTTTTCATTTATAGTAAGTGTGAAAGCAGAGCTTGTGACTGTATATGAAATTTACAGTAACACTGCTGGCTACATTATATGCTATATAGATTGTGCTCTTTAATCATTGGAATACATTGTTCCCTTTGGTACATTCCTTATTAGCAAAAGAGACTACTGAACTACTTGAAGGAGGATGCTTTTTATGTGCTGAAGAGTACTGCAGTTTCTAAATATATCAGTGGAACAAATCTTACAAATTCCTGTTGTAGGATGTAAGGATATATCATGTATTAACAACAATGTAATGTAGTCCTATTATTTCTGCTACATTCCTTAGAATTATCAGTCAATTATGCTGATATTAAACCCTAAATTTGGAAAAGTTTTAATAAAAATACACTAATGAACATTAACCCTTTGCAAAAGCAATGCATTGCATAAATCTCTGGCACGCAAAAGGTTAATATAAGTTTCCAACAAAAACTGCATTTATAATTGTAAACTCAGTTTAGATCATTGGCATTTAATTTACAAACTGATGATGGTAAGTCAGTCACATGATGTATTTAAGTGATAGTAATGTTTCACAAAAAAAGCAGCTCTGATTAATCTTCATAGTATTTGGGCCATGAAGAGTGTTATTACAGTACTGTCAGAATTGTAGTTCAAGAATAATTGAATGATAAAGTATCCCTCTCCCTCCCTTTTTACCTAGTGTAAGCCGCCTCCCCTCAGATGTGGAATCTGGTCTCTTGACCAGACAGGTTGCAGCAAGAGACAATCTTCTTTCTGTGAGCATAAGGAAAACCCTGCCTCCTTGACAGCTTTTCCAGGTTTTTCGTTATGATCACTGAAGATTGTTCCCCTCTGCAATCCATCCAGACAGTCTTGCTGCTCTAAGTTGAGCAGTGTTACATCAGTAAAAGAGGTGGGATACTTTATCATTCAATTACTCTTGAACTACAACTCTGACATGGCCTAAATATTATGAATATTAATTGGAGATGCTTTTTTGTGAAACATTGCTATCCCTTTAAGAATAAATTGATTAATTGTGAGGAAAATCAGCTGTACAATATGGGCAAATAATAATTTCAGTTGTTTTAAAATGGGATTTTAAATCTTTGAATAATAAAGAGATCACCAGCAAAATGCACAGTTTAGTTCTCTCCTATAGTGCAGTTGGTATACCACCACAATAATCCAGCTTTCTGCAGAATCTAGGATCCAAAGTGTCTATCATTTGAGGTGTTAAAAAAAAAAAAACATTTAAATCTATGGAGATTTAGGGAAATTTTATTTGTCCCCTATGTTAGTTTGCTCCAGGACTGCTCTAGGTGCACTTAGTACATCAGTTTATTGATGTTATTAACATCCTATATAATAATTTGCTAGGATGTTTGTCAGGAGCTGTCACACACAGAAGAGACTGCCCGAACACACAGAATGCTGGGAGCTCTGTGCTGGGAGCATTCTGTGCTTTTGTGTAGTCTCTTCAGTGCATGACTGTGTCGGTGGAAGGACACAGAGCCGGGCCGGCCTCATAACCCTTTGAGTGCCCGAGGGGTAAGCAACGCATTGCAAAGCAATGCGTTGTGTACCCCTCTGGCACGCAAAGGGTTAACATCACCCGGACCTTGGTCCGTGTACATGGGCTTTTACACTAGTTTCTGTATAAAACATGCAGATTCTAAAATGTAAAATGGAGAGATTAAAATTCTAATAAGGGGCAAGAGTAATACATAAGCTGAAGAAACTGGCCATCAGAGCTTACCATCTAAGAGAAATTAGGAACTGATGGAATAAAACAAAAATGTGTCTCATGGTGAATTGTGGTTCAGTGGCCCAGTGGAAAATGCAATGTGGTCCAGTGGTCTCATGGAAAATGGTGAAGTGAAAGGTGCTTTGTCTGCAACATGCAATATCCAGCAGTCACTCATCTTGTATTATCTTGTGGCTGGCATAAGAATGAATGAATGAATATGTTTATTTATATAGCTCCACAAGTGTGTGCAGTGCTTTACAATTTAAGGGTTTAAACAATACAGGGTTACAGGTGCTTTGTAGAGTGAAACATTGGGGGCGAGGTCCCTGCCCGAAAGCTTACAATCTAAATAAGAAGGATCATGAGAGTATATCAGTGTTTAGATAAAACATGTTTCTACTAATTTATACCTAACAAAAATGTATACCTAATGCATAAAATTAGGACCAATATCAGCTGCCCTGGCTTTGTTTGCAAAATGAAACCAAAATATTAAAACAAGATCAGAAAAGTAATGCTAAACTCTGTATTTCTTTTTTTAATCTGTTCACTATTTAATGTACTGGCCACCATAATTATTAACTCAAGCTCATTGTCCATATTCTTATACATTTATCAACAGTTTGTGTAAATTATGAGACAAAAATAATTTATATACTCAAATACAATTTGCATACATTAAAAAAAGTTTTTAATTTTTGTTTTGTTTTCTTTGCAATTTATGTTCTTTCAGAAGATCTATTTTTCACATTGAGTCTATGAATCTGTTTTTGGTGTGATACAGTTTAGTCTTACAATATTGTTTATCATACCCTCAGCATTTGAATGTCACTGTGTTTTAAGGCGAAATTTTGATTTATAATTGATAAAAACTGACACAGTTTCTGATTTGTTGCCACATATCACATGATCCTGTTGCATCAGAGAAGATCATAAAATAGAAGATGTCATTTTACAAACAGAACACATGTTAGAAGCCTAGCATGAGAGAATACTAGGCAGCAGAGCTGAAAGAAAATGAGAGAGGACAAGACAACCCTGACCAGCAGGCAGACGGTAAAGATTATACTGAAATGATGACAACTGGAGAGATTGAAGCTCTCTCCCTAGTAGTGAGACTGGCCTTAATAATCTATCCATAAATGTTTTATTTAGCGGAGTACTGTTTTGCTCATGTTGCCTTTGAATACAAACTGTGGTTACAGCCAGTGATAGGGCCTGATGTGCTTTGTACTCAAGCACTGCTTTGCTGTCTGTTAGTTGGCACAGAGTACTCGATAACATATGCCTTAGTCTGTAGTTTGTACTTATGAGACATTGGAATGATGGTTTATGACATGGCTTAAAGCATTTTATATAAGACCTGTAAGGCAAATGGTTTCAGCCTCTAAAAGTTAAGCTACTCTCTCTCGTGTCACTACTCTTCTTTTTGTTCAAATAGTTGCATTTCTAATTATCTATTTTCAGGAGATAATAGAAAACATAACAATTCATACCATGAATAAATGATACACCAATAACATTTGATGAAGCTTATTTGCTATGAAGATATAAAGCAGTTCTTTGGCAAGTCATTTGCACTATAGGGGACAAATGCACATTCCCGTTGATTAATTTGGTAGCAAAGCAATAAGTTGGAGAACTCTGTAGCATTCAAGGGGTTAAAACCCCATTTAAATGAATAATCAATTGTGAAACATTTGTTTGTCCCATTTGGTGTCCTTAAATATGTATCCGTATCCCTTAGAACATCTACCTTAGAACATCTCCACAGCTCTTATCACATCCTCCCACTCCCGCCTACAGGACTTCTCCTGTGCTGCACCTGAGCTGTGGAATTCCCTCCCCCGCCCCATCAGACTCTCCCCCAGCCTTCAAATCTTCAGACGCTCCCTGAAGACTCACCTCTTCAGGGAGGCCTATCAACTGCCTCCATAAACATCATCACAGATTCACCCCTTGCACGGACTACTGCACTCAATGGCACTTCACACCCACCCACTGACTGGCAGTTCATGTGGCAGGAGGCACTTAAACGCAATAGCACTTACTCTTTCTGTATCAAACCTACCTTCCTCTAGACTGTAAGCTCTCACGAGCAGGGCCCTCTGATCCTCCTGTTCTCCACATCTGATTGTACTGTTTAATACCTCTGTATGTCTGTTCCCAATTGTCTGTTACCTGAGGAAGAGACCTAAGAAGTCTTGAAAGCTTGCATTTTAAATCTGTTTAGTTAGCCAATAAAGGTATCAACTTTACAAAAAAATTTTGCATCCTGTGTTCCCAATTGTACAGCGCTGCGGAATTAGTTGGCGCTATATAAATAAAGAATAATAATAATAATAATAATTATTGTTCCATCTAAGGTGAACCCTAGCAATGGATGAATTAAAGAGAATTGTCAATGCAGAGCTAGCCCGGAAAAACAGCTGTACCACAGCCCAGCCCAGTTTTAATTACTCTTTTAACTGTTTCTGTTAGTGAGCTGCTAACATTTGCATAGCTTTTAACAGCTAACAGAGGTCCAGAAATTGACTTAAAGGGAACAGTAGACAAACACATTGTTTTGTGAGAAATATGTAAATCTTTGCAATGCCTTATTTCTTACCCATCCACTCTGCATGCATGAAAAAAGAAATAATATTATTACAGTCAGACAAATACGCTATAAAATAAAAGAGCACTGTGATGTATCTGTAGCAGCTTCTAACATATCCACTTATTAGAGAACCAACATCTAGACCACAGCAAATAATTACTTCATCTATCACAAAAAAAAAGAATGGAAGTAAAAAAAAATCAAAGTGAAGTGAACTGTTGTTGGTTTCTAAATCCAAGATAATTATGTTTATGAATATTCATGAAATAACATGTAATTCCAGACATTCAATTAAAATGGTTAAATAAATAAATAATTGTATCATTTGCTACCAAACAGTTCAAAGATGTACATTTCTTAAAGGATACTAAATAGAACTAGGAGATTCATTCACAGTCACATACAATTTGTTGGCTGTAAAAGCAGAAAGGACATGGAAGAATGTTATGGTAAAACAGAATCAGTTTGCTTTTTAATGTTATTGTACTTTATAATTGAGCTTTTCTTAAATGTATCTCTTTATGCTACAATAGTTTATTTTGTTTTTAATCTTTATTTTTTGTATTCTCTTAGAATTATTCCCTTAATTTGCACATTCCATGTAAACTTGAGTCACAGTTGGGTGAATGTACAAATCTGCCTGTGTCTTTATGTTTATATTGGGAGTCAGACATGCTCAAATAGGAACAAGCTGCAATACAAATTTGTAGGCTCTCTAGGAGCAGTGTTCTACCCAGGATGCAGTGTCTTTTAACCCACTAGTGCTTTTCACAGAGAGGAAATATCCTAAAGCATATCATACTGGTCCTGCCATAACAACAGTACAGCCACAAAATGCCAGGCAATTCCTCTCTGAACAAAAGAAGCAACCAACCGCTGACATACAGTTTTGCCTTGCTGAGCTTTGTCAGTGAGGTGCAGCTGATCCCAAGGATAATTTGCATATGTATATTGTGAGTTACATACCTGTCATATACTCCTCAAGTAAGGTATAATTGAAAAGGGAATGCTCTCCCCTTTCTGGTAATGCCAAAAGTGTCTCTGTAGAAGCAGGGGAATTAGAAATATGGGCTGTGAAAGAGCCACTTGAACCTATTCATCATTGAAATATAATTTATGCTCATGCTGGGTGATTGGGTGACCAGCTGAGATATGGCTGCTGATGTAGGTCCACAACTACTGCTCCTACCTGATTATCCAGTAGGGATTGCCATACTGTGACATCACCACTCATGATTGGTGAGGTCACAATATTCTAAATTACTCAGACACCACCAGAACTGAGCATCCTTCGATGGATGCCCAGGTGAACACTTTTATTTCCCCATGACCCCATAATTTGCCCCCTTTAGTGCCATGATATCTTGGAAGATGTGGAATGTCATCAGCATGATCCATCCCAGGATATCATTAGCACTCTAGGGGTTAAAGGGGCAGTATAGGTTTCATACAAGACCCTGTTAAATCTTTGGCTGAGTTGCCATAGTTCAAAACTCCTCAATTGTGCTCTGGGTTGCCTTGCAGTTCCCAGTGATATGCAAGGCTGGATGATGTCAGTTTCTCACTTGGTGGTCACAGGAGATTGGTCTCCTCACTATAGACCATTGACAGTGAATTTAAGAGGATCTTGTATATTGCTGCTTTAGGACTTTAAAGTTAGTAAGCCCTAATGCCTCTCCTATAGAATGCACAGGGAAATTAGCGAATTTTCCAAAGAGCAGAGGAACAGAGATAGCTGAAATTTTGTGGTTTATACCAAGGGGAGAATGCATGTATCATGCGTTTCCATGTAACTGGATTGTATGCATACCTGGGAACTTTCAGTTGAGGGCTACCCGGAGGGTAGTCCTCTGTTCAGCAGGGGGTAACAAAAATGATGCTAATCGCGTCAAAAGGGGTGGGGCTTAACTCGAGTGTTGGGGGGGGTTTAACCCTTTGAGTGCCAGAGTGGTACGGAATGCATTGTAAAGCAATGCATTCCGTACCACTCTGGCACTCAGAGGGTCAAATGTGTCACACAGAAGGCTGGGGACGGAGGCACAACGGGAGAAAAAGCAGATGTGGCAGAGTTTCAATAGAAACTCTCCACATCCGGAGGAATCTGCCTCTGCCCCGGAGACCCGGTAAAGCTCTGTCAGAACCGGAGTCTCCGGGGCAAATCCGGACAGTTCCCAGGTATGATTGTATGTGATGGTAGAAGGGTTCCCATTGATATAGCTTGAATATAATCAATGAGGCTGATGCACAAGGAATAAATAATTCAAGTAACGCTGGGGCCAAAAAAAAAAAGCACTTATCGGTAAAGTACAATCTTTCTTTGACTTGCAATCTATAGAACACTTCTCTAGCATTCAACTAGTTAAGAGGCACATTTACATCAATGGAACTTTCGGATATTTTGATTTGCCATCTGTGGTGCAGATAGTTGTGCCAGAATGTTATAATTCTTCTCAGTAGATCAATTTCATTGTGAACATAGAGCAACTTTGCAAATACTTTGCCTAATTGAAGCTGGCACCCACATTAATTTATCTACTAGGCATTACACCCGAAAATATTCTTATTCTATTTTTAACAAATAAAGTATTTCTATGATGTTGTTTTGGAAGAAAGAGTTTTAAAATTAACCGCATAGCAAATTTTGAGGCTCAGCAAATTTTGTCCTTAGAAAATTTTGCATATGTCATTTTGTTTTTAGATTCATCTATTTGGGCAAGGATCAGGCTATAATTTAGCTCTGTACAGCTCTTTTCACAGAGCTATCAGTAGTACTGTAGAAGGCAATGGACAACCCGCAGCCAGTAGCTGTTGTACTATAATTCACATCATTTTCCCTGACAAGAAAAAAAAAATAATAAAGAATAATAAAAATCCATAGCAATATATTTTGTCTTCATGAAACCACTCACTCTCTACTCAAAAGTAAACAGCTATTCACGTCTTATCATCTCTGGTAAGAGGATGTAACCCCTGTAAACTATTTCTCAGTGTAAATCGATGTGAAAAACCATGATAACTTGATTTCTCCAAAATGTATGAATGAATTCTAAAACAACCCATAAAACATATTTACCTTTGGAAAACAAATATTTTTGTTTTCTTATTTTTCATTTTTATCCTGAGCCATAAATACACTTTACATGAACATGAAAAAAACCACAGGGCTCCCAATAGTGTAAATCCGTAATGGAAAAATTGCTTAGTTATAATTGTATGGTACTCACAAATATGATGGTCAGAGCTTAATCTGACAGAGACAGCAGGTGGAGATAATCACCCGTCTCCATTCGGGAATCCCCACGTGTTCCGGTGCATCCAGAAAACCTTCTTGGCACTCCACTGAGGACTAGTCCACTCCACGTATAACAATATAAATGTGTAAGCAAAAACTAAAAAGAACTAAAAAAGAAATAGCTCTGGATCTGAATAAAATATTTACTTTATTAAAGATGGTATAAAATCCATAAAACAGGACTTAATGACCATTCCTTATATGTGGTGATTAAATAGGTCAAGGTCTACTTTAATAAAGTAAATTATATTATTATATTGTTACATATGGAGTGGATTAGTCCTTGGTGGAGTACCTAGAATGTGTTGTGGATGCAGCAGAACATACTGAGATACCCTAGTGGAGGCAGGTGATTATCTCCACCTGCTGGCTCTGTCAGATTAACCTCTGACCATCATATTTGTAAGTAACATACAATTATCTCTGTTTGATTGTGTCTGGTGATTTACTGTGTCTGGGGCAGTAAGATATCCCAGTAAGCCCTTTAACTGTGTACTACATAAATAGAATCACAGCCACCCATTTGGTGTTTGTAGTGGAGGATGGTGTATAGGGGTGGGCGAAAAATGTTTCGCCTGACTTCTCACGAAAAATGGCCAATTTTTCACTTTTTCGTGAAAGTTTTCTCTTTTTCTCCAATACAATATTTTCCTCCTTTTCGCCTATTCCAGCAAATTTTTCACCTATTCCAACACAGTATGCTCCTTGGCTAACACATTTTTCACTTAGTATAATACATTTTTCTCCTATTCTAATACATTCTATCACATTGTTTTCCTATTCCAACACATTTTTCTCTTATCCCAACACATTTTTCCCATGTTTAATATGGTGCAACATTTCCCAGCACAAAATTACTTCTTCTAAGGACTGTAGTGGAGAAATAAGTATGCATGCAGAGTGCCTTTGTCCTTTGCCCACAACATTTACTTCCTGCTTAAGTGACACTGGCACGTATTCATGATGCTGTCAAGTGATTTAAAAATAAAGTACGACCTACAATGTGGCATATGTGTATGGTAGTGGTGGTGGGGGATAGGCAAGGTGTGATTGGTGGGACCTTGACAAACTGCATCCACCCTGGGAGGAGAGGGATCATCATAATTTATTGCACATGCTGCAGCAACGATTGCTGAAGTCAGTTTTTGCACTAACACTTTATTCCCATGCCCCTTCACTTCCTCCACATTTCCCCCACTCACTTGTGTATTTACTAGACATTACTCAACTACTGTGTGGTTTTTTTACTCAAAATTGATGGAGTGTGATGTCTTGCCTTGGCCATCAACAAATGTTGTCTGCTGTCTATCAAGTCTGCCTCAGTCACAGAGCTCCCAGTCAGCTGTCTAATGTACTTATTTGTTTAATTATTTATGTTTTATCTTATTTATTTATTTTATTTATTATTTAAGTTGTCCACCATATCTGTATCGGAAGCCTAAGTCCTTGGGCTGACTTAGACCATCGTTCCAGGGTCTCTCCCTCCTGAGGTAGGCTACAGAGTGGTAGCCGTGCCGGTACTGGTGCAGAGATTCTTCCTAGAATGGGGATCAAGAGAAGCTCCTTTACACCATTCTGCAATGAGACAACTGGACACATTCTTGCTCCAAATTGAACTCAGTTTATTTGTGGAAGCACAGCTCTTTTATACGCAGTTAACAGCATCAACTCACAAGGGGTTGGACAAAGAAGACAATGGCAGTAGATACATGGTGATGAAATCACAAGGCATGGTACAGTGGGTAGGCATGATTACATTAAATTCAGAAAGGCATGAATGGTAAATATACAATGAAGAGTAAGCACACAGTGATGAAACAATGGACATGGTACAATGGGTAGGCATGATTACATTAACTTCACAAAGGCATGAGTGGTGAATAAAAAATGAAGAGTAAACAGACGGTGACGAAACAATGGGCATGGTACAATGGGGTAGACGTGATCTAATTAACTTCACAATGGCATGAGTGATGAGTAGACAATGTAAAAAAGGGTGGTCACTGGAATACAATGGGCAGAGGGGATGGAATACACATCTGGAATGTACTCAGGGAGAGAGCATCTTTTATGCCATAAGTTTGTCAATGGCTGTTCAGCCTCCCAGAGCTGAAACTTCACCCAGTGCCATTCTATTTTTTCCATTCTATTTTCTATGGCCCTTAAAGGAGCCCCAAGTAACGGCCTATGGTCCGTTGCAATATCTTATCACAGTTAGTCCCCCCCAAGAAATATATATAGCTAAAAAACAAAATCAACAACTTCTTTCCCCAGACTTCCCCAGCACAGAGACAACAAAAGTAAAGTCAGCAAGCAATTTGGACCCCAGCTGCCTGTGTCTTGCCAGTCAGTCACACCAAATTTTGGGATATTTTGGGTCAACCTCCTTCCTCCCTTCTTATCCCCATTTTTCCCACTAGACTCCCCTACTACAGAGAACAAATGTCCTATCTAAATTATTCCCTAAAACTAAGCTTCAATTCCCCTTTATTTGCCTATCTTCTGTAGCTCAAAAATATCTGCTCTCTCCTTCCGCAAACACAGAATGGCTGCTGTGAGAGCCTGACAGCCTTTTATATGGCTGTAGAAAAGTTTTGTGAGGTGGAGAAATATTTTTCTATCCATTGATTTCAATGCAATGAGGTAGGCAAAAAAAGTGGAAAAAATGTGTAAAAAACTACACTTTTCACAGGAAATTTTTCACCAAGCAGAAAGTGCCATTTTTATGCTAATTTCAGTTTGAGGCAAAAATTTTCGCCCATCCTTAATGCTGTATACAAACAAGCTGCACGAGGGGCACCTCTTTTCTCTCCTTTTTTCTATTCCATCAATACACTTTATTCTTTACTGAATTTCACCTGAATTCATTTGTCTGGTATTCCATTGTCACGGACTGTCCTAGTTATCTTGTGGCAGCAGGAACACTGCCAACAGCAAGGAGCTACAGCCATAAACTTACACTTTAACTTGTTGCATTCATCAAGTTCTTTAACCAAGAGTACTACTTGTGTGAGAGCCTTAAGAAGGTGATGTTCTTTAGTGCTTGACAAACTTTTCCATAATGCTTGATCTGTATTTGGTGGTAGAGTACTCACTGTAATGAAATATAAGTTGCCTAGATGCCATTCTCAGTGTAGATGTAAATACCAAACAAAGTAAAGCCTTTCTTGGGCCTTTCTCAAGATTTCAAAAAACAGTGACAGAGCCCATTAAATACCCAAATAGATGTAAACACCTTAGTACCTAGTAACTTCACAAGGTCAAAGGTGAGGAGAAAGGTGTAATTAATTAAATCATAAATATACCAAAAAATAAAAGTCAAATAAAGAGATTTGTACAATATATACATATGTATTCCATACCGATGTAATGTAGTTATCCTTTCACCATGTATGTTGTGTGCCAGTACGCCGCATCGCAAAGTATAACAAACGGCAAAATATTGTGGAAATTACTTAAGTATATGCACACAACCATACAGATGTAAATGCTATACCATACAGATATATTGCAACACAAATCTTTGGAAGCAAATGAGGAAAATTAAGTTAACATGGCAATAATGTTCATACAGACATTGAATTATGTGTATTGAATGATAAAAGAAATCAATCTATAGAGGAAAACCAAATAAATATGCCCTCTATAACCAATAATCAGAGGATTCAAATAATACACACACTCAAAATCAAAAAAGCGGAATCAGGATAGAGGCACACCAGTATATTAGATGAATGTTCATATGATTGAATCAAACCAGGATCACTGTATATATATAAGGCAAAAGTAAAAAAAGAAAACTACGATTAAATGAAATATAATAGAATAAACTTGCTGGTACAGTGACCCAAACTGGTGCGATGAACCAGAAATTAAACAATAATCACAATCCCAGTGGTAATGGAACAATAATAAGGACATAGTCCTAATTTTAAATCTGAATGTTGAAAAGACCACCCTGTTTTATTTTTCCATTAATTAACCCTCCGAGTGCTGGAGCGCATCACCAGGGTAGTGTACCATGCACTCTCTCAGCACCCAGATGGCTGCACACAACCCAGAGAAAAGGAGATGATCCAAAAAAATGTGAAGTAATCTAAACATGTCAAGACAAGCATACTAAACTTGATGAAATAAATTATATCTGCAATGTCCACAAATAAAATAGTGGATAACTGTGTATAAGTTTGATTTTTAGTATGTGTATTATTTGAATCCTCATGGAGAGTCTCTATATCATTATTTACTCTGATTAGTAACGGGCTCTTCAACTAGTTGGTTATAAAGGACTTATTTCTGAGGTTATTCATTTTCTTTATCATTTAATTCACATAGTCTGTATGAACATTGTTGTGCTGTTAATTGATGATCATGTTAACTTCATTTTCCTTATTTGCTTCCAAACATTTGTGTAGCTATATATCTGTACAGGGTAGCATTTACATCTATATAGTTGTGTGCATATACCTAATTCATTTCCACAGTTGCATTTTTTATATGCTTTGTGATGTGGTGTACAGGCGCACGACATACATGATGAAAGTATAACTACATGATACAGTGTTATGGAATGTGTATATATATATATATATATATATATATATATATATATATATATATATATATATATATATTGTACAAATCTCTTTATTTTGCTTTTCCTTTTATTGGTATATTTATGATTTATTTACACCTTTCTCTTCACCTTTGACCTTGTAATGTCACTAGGAAACACAGTGGCAACATCTTGTCTTTGGTCTTCTTCTTGGGCATTTAGTATTGAGTGGAATCCATTCCAAAATTTGTTTGGTCCATCTACCATCAGGTATTCTTGCTATGTGACCTGCCCATTTCCATTTCAGGCTCTATGCTCTTTCGATGATTCAATAGACCTTTGTTTGCTGACGAATCTATGTTTAGAATTTGCCACTCCATACTTCCTTGCGCAACCTTAAAGCGGAACTACCACCATAGGTAAAGTCACCCTGCAATAATTAGGCAGGTGGCGACTAGCTTAACCCCTTAGTGACGGCCGCGTGCACTTAACGCCCGTCTAACAATTTTATTTTTTTTTGTAAAAGAATCCGGAGTCCCCGAACGGCGTGCAGCCACGCGGGGAGCCGGATTTCCGGGACGTACATGTACGTCCTCTGTCACTAAGTGACAGCCACACAGGACGTACATGTACGTCCTGTGTCGCGAAGGGGTTAATAATAGTTATATTACCTCTCAGAATGACAAAATTCTATAGAAATCCTTAATCTTCTGAGACTGACGGCCAGGTTAGTGCAGTCTGCGCATCTGCGCCTTCAGTCTCTTCTGGTGCCTTTTTGGGACAGTGCAATGCTTCTGAAGGGAGACCGGGACTGACAGCGCAGGTTTCAGAGGTGATGCCTGGCTTCTGGTCTCAGAAGATTAAGGATTTCTATAGAATCGTGTCATTCTGAGACGTAATCTAACTATTATTAAGCTAGTTGCCATCTGCCTCATTATTGCAGGGTGACTTTACCAATGGTGGTAGTTCCTCTTTAAGTTTTTGCATGACTTTGGTATTGTGTCCATGTTTCACAGCTATATGTAAGGATACGGAGGGCACATTGGCCAAAAACCTTTTTCTTGAGGCAAAGTTGTAAATTTGTCATAAAGCTGAAATTTCACACATTTTGATTTGACCCCCTATTGTTGTGTTCCACTATGGACTTTCAGAAAATGGTGGTTTAATGCTTCCAAAGTCAAATACATATTATATTTAGGGAGAGCATGGCCATCTTTGTGATGTAGATCTTGATTGGCAGCTGTCTCCCATTATGTCCTTCCAAAGGGGCTTGAAAATACTGTCCATTTTTTTTTTTACTGAAGAGAGCATACCATGTCAGAGCTACATGTTGGAATGGGGGGTGGGTAACATGTATGCAGAGAGAGGCGGAACTAATGAGTCCTGCAGTACGGTTTGTAGAGCACAGAACAGAGGTGATGTGACATAGTACACTTTTTTCATCTTAAATATCTTCTAATCAGCGTTAAATTGAGAAAAAAAAAATAACAATTTCACACTACAAAGAAGTGATTAATCAACCAAGAGAAAGTTCATTTGAGGTGAAAGTTCAGATTTAAAGGCAGAACTTTTCAGTTTTCCATATGCTTGCCATGCCAATTTTGTTCATTGCTCAATTTCCATCATGGTGTTTCCTAGGAATGAGTGAAAATTTCCTGCTTTGTTCACAAAGTTTGCCACCAATAAAAAATACATCAAATATTTTCCTTTTCTCCACTGCCAATAAATTTCCCCCGAGAAATTTGACATATTTTGCCAATATTTTCTATGACTGCAAGATTTCCTGCTTACGTTATATTTACACAACCATCCTTGAAAAATAACTGTGGCTTGGGATATTCCCATACCTGGGAACTCTCCGGATTTGCCCCGGAGACTCCGGTTCTGACAGAACTTTACCGGGTCTCCGGGGCAGAGGCTGATTCCTCCGGATGTGGAGAGTTTCTGTTGAAACTCTGCCACATCCGCTTTTTCTCCTGCTGATACTCAGTCCCCAGCCCTCTGAGTGCCAGAGTGGTAAGGAATGCATTGCTTTGCAATGCATTCCGTACCACTCTGGCACTCAAAGGGTTAAGCCCCCCCCCACTCGCGGCAAGCCCCGCCCCTTTTTGACGCGGTTAGCATCATTTTTGTCACCCCCTGGTGAACAGAGGACTACCCTCCGGGTAGCCCTCGACTGGAAGTTCCCAGGTATGGATATTCCAGAAAGGTGCAACACATGACATCAGTTCTTTAAAGCCTCTATTTTCAACAAAAAAAAAGAGGAACATGTCAACTGCCAATATTTTGACAGGTTTACTATTCCACAGGTATATTTTTGCATTATTTTTGTGCAGGTTTTGACTTCTTTCAAAGAACTTAGTAACTGTTGGATGACAGTACATAGAACTGTGTAAACTTATTTCTTTAATGACAAGACTTGTGGAGGGGATGGGGGTGATGGCAGTATGTGTAGGCACTGTATGACTCTTGCCATCTCCAAAAACAAACTCAGAGTCATACTCCTCTGCAGCAGTAGCAAAAAATCTTGTACACTCTCTGACACACCAACAATAGGTGTCAAACGTGCTGCAATTCCAGCAGCAGAAGGAGAGCACTCATCATCAAAGGTGGAGGATATTAATAACCTTTATTATTGTTGCTGCTGGTTACACAACACTAATGTTAGTCTCCCAACACTGCTGCTTGATAGCCATGTCCTGTGGTCATTGACAATATAACCAGCCACACTGAAAACCCTCTCAGACTCAACGCTTGCTGGAGGACAACTAAGGGTTTCATCTGCAGTACATGTCAATGTTGGCCACACACACTGCTTTGTTTGCCAGTAGTCCATGGGGTCATTGTTTCTGCCTAAAACATAGCTATCCTGCAAGTATGCAGAAACCATCTCACATGCAGTGGGACCACATCTAGGAGCTACACGGTGGTCCTGTGTGTCAGTTACCAACCCATACTCAGGGATCAAGTCCCAAAGAGATGTGCCACCACCACACCCACTACCAATGTTGGGTTTTTGCCACTCCTGCTGAGACAGATGGTGAATTGCCCTGTGTTCTGAATGGGATATTCTGGTTGATGATGCAACCCTCCACTTGATCAATAAGCATGACTCTATATTCCTTGACAGAATCCAATTCCTCAGAGAGTTGCTGCTGATCGCCATGACTCCTTGTTGTGATAAACTGCTGATGGCTCTTTGGCATAAATCCAGAAATTTTGTGTTTAAAGTTTAAAATGCTTTTAATGGACACTATGCGAGGATCTTGTTCATAGGACGCTAACATAAGCTTTATCAGCTGGTGCATATCTGTGTTGTCATTCTGGTAAAATTCCTCAGCCATGCACCTCATTTTTTCTGCAATAAAAATATCAGTGGTAGAATTTCACTAATTCCTGCCCCAATGCGACTCACCAGCATGGTTGCCTCCTCAAAGGGTTTCAGCAGCTCACATCCATCTCACATTAGTTGCCATTGGCCATGTGACAAAAAGGCTCCCTCCAAAGTTTTCCAGTTTTGTATGGTGTACTCGCTAATGGCCTTATTCTGCTTGTACAAACGCTCTAGCATGTACATGGTGGAATTCCACCTGGTAGGGACCTCCATTTACAGCTGGTGATGGGGCAGGTTGTTACACGCTTGCATGGAATATAGAGCTTTGCGTGCACTGTGAGAGCGACTAAAATGAGCACAAATTTTGCAGGCAATAGTAAGCATCTCTTTAAGGGTTTCGGATTTTGCCAGGAATCTGGCCACAACCAAATTTAGCACATGGGCAAATCAGGGCACATGCACCATACCACCTATTCTCAAAGCAGTGATAATGTTGGAGCCAATATCAGCAGACACAAAACCAGCTTTTAAGGAATGGGGTAAAAGCCATTCCTCTATCACCTGCTCTAGCATACTTAGAAAATCTACAACTTTGTGGGACTGTCTCTCAAAACTCTGCATGCACAATGTAGAATGACAATGGTGTGGGCTATCCTGCTGCTGCTGCTTTCACCTCCTGCTGCTACAACCAGAAGCATGATTATTGGCTGATGCTGTAAGCTAGTGTTGTCCACTGTTGATGCTAGGAGGGAAACCCAGTGAGCAGTCACAGTCATATAGTCTGTGCTCTGGCCACTTGTCCACATATCTGTTGTCAGGTGGATTTTCTTGCCATATGCACTTTTCAGCCCTTAGCCCACCACACTAACCACCTGCTTGTACAATTCAGGCACAGCCGTCCTGGAAAAATAACTGCAGCTTGGGATATTCCAGCGTGGAGCTACACATGACATCAGTTCTCTGAAACCTTGGTTTTATGCAGAAGAATATGGCAGCATGTCAATTGCCAACATCTTGGAAACCTTGCCATTCCACAGGCATACATTGGTTTTGTGAAGTTTTTGACTCCTTCCTAGGAACTCAGTCAGTGTGGCAGGACATAGCAGAAGAAGCCTGAAACGTTATTGCTTTAACAACATGATAGCAGAAGTGGTGGCAGTAGATGCAGCATGTGTGGACAGTCTATGACTCTTGCCATCTCCTACAGCAAAACCAGAGTCATCATACTCCTCTGCAGCAGGAGCCATAGGTGTTATTTGGACTGAACTAAATGTTGGCACTGGCAGTAGCACACTCTCTAACACATAAATAACTTCACTACTTTTTTCTGCCCTAGAGCCCTGGGAACTTTTTAAATTGCTTCTGCTGCTGCTAGTTGTGGCACCTTTGGCCTGCTGATAGTGTGTCTACCAGTTAGACCTGTGGTTGTGCTTCAGGTAGGATCTCATAGATGAAGTGCCTAGGTGTGAGCCTGCTTTCCCCCTGCTCACGTGCTTTTTGCACAGACAACAGATAGCAACATTCTTAGCTTGAGGATCCTGAGTGAAATATCTCCATACTGTGGACTTCATGGAATGAGGGGTTCCTAAGGTGGTGCTGCTGCTACTACTACTACTGGGGCTAGATGTTGATATAATTATACTGCCACTACTACTAGGTGTCAAAAGTGCAGCACTTACAATCTCCTACCAATAAATATTGGCTCAATATAGCTTTGGGATGTTGTTTGAACTTATATCCTGTGAAGCTTTTAATAGTGTCAAAAGAGGTTATGCCATTAGCCTTGTTAAATCACCCAACCTTAGACAAATGTTAACAAATTGAGACTGGCCAAATAATGGTGGGGCTTGGGTAACATCCCCCTCCTCGCTTTTAAAAATACAACCCTTAATTTCCTCCAGGACTGTAAACATCAGTTTTCAAGATATGGCCTCTGTGGACAGAGACTAGTCTCTGCACATTTCTATCCCTAATAGTTTTAAATAATGTTTCATCCTTTCATGACCTAATTTCTTACTGTAATCATCCTACTTTTGAGCATTGGAGATACTTTCAAGCGAGATAATACACTTCAAGTGCTATATTTGGGCCAATGTTCAAGAGATTTATCTAGAATGGAGACTTTCTTTGAAACAGCATGTAAAAAAGCTAAAACCCTATCCAAGCCATATAAGTTAATAACTGTTGAAAACAGGGCCAAACGCACACCTTACACAGTGGCACGAAGGACAGACATAAACCTTCCTATCATATCAGATTCAATGCCCTCTCAGGAAGGCCATTTTAAACTACTGTCCCATAGGTATGTGACTGCTGATAGGTTATCCAAGAGGTTTTTTTGGCACCCATAATGTTTTCTGGAAGTAATAGGTATTCCTGTTCCACTAGACTCAATGCTGATGCTTTTTTCACTTTACACCCAATTTTCTCCAAAACAATATCTTCTATTAATGTACTACCTGGCGGGGGCTGGGTTGAGTTTTCCTCCTCCTGGAAGCTTACGGGGAAATTCCCCCTGATCACATGGTCCAAAAGAATTAATAATTAAAGAGATATGGAGAAACCACGTGCAATCTGCATTTTCAGGGAGGTCTGGATGGCTTGGGAGCACACTCTATGCTCCTCAGGTACTGTATATGGCTGACACTTGTGGGTATTAACATTCTAAATGACAGAGTAGCTCTCTTAACTTTGCATTCTAGTATCTAGATAATCATGTATCCACAAGTGGATTTGCAGATGGTCATGCCAGGACATACCCCCACCTCTTCTCCCCCCCCCCCCTATTTTTTTCTTCTGCCCTCTTTCCCTTTCTTTTCTGGCTTTCTCTCTTCTAACTTTCTGTTTTATTCTGAGCCATTCCAGTTTCTCTCCTTCTTTGGAAGGACCAATCTTCTCTTGATTATTTGGTTATAAATCCATATACGTTTCTATTATTTGACAACCTCCCATGATGAGGTAGTTACCCATAGGGACCTGAAAGCACTACTCAAACCCAAAAATATATTAATGTTCTTTTTTATGCAATGTTTTGTCACTCATGTTAGATTATAATATGTCAATTTTCTGCAAAATTAAATTTTTTTAAAAATAAAATAGAAAAAAGGATATTGTCATTTTAAAGTGATATTTCAGAGTAATAACTAGCATCATCTACCATAAGCATGAATGAAGTTTAGTAACTAAAAAAATGTAACTTTACACTTAAAATTATATTTTTATTAATATTACATATTTTCTTAAAATGCTGACACCTCAAAGCTAGATTTAAGCTATTTAATTACAAATTAGCCTTTTTTACATGTCAGAAAGAAAGAAATGAGTGCACAATGAGTTTTGCTTTATGATTATTACTCTTTATAAATATACATCTTAAAACTTTTATAAATGTCTTAAATATTATACAGTTGATTTCACAACTGAAATGCAGAGAGTAAAAATTAGATATAGAATAAAAAGAAAGTAATTATTTTATTGAATGAGACATTTGTCTTAGATTTTCCCAAAAAAGATTTGAAATATATATTAATTCTGTGGCACAGCCATCATAACTACTGACTTTATTTTTCATGAAGGAGATTCTACCTCTAAGCTTCAGTGATACATTTATTCAGTAGCCATATTCAACATGTTATTGTAAGCATCCTCATGTTATGAAAGGATTTAATAATATATACGAAAGTTAAAGCACATGCCTTTATTATTGGATGATACATATAATATCTTCCGTCTTAAATATGAATAATTATTTTAGATACTTTATATAATGCATAGTTGAGGTACAAAATAAAATGAATAACTTGATTTGTTAAAGGAAAAATCAATTCTAAGGTTTCTGGACACTTAGTGCACATTTTAAGGTTTTGCTTTTTTTTAACACAAATATTTTTTATTTAATTCATCTGCATTTTTTTTTAGTTTATAAGACATTGGCAGACCAGAAAATTACATTGCAAGCACTACACATAATATGGAGCTCCAATATTAGGATACAAACAAACATGCACAAAATAGTAAAAGGAATTATGCAAATATCAAAGAATCAGAACCATGTTTAATAGAAAGCATTTTTTATGCTAAGTAAGTAAAAACAAGAAAGAAAGGAGGTATACGTTATCTGGTATCTGGTTGCCTGGATATGAAACACATCTTAAAGGCTAATAGTAATAAAACTAATGTAGAAGAGTTAAAACAGGGGTTATATTGAGGGCTAGTACATGCAAAGGCAACCTTTGGCTCTGCAGATGTTACAACTTCAATAATTCCCTGCCAGCCATCAACTGGGTAAGGATGATGAGAGTTATACTACTCAGCAGCTACAAAGCCTAAGGTTGCTTACCCCTGAGGTAGTAATTATTCTAAAATATAAAATGTTAAAGGAGGAAAACAGAAACAGAACCTTAAACTGTGGAATCAGTGAGGGGAGGCAGAAGAGCTAAAAATGGAAAAAGGGGGAGAAGGAATGGAATGGAACCAAAATATTGCCTACATTCCTTAAGTCAGTTTGGCATATTGAATAAAATTAAAAAATATACTTTACAACATGTTTTTATTCCATCTCTGCAATGCACTTTCTTAATTTATTTTCATGTTATGTTTTTATTGAAATACAGAAAACAAAGTATAAGATGTTACATGATTTCTTTCAACATTGCATCATAATGTGAATTTGCATGATAAAGAGAAACCAAAGAGAATAAGAAAGAATAGAAACATAAGGAAGGTGTAATAGAGCAGAATGATCAATACAAAGTGTAATATCACACAACTTCAAGTTGTTTTACAGTGAGCCTATAAATCACGTCAGTGATACAGAAAGCTGTATATATATATAGCAACAGTATAAGAGGATAGGGCAATTATTGATTGGTATATCTTCTGAAGAGAATTCCAGAGGGTTAACATATTAGCTCCATACCCTATTGGATTCTAAAATATTCCACCCAGGGAGCTAAAATTAAAAAAAATGAATCATGTAGTCTCTTGGAGATGTGCTTCACTTTCTCGATATAAAATATATTAAGGGCTCTAATCTTCCATCGGAATGGGTTGATGGCAAACTAGACTTCCAGATACCCATATAGCAACTCTATCTGCATTAATTAGAAATTGAGGAAGATAATTCCTATATAATTTAAAGGAGTATGTAGCCCTATTAAAGAAGAAAAGCTCTGGGCTGAAAAGTATATTTTGATTGGTAACTACATCTGTGATATAACCTTTGACCAATATAGAGTAATTTTCCAACAGAGCCACCAGATTTGTGCAATAATACCTCTACCAGAATGACTTCTGAAACATAAAGCTGAGGACTCGTGGAAAATAATAGATATTTGGGATTGTGTTTAATACTATCAAAGGGAATTTTGAGATTAGTCTCTAACTGAATAGGCTCCATGTACAGTATGCCACTCTATGATTTCCCTGGTAAAAACCCAGCACCCCTTCTCCCAACCAAACATGCAGGACTGTGTTTATCAGAGCACCTAGCAGAGGACAGAAATGAATATATTTGAGATTGTGTCTAACTTGTTTCCTATCAATTAAGAAAATCTCAAAATGTGTTAAAATGTGTAATAAATTGGCTTTGTTTCTGTGTTTGAGAAGATGATCAGATATATGATGATAAACCCAATAATCTGCTCAACATAAGTATAGTGACTCCCTTACCTCCTGTAAGAGTAGAACCTTCACATACCTAGTTAGCTGCTTAAACCCCAAATTGTCATCAGCTTCCAACAGGGCATTGAAGTACCTCAACTTCGACTAGGCAAGAACTAAGGGTCTGTAAAGAGAGAAGAAAAGGGAAATTATTGGGAGGAAAGATTTAGAAAATAATCTCTTACCAGATATTTAAGGCATTTGCTTTTATTAGAACTAGCATTATTGTATAATGCCTGTCAATATCTCGTATCCAGGGAAGAGAAGCTATTGGGATAGAACCAGTCATAATTTGTGCAGCATTTGTGGAATTAGCAATCAATTTTTGCACAGCTTGAGCATATGGTGTGAGATATGGAGAGAGATAGGCGGAAAGTATATTCATCTTGGAATAGTATTTGTATTAATTAAACTACTCCTCCACAGCCAGGACAGAAGGAAGCAATTCCATTTCTTAAGGCCAGACTCGATGCTGGCAGTGACAGATTTAAAATTGAGATCTACAATTTTTTATTTTTTTCAATCATGAAAGCTTGATTCTGAGATTTGATGACATTGAAGGGATCCACTGAAATCTGAAAGACTGGTGAAAACATGCACCTTACCCACATCCACATTTACATAAAGAATGTGTATCTTTTATTCATTTTAAGAAACCCTGAGGGCCCCACTGGAATTGTGAAAGGAGGCCCCAAATATAGTTTAACATTTGGGGTATTTTTAAGTGTAGTTGTAACCATCCAGGGCCTAGATTCAATAAAAGTTGACGCTGTGGCAATATGATTGTATTCAAAATACTTTGAAATTTCAAAGTATACACACACATCGACATATTCACTAAAATGTTCTAATGCAAGGGAAGGGTGAAGAAGGTCCCCATTAGCATACAGGATTGTAGAAGTGCTGTCAATGTGGAAGGGATGTCCTCCCTGCGCACATCACCAACACTTCTCTGCTTCACAGCTTGGCCAGTAGGTGAGTGGAGAGAATACTTTCAGCACAATGGACATCATTGAGCGCCATAGAGATGTGCATTGCTCACCTCTAGGGCACTCAAAGGGTTAAAAAAAAAACAAAATGCACCATGCATTACACAGTTATCCCCTTAGCTATGTATCATATATTACAGGGCTTATAATTTTAAGTTCTTTGCTACTAGCCAGACCCGAAAAGTTACTCGCCACTGCAAGCCATAACATACCCACCAGGGCTGAATTTCTACTCGCCAGGGCTAAATTTTCACTCGCCATTGGCTAATGGAGAGTGGAAATTTTGAGCCCTGTATATTATACATGTTGTGCACTCCCATGGGAACAAGACTGGGGGTCACGCAGCATCTATGGGAATTTGTGAATACCACTTGCTCCCAAACTTGTTCCCATGTCCAATGGTAACCATAGAACCCCATATACACTGCTTGGCCCCCACACTTGTTCTCTTGACCACTGGCAACCACATATTGTCATGTAAACTGTCTGACCCTCTCTAGCCTTTTCCCTTTGTCCACTGCTAGCCACAAATCCCCATGGGCACTCTCTGGGCAAGGGAAGAAGGCTGGGGGTGTCAGGCAGTGTATATGGAGCTAACACACAATGGTGTTGGTCCCCATGCTGCACTACATGTTAGAAATCTGACGTAGAGTGCCCTAACATACTAGCCCCCCCTTTGTAATTCAACATAGAGTGCTCTACTTCAACATACCAACTCACCCTTTTGTAATTTGACATAAAGTGCTCTCTTTCAACATACCAACTCACTCCTTTGTAATTCGACATAGATTGCCCTTTGTATATGTATTGCAGAGTTAACCCTTTGAGTACCAGAGAGGTACACAACGCATTGCTTTGAAATACTTTTGCATAACCATCTGGTACTTAAAGGGTTAATAGGCAAGGTATGCGGCTGCATACCTTGCCTTTATATGTGTAAAAAATATGTTATATGCATTTGTTAAAATAAAAAAAAATTAAAAATGTTAAAAATATACTTCAGACCTCTCTGGGGGCATCTGGGCCCTTTCTGATACCCCCTAGCTTTGATCAGCTATCCAGTAGGTGTTCAATGCAGGTGACAAGGAAGGCATTTCCTGCCTTCCTTTGCCCTCTACTGGAGCCGCTATTAAGCTTTCTCCAGTAGGACTCATAGTAGTGAGCCCATAAACTGTTGTCATTGTAGAAGGGAGAGGACATCCCTTCCACAATGACAATAGTTTACATCCATCCCTGCTTGTGATTGCTTGAGGGCTGTTACTGCATAGGAAAGTATGGGGAGATCCAAACTTCCCCAATCTCAGGTAGGTGAAGTTGAGACTGTGAACTCTGACAGCAGAGGCTGCTCTCGGATGTTAGTGAATGTGTTGAGGTGTCACATTAACTTCTCAGCACACTCCTCTGCATACAGAACTATCTCATTATTCAGCATTTACATATGGAAATGAGTCATTATGCTTCATTTCCATATGGAAATAGGCCATTGTCGATGTGATGAGTGAACATTCATAAACCTGTCGGATGGATGTCAATGTGAGCATATTTTTGTCGGAGTGATGATGATGTGATGTTGTAGACACTTTAGTGAACACTATCGATGTGCATCTGACACTGCTCTGGCAGGACATGGACATTTTCAGCCCTCTTTGAACTTTAGTGAATTTAGGCCCTTTTCTTTCCTTCCCGTTTTTGAGAAAAGCAGACACATGTACACGTTGTGCACTCAAAACAAGTCTCACTAATGGAATTCTTGGGAGCCCAAGGTAAAGACCCCTGATGCAGGAGACCCCTGGAGAATGCTGGGGACATGCAGACATTAAAATTAATCTAGTTCAGCCTGAAAAGGTCAGTTATCCAGTTCAATCTCTTGCGTATAATGGAGAATGGAAGAAAGGATTTGAAATTAAAGATAAGGAATTGTCAGCCTACAATGCCAAAGTATGTTGAGTTGAAGCTATTTGGCCTGAAATGTTGTCATTCAGCCTAATATGAGATGCAAAGGCCTCCATGACTAAAATGAAAATCACTGGTGATAAGGGCCACCATTTTCTGTACAATTATATAGTTGAATATTTGGGGATAAAGGACTATAGACTGATATGCTGCCTGAGAGCAAGCATATAGGGACTTCACTAAATGAATTATGTGAGCTGGAAGACAAAACTATGTTAAATGTTTCATTCTCCATATCATTAGACATCAAAAAACAGAGGGAAGGGGGAGTTAGTAGTTTCATGCTTAATATTAATGATCTTGGAAGGCCTCTTTTCTCAGTGACAGGATTGTGGTGCTTCATGCATGCAGTAGGTGCTGTGTGGGACAACGTATCCCCTATTGCCAGTGCTGATTCTGAATCTAACAGGTTTATCACATCCTGTACTGGTAAATTTAAAACTGCAATGATATTGGGGGAGAGACAAAACAGCTGCTGAAATATTGACACTAGCTAGAGGCAGATAGGCAGGTGAAGACGGGGTGTGGGAGAGAGGAGTTGCAGATGCGGGGAGTGAATGTATCATTATTATTTTTTTTTTTGTGGACACTATAAAATTATAGATCGGAAATTTTATTAAAAAATTTAAAAAACTATACCTTTGGATTGATAGATGACAGTGATAGTCAGGGACCTAGACACAAGCTGTGGCTAAGGCTGGCAGTGACATGCACTTTAGGAAGAGATGTACATAATACAGTTTTTTGAGAAGTATAAGCATTACTCCACATTCAAGCAGTTATGTCATCTACTTCACTGCAAAAAGCCACACCACTTTGATTATGTCCAGTAAATTAATAGGGGTAAGGGGAAAGGCGTAAGAGGAGTGCAGTGATGTGACAGTAAATAGTGGTATTCCACTGACTGTGGCCATGATTGTTGCTGCATGTGTAGTAGATTATAATGATATCCCCCTTCGTCCATCTGAGGAGGCTGTTTATAAAAGTGACAAGTTCCACTAGCAGCTGTAGTAGTAATAAAACTTTTAAGAACATTGAGGATAACAACAAGTCACATTCTAGAGTTGTTGGCATAGGGGAGGAGGGTGCGGCAGATAAACTACTTTCTGTGCCAGACAGTGAGAGTAAAACACCCACCCTGAAAGTTATGAAATAAGTAAAAAGAAACTGTTTCAGGCTTCAAAAAACCTAAAGGAATTTGAAAAGTAGAGGAGAGAAAGCGACAGGTGATGCTGATTAATTATTACCTAATTACTGATGATGATGATGATGATGATGATGATGTTGATATGGAATATATCAATTGTTGAGAGTGAGAGTAATGATGATGAGATTGCCAGAATATTAGCTGAAAGGAAAAGGATCAATCCTTTACAAGTGAAAATGAGCACTAAGACTGTTTGTAAACTGTCTGAGAAAGATCATTTGGAAAATCTGACTCTGTACAAGTAAGGATGTCCAAAAATAAACAATCACCCTTTCAGTCATTATCATCATCATTAGCACCACTTCCAATTCCAACCCCCCACCCACCTGCACACACACACTAGTGTAATCATCAACACTGGTCATCAACCTGCACAACCCTAACTATGATGAGTGCTTCTGCTGATGCTGGAAGTGCAGCAACATTGACACCTACTGCTAGAACAATTGCAACATCTAACCAAGGTAGTAGCAGTAGCAGTAGTCCCTCAGAAAACCCTTGGTGTATGAAGTCAACAGTAAGAACATACTTCACTCATGGTCCAAAAGCTAAACATGTTGCTGTGTACTGTACTGTGTAAAAATGTGAGCAGGTGGAAAGCAAGATCCCTTCTAGGAACATCCTCATTAACATTCCACTGAAACAAAACCACAGGTCTGATTGCAAGACATACTATCAATATGTTACAAGTGCCATGACTAGCAGCAGTAGAATTGCTCATAAGTTCACAAGGCCCTGGGTCACATAATAGTACTGCTGTAGGTGTGGGCTGGAATAAGATTTCCTTAATTTGCAGTAACATCCATTACTCCTCCTGCTGATATGCAAATGTAAAACACAGATGAGTATGTCCCTGAGTTTGCTGTAGGAGATAACAAGCGTCATATAGCGCCTCAACTTGATACTGCCAACACCACCATCACAACAAGTGATGTTATTAAAGCAGGAAATTTACACAGTTCTTCCATTATGTACCACCAACCCACATTTCACAAAAATAAAACCAAACTGCACTTACTGTATGAAATGACATAGTCACCAGACTGTTGGAAGGTAACATGCTGCCCTTTTTGCTTTGTAGAAAAAAGAGGTTTTAAAACTATTGATGTCATGTGTTGAACCCTGCAGGTATATTCCAAACCACATTATTTTTCAAGGACAGCTGTGCCAGAGTTGCAAAAGCCAGTAGTTGATGTGGTGGGCAAAAGGCTGAAGACACCATACGGCAAGAGAACTCACCTGACTACAGATATGTGGACAAGTGGCCAGAGTACAGACTATATGACACCACTCTCTGTATTTCTCTCCAATCAGTAGGGAGAATGATTATTCAACACCAGATTACAGCTAATCTTGCCTCTGGCTCTGGCAGAATTATTAAAGGATGGCAGCAGGGTAGCCCATACCATTAGCATGCCACTTTGTGCCTGCAGAGTTGAGAGTCAAACCCACATGTGTACATACGTGTTAAAGTGGAACTTTCACCTTTCATACACAGTGTCTCCTATGATAAGTGTAGTAAAATGGTTTGTTAGTTGCAGGGTTTTTTTTCTGTAAGCCCATACTTTAGGAGATATTCACTCTCAAAATTAGACATCATGTAGACACTTCTGCATTCTGTAGCACAGGGTAATATAGGCACAGCGGTGCAGGACATCCCAGACCTCCAATTCTCCTCCCACCTCCCTCCCTGGGAGCGTGTTCGAGCTTCCCTTCATATTTATGTGAATCATGTCTATTGTAATAGCAAGCTATGTTTGTCATTATACTGAGCTTGCAATCAGGAAAGGCTGCTCACTCATCTCATTGACAAAATATATACAGAAACAAAAAACAGAAGGTGCCCAACTGTGTAACTCAGCAAGCACAATTGTAATAATATAAAGAGAAAGAGAAAAATAGAAACAGAGCTGACAAACAGGCAAATGGATAGAATGTCCCATCTCTGCTCAGGAAACCTTGAATGTAAATCCAGGAGATGAAGAAAGAAAGTACCTATAAGAATAAAAGGTCATTACAGATCTTGTTTTGACGCCGAGTTCTCTCTCTCTCTCTCTTTTTCTCTTTATCTGTAGGCTGAAGTAAGAAGTCTCTCTCTAAGAAGGGCTATAGGTTGGTGGTCCATAGCCACATGTTTGACATGCCTGCTCAATTGTATTGTAGCGCTAATGAGGGAAAATCCACTTGTTACATACATAATATGCAAAACATTACTCATTTTTGTTTCACTGGAGCAGTCCAAAAATAGAAGTACTCATATGTTGCTGACATATACAGTGCATGTCCAATCCACAGTGTGATCAGGGTGATCCTCACATAATAAAAATGGCAATGGTACAGCCTCTAAATTGTCCTGTTCAGAACGCCTGATCAATATCCTTCATATGAAATTTGCAAACTAAATGCTATTAGAAAAGTGTTCATAATTAAGTCTGACTCTTAAGGGTAAGAAAACTAGGCCTTGACATTTGGCATGCAAACGGGAAGCACCACTGCCTTCTGTGCAGTAAAGTTGCTGGCAATATGTCCTGGAACAACTGTATAGAAGCACCCTCAATGTATATGTCCCATAGTGTACTTGCTTTGGCTACTTTAGCTTACTTATGTGGCAACTAGCACCCCTTGCAGTTGTATTTGCACTATAACAAAATAAATGGGATCATCAGGTTCAGTGACCCTAATCCTACTGATGACCAACTGAAGGGCATATTTAAGTTCCTGTTGTGAAATAGATTTCCTTCATTTATGACCTTATAAACCCCTTTTAAATCAATGGTAATTTGGCATTTGTTTCCCATGTTGCAGTTGGTTTGTTCTAGATTACTTCTCTTTCATTTTGTGAATAAGAATATGAATATCAAATAATTAAGCCAATGTAATGTGATCATATTCTGTGATATTAACCGTCTTATCAATTTTTTTAATCATTCTTAAGAAAGCAAATTTAGTTGGTTTCACAGAGAATTAAAAGTCTAACTTTGTGTACTATTTTCCTGTAAAATAAATAGTTTTTGTGCATTTATGGCACATTGGGACACTTTATGTTAATTTACTATACAATATGCTAATTAGTTCCACTTGGAGCCAAACTTACCTCTCAGTGCTATTAAAAATTACCCCATGTACAGTAAGTCATAGCACGGTGTATGGTAATAATATTAGTTCAGCAAAGAAATCCATTAGCATAAAGTCCCACCAACAAATAAAGGTTAGATTCTCAAAAAAAATATTTCTGTAGCAGACTAATGGCTACCACAAGATTTAGGCATTTTTCACAGTGTTTAAAATGGTTTACGCTTATGGTGACAAGCACAGTTTAATATTATTATAAAAAAGACACTTGTTAAATGCCTTCAGAAAACATATTTCACATTTTTTATAATGAGAAATATCTGACACAAACAAAATAAAAATGTGTATTTTCTTGTAGGGGACAAATAAAAATACATAAATTCCACAGCACTTAACCCCTTAATGACCATCCGAATGGTGCAGTGACTTGAGTTAAGGACCGCGGAGCATTTTTTTTTCTTTTTCCGGTTCTGGACTCCCCGAACGGCGTGCAGCCGCAGGGGGAGCCCGGAACTCCATGACGGTCATAATACGTTCAGTCCGCTCGACCCATGACGTACTATGACCGTCAAGGGTCGTTAAGGGGTTAAATAGAGCTGTTTTAACTCTGTGAATGCCACAAAGGTCTCCAATGCATTGCTAAGCATTCAGTGGGTTAAAAGACCAATTTAATTTAACAGCAATTTTTATTTGTCCCCTATGGTGCAGTTGGTTTACTCCAGAATAACTCCAGTTTACTCTTATAAATATGGGCCATAGTAACTAGAGCTGGTTGTATTATGCCGGCATCTATAAAACTAGGGCATTCGTTTATTAAGAACATTGTAAAAGAAATTATTACCACATTGACATTTTACCAGTTTAAAAGATAAATTGATGGACTTAATATAACTAGAGGAGAAATCACAGCTAGAATCTACACTATGTTAAACAGCATATGTGATCTATGCTCACTTATTGGAATCCTAGTTGTAAATTGAGTATAATATTGGAATATATTATTCATGGAACTTTTGTAAAATGAGTTCTAATGAGTTTACAGTAAAGGCATCCTTCATTTGAAAAGTGGTATAGACATGACATAAGCTGTTATACAACCTTGCACAATGTCTGACACTGCTGATGGTACTTGGAGCTCTCTAGAGGAGTGTGACATACCAGAAATAATATATTCTGGAGCTCTCTGAAAAGTTGATACAATTGCTTGCTTAATTATTCACTACAAGACTGCATATTGGTTATTCACTGCACACAAATCTAGGAAATAGCAAAATGTAATCTGCGTATCCAGATACACACACACACACACACACATACAAATACATACACCCAAATACACACAGCTCCCTCTCTCTCACTCACATACATGCATATTTATATACATACAATTTCATATAGTCATGTGTTTAAGACTTTTTTTTAACTATAGAGACATGCAACACATTGCAAAATACACATAAACACACAAACCCATTCTCAATATTATATATCTAACACACACATTCTACTATGCACAGAACACAGACTGTAACTTATACATTATACACAAATATAACACAGACATATATAAACAAAACAAAGCATGCAAACTAGTGTTGAGCGAGCATGCTCGGCCGATGCTCGGATCGGCTCGAGCATCGCTCTGCTCGGCACATGGCGGTACTCGTACGAGTACCGCCATGTGCTCGCCCGCCATGTTCGGGTGGCAGGGATCTGTGCCGGAGGAGGCACAGATCTTGCAGACGCTCCGCTGGACCACCAGGGACTGGAGGTAGGGGGCATTGCGGAGATGAAGGGGGACATTGTGGAGATGAAGGGGGACATTGTGGAAGGGGGACATTGTGGAAGGGGGGCATTGCGGAGATGAAGGGGGCATTGCGGAGATGAAGGGGGCATTGCAGAGATGAAGGGGGACATTGCGGAGATGAAGGGGGACATTGTGGAAGGGGGGCATTGCGGAGATTAAGGGGGCATTGCGGAGATGACGGGGGCATTGCGGAGATGAAGGGGGCATTGCGGAGATGAAGGGGGACATTGCGGAGATGAAGGGGGACATTGCGGAGATGAAGGGGGCATTGCGGAGATGAAGGGGGACATTGCGGAGATGAAGGGGGACATTGTGGAAGGGGGACATTGTGGAAGAGGGGCATTGTGGAGATGAAGGGGGGCATTGACCAGGCACCCTCCCCTCATCAGAGCAGGGGGTGCCTGGTGTAATGCTCGAGTCCTCCCATGTAATGCAATGGGGTTCGGGTGCTCGGCCGAGCACTCGAGCCTCAGGGGGTGCTCGGTCAGAGCACCCGAACACCCGAGCATCGGGGTGCTCGCTCAACACTAATGCAAACCATTCTCATAAATGAAAATTAGGTGACCTTACCCGCTGCCAGGTTTTCCCTTTATTTTATTCACACACTGGGGGATTTTAAGTTCCTTGTATGCAGGTTACTATAAAGGGGTTAGTTCCACTTTATTCAGTATATTGCTGCATTTCAAGAGTTAAAGAGATATTAGGAGCTCAGTCAGTACTAGTTAGAGTCCTTGTTAGTTTTGTTGGTATATCCTGAGAAGCCTCTCTTAAAGGGATAGTATCACTTCAAAATTACTATCCCTCATATTGTAGCCCTTAATAAACTGATTTAAATGACACCAGCGGCGTCTCTCAAACCTTTATGTTTTAAGAGATAGTCACTTTCAAAGTTTCCTCTCCCCTGCTGTCAGCGTTCTGCTGCCAGAAGGGGAATCCGGTCCCGGGACAGGCGGAGGCTCTTAAACAGAGCCATTATCTCGTTATGGAAGGAAAAATGATTCATTGAAACAGTCTTCTACATTTGCTTGGTTACCAATGAATCATTTTTCCTTCCATAACGAGATATCGGCTCTGCTGAAGAGCCTCCGCTTGATTCAGAGACCAGATTCTCCTATTGGCAGCAGAATGCTGACAGCAGGGGAGAGGAAACCTTGAAAGCGGCTATCTCTTAAACCATAAAGGTTTGAAAGATGCCGCTGGTGTCATTTAACTCAGTTTATTAAGGGCTACAATATGAGGGATAGTAATTTTGAAGTAATACTATCCCTTTAATATCTATGTGAGTGTGTTTGTGTGTATTATGTAAATATTTCCTTTTAGTTTAACATTTACTTAAACACGTTTAGAAGTTGGCAAACAGGTGGTGTAATGCATACTGGGATTTGTATACTAGGCGGTACTCTACTACCTTCTGCAAATTCCAGGCTTGGAACTACAAGTCCTAGTATAAATAAAAGGAATTTTCTGAAACTTTTCACTATACCCATAAGAATATAACAACAAGTTTTTAAACTTCGCAGAGATCCCAAACAATAGTAGAACACGTGCAGTTAGAATTTTTCCAGATTAAATGGGGTGGCCAGCTTGTATCTCTCTCTAGCTATTCAACACCCATTATTCCTTACCAGTCAATGGTCAAGAGAGGATGTTGGAAGTCACAGTCCAACAGCAGATGGAGTGCAATATGTTGTTAAGCTGAGGATTAAAATATGTTTGCTAAGGTCCTATCAGATTTGCTGCTGCTGTCTAAGCGAATGGTGGAAACTGGAACACAAAACCATGTAAGGCTGTTTTCATTAATTTAATTATAACTCTTTGAACACTAGAAATTATTGATACATGGGAATCTTCACACAGGAATCATGCTTAAAGAAAAAAATATCCACGTTCTCATCTCAGTGGGAACATTCATCATGATTTTTTATTCAGTTTTATTTATTCCAACTCTTTGGTGGAAGCTAATACGCTGAGACATCCTCAGAAAAAGGAGTGAAAAGGAGGGAAGTAATTACACGGTGATAATTAATTAATTATACAGACTGTTACACTCAGGTCAGAAAAATCAGCACTGTTTAGGTTAAAGAGCCCCTAAATACTACACCAGAAATCTCTAAAACCATTACATTGGTAGAACAAAACACAAATAAATAAAACATATAGACAGTTAAGATACCTTAATGAGACTAGATGATGGTAGGTTACAGATCCACTTTAATATATAATACTAGTTGAAGAGCCCATTACACGGGCTACAGTGCCACTGCCAACCGGTTGCGGGGCAGTCATGCGCAGTAGAGACTTGTTGCACTGTCCCTTTGGTTGCTATGCAACCATACATACAATGTCTGCTTTTACAACCTTGTTGTACTTGCAACCATAGAAAGGCACATACATGTTTTGATGCCTTGCTGTATTCCATTGGTAGCCACAGATACACACATATACTGCCTGACACACCAGCATTGTTCCACTGGTAGTCATTGACTCATAGATACACTGCCTGTTTCCCCAGTCTTGATCAACTTGGAGCCATGGTCCTGGCATACACTGTGGAATATCAGCTCATATCACTGGGGTACTGTTTTTCTCAGGTTGGCAAAAGGTACTGAATACACTAGGAAATTTCATGGTCTTGGAATCCCATATGGGTGCGAGGAGGACCGTATGGGAGTTAATGCGCGCATGCACCAGGGAAAATCCCTTGGGGTCAAATCATCAGAGCACCGGTGGCACGCATAGTGCATCCATGGAGATCTGTATTGGGTGGAATGCATGTGTGTTCCGGAAGACATATGACTCCTATGTGGGAAGTGAGAGTGTGTCATTTGGAACAGACTGGATGATCTGGGCATTTGGAGCCAAATAAGAGAAGTTATGGGATATAAAAGGTATGATATGGTGGGTTATTTCATACTATATATATATATATTATTTATTCCCCTGATGAAGCAACGCTTAGTTGCAAAATGCATAGGGTGATCCCATGTCGGATAGTTTGATTTTTCTTTTTAATTATTTTATTAAGTACATCTGTACAGATTTTTAATTTGCTTGTGCCATATTAAACTTTCTGCTACCATACCATAGTAGACTTCTGAGTTATCGCATAGCTTGCCCAAATAGTGTCCCTTGAAGGCCGAGTGTATGGTGGGTCCTAGATGGAGGACAATTGTCTCAATATTGGGCTAATCGAGAGAGGTTGAAAGCTATGATTACCGGGAGAAATGGAGGATGCTGGAGACACCGTCACTTGGGGTTATCCAGTGGATGTGATCGAACCCTGAGACTGGGATATTTACACTTTAATATCTGGTGAGCTCCACAGTGGAGGAGGTGAATATTGATAAGACCATGCATGGTGAAGGTGTTGAAAGAAGAAACAAGAATAATATAATCTACGCTTTTGTATGCGCTTTTTCTTTTTTATGTTTTTTATACATACTTTGTGGGGACTTTGCCGGAAGTCATCAAGGAATTAGCTGCTGTGCTGTGTGGAAGATTATTTGAGGACTCCTTAATACCCATCAGGTCACATTTTGCTGATACAATAGTGTAATATCGCTAATATTGTGTGGTTTACTTTTGATTTGTCACATTTTAACTATGGCGCGGATGAACGCTGCATCTAACATGTCGTGTGGTTTAAAAGGCAGACCTGAGAATCTCACTCTGCTTATAAGCGCAAGGTCCTCAGGTCACTTGTTTAAAGGTTGCCCGTTGCGCAGCGCAATAAGGCTATCTTACTTCTCATAAACACCCATTTATGCTATGATATTCCTTTTAGTTGCAGCTTTTAGTTGCTTAATATGTTCGTTCGTGTGATTATAGGACATTGTTTAGAAGCTTGGTGAATAGAATCCTTACATAGAAAACTTGCATACTTGTTGCACTGACCTGCCTGCCTGTAGTGTAGCCAAGAGCAGAGTATTATGGAGCACAGTGCTGCCAATCTCTCTCTCCGCTGCTTCTATCCCAGTATGCACCCAACTGGAAGTCAAGACAGTCTGGTTACTGTGGCAATTACATACATGCGTATGTCCTATAATCACACATTTCTGTACATTTGTAAAACCCATATTTTCTGCAAACTTTCCTTTCTTCATAATTTTTGTAGAAAGAAATGTCAGAGGTTTTCTGATTTATAAATTAGTCTACTTTAAGAAATATATGCTTTTATCTAATTATTGAGCAGATTCAGGGTAGTTTTACCATGTAACCAATGGAATGGACAGAGGGAGCCATGTATCAGTGTTTGCCGATGACACAAAATTAAGTAAGGTAATAAAGTCTGAACTGGATGTGTCTTCATTACAAGAGGATTTGGACAAATTGAGTAACTGGGCAGGCAAATGAGATTCAATATAGACAAGTGTAAAGTTATGTATTTTGGGTATAATAATAAAAGTGCAACATATAGTTTAGATGGTGTTCCTCTGGGGAAATCTACTAATGAAAAAGATTTGGGAGTAATGGTAGACAATAGACTTAGCAGTAGCATGCAGTGCCAGCTGGCAGCTTCAAAGGCCAAGAAGATATTGGCATGTATTAAAAGGGGTATTGACTCAAGGGAGGAAGATATAATTATGCCACTTTACAGGTCCATGGTAAGACCCCACCTATAATATGCTGTTCAATTCTGGGTGCCCTTTCTGAAAAAGGACATTATGGAACTAGAGAAAGTGCAGAGGAGGGCTACAAAACTAGTAAGGGGAATGGAAAGCTTTAGTTATGAAGAAAGGCTAGAAAAGTTAAACTTGTACACACTAGAGAAACGGCGTCTTAGAGGGGATATGATAACACTATATAAATATGTACAAGGCCCATATAAAGGGCTCTCCAAAGACCTGTTCATTAACAGAACAGTACACAGGACAAGGGGCCACCCACTTAGACTTGAGGAAAGGAGATTTAATCTACAACAGCGGAAGGGTTTCTTTACAGTAAGGACAATAAAGGTATGGAACTCACTTCCTGAGGAGGTGGTGCTATCAAATACATAAGATGTCTTTAAAAGGGGCCTGGATACTTATTTAAAAGAGCATAACATAGAGGGCTATGTATGTTAGTATTGGGATTAATATTTAGTTACGGCTTGTTGATCCAGGGAGAAATCTGATTGCCATTTGGAATCAAGAAGGAATTCCCCCCCCCCCATTCAAGGCAGAATTTTAAATTTCTATATTGGGGGGGTTGCCTTCTTTTGGATCAACGATGGTAAACAGGAATAGGAGAAGGGTTGAACTAGATGGACGCAAGTCTTTTTTCAACCTAAATTAAAGAAAAAAAAAAAAGAAAAGAATGAGCATTTTTCGTTCATGAAGTTGCAAATACCCTTTGCTCTCATTTTATTTAGAAGTTGGCGCAGGCCAATTTGGTCAAATATACATATTTGGTATTTTTGTTTTCTGGTGATTCAGGGTTTTTAAAAACAATTGAAACTTTCACAACCAACAGAAATGTTTTTGATATATAATGTATGATTTTTTTTTTACTTTTTTATATTTGTGACATCATAGCTTGTCACAGGACTCGAGGCACCATAAAAAAAAGTTGAATTTGTTCTGAAATACAGCAACATATTGTTTCCCATATATAACCAGAAAGTTACCTACAAGAAACGTAACTAAACAGATGTATACCAAAAATGCTGCAAATGTGCCCTATTAAAATGAATGTGATTTTTTTATTTCTACCAGAATTACTCCACTTTTGTTTGTGAATATGGCAAAGGATCTTATGTTAAAATAGTGAGCAGAAATAATACATCGACCAAAAGGGGGCATTGGAAGACTAAGCTAAGTGAGTATATTGGTATTTAACGTTAATGTGCTGATAACAAAGGAAGCTCATTTGAGGGAGTAATTAAAATGTTACTAGATATTTGTGTTACTTTAGAACATAGGAGAATTCTACGCAGATGGAGGGTTTAAAAGAAGTAAGTGATAACCACATAGTTGAGAGACTGTAAAAGAGACCTTGATGTTTGACAGTCGTAATAACCTGCAGAGTGCTCTAATGGCTCGGGGATCAGGTGCAGAAGTACAGCAATAACAAGTGCTGAATAATTATCTCAGCCATATCTGTATAACCAAAGTCCCTGAGTATGAACTATATAAGGAGGCTTCTGCTGCCTCTCCAAGATTTCCTGAAATGTTAAATCACTGAACAGGGAGCACTTTCAGCATTAGTGCTGCCCAGTTAGAAAGAAATAAAGCTTACAATCCTCCAGTGGCTGTTCTAATGTCTTTGTTAATTATGAATTATGGGTAAACATGCAGACTCACAGAGGTCACTGCTGTCAGTAACAATACTTTTCAAGAAAGATTTTTATGAGGGCTTTTTTTATTCTACAATAATCTCCTTTAATTTTGTATAAACTATGCCAAGAATTAAAAAAAAATCTTGTTTGCTTTTTGAAGCATATTTACTTATATTGTGCTTCTTTCAGAAACATGCTCAGCCAGTGAGCAACAGCTATTGAATAAACATGGAGGCTGATGCAGCAGGAGCGTATTCAGCAAAGTGCAATTCTGGAGCATACCTACTGAACCATAGGGGACAAAAGACAATTTCTGTTGCTTTAAATGGGACATTTAAGCACTTGAGAATGTGTGCGTTGTATTTGCCTCTTGTATTGCAGTTGGATTGCTCCTGAATTGCCCCAGTGCTTCTTCGTAAATCAGCCGCAGTGAACCTGATGTACTAAGGAAAGTAGTTCTACTGTAAAGTAAACCAGCTGCACCCAATAAAGAAATCTAAATAATTTTAAGTAATTTAAATAATGTAAATGATTCATTTCACTTCTTGAATGCTAGAGAGGTCTCCAACACATTGCTTTGCAAAGTAATTGAGACCTCTCTAGCATTCAAGTGGTTAAGGTCTATTTAAATCAAGGGACATTTGGAATTGTTTATTTGTCCCCTACAAACCAGTTTGTTTGCCCCAGAATTGCACCACTTTTCTTAGTACATCAGCCTCAGTGTAGTTTATGTGCCTACCCACAGCTGCATGATTTCAGTGATTAGGTAGAAAAGCTTGGTGGAATAAAGATTAGGTTAATGATCAGAGCTTCTGCTAACAAGAATATGGCAGCCTGGAAAGTGACTGACCAGCTAGCATGCTATTAGTAGTCACCTTTCACATACAATAGAGAAATGAGCTGCATCTGCTTGATTAACCTCTCTTAAATGGTGATGTTGATCTCAGAAATGTCCCATGAGTATATGCAAATTATATTATAGATGGATCAGGCCCAACAAAACCAACTGGCACAAAATAGTTTTAATTATGTTTTGAAAGCAGCCATTCATAAATATCTGGCATCCATTTTCTATCCATAATGCTAAAGTATTTATTTCAGCAGTTCTGTAATGTTGCCTTTATTTGTAAATGCAGATGTAGCCATTGTCATATTACCAAGATGAGCAGAACAAACATACACTATATTGCTACAGGGAAGGTAAAAGTCATCAGCTACATTAATCTCTTTTGTCAGAGGACATCACAGTCCAAATCTCAACACTGGGAACTGTGATACAAGCTGCATATAGATTTGTGCATAATTTCTCAATTGGATTGGGTGTAGTAAAGTAGGCTAGAGCATGGTATCGCAAGCATGTTAACAGAGGTCAATGTAAAAAATAAAAATGATTGTTTTACTGTGAAGTTTAGCCTAAACTCGGTTTTAAGGTTGCATTTAATATTTATTAAAGGAAAAGAATCTCACAATTTCAAGTTGACCTGCCACCTTAATATAAGCATAGTTAAAGGGATAGTAATACTTCATTTTAACTTTATTTTATTTTGTAGGCATTAAAAAAACATGAAGAATGATATAAGTCTTATCTCTGAAACCTTTATGGTTTAAGAGATATTCACAAACAAAGTATCCCTTCCCTGTTCAACCAGATCAGAAGGGAGATGCCCAGGTGGACTGCAGAGAGGGACAATCTTCAATTAAGATAATGGAAAAAGCTGAAAAACTTGTCAAGGGGGGGGAAGGGCTTTCATTGTTTTCATACAAAGAAAATTGTCCCCTTCTGTTATCTGTCCTGTCATACAACCAGACTCACATTTGAGAAGAGATGGCTTACACTAGGTAAAAGGGGCGGGGAGGGGAACTTTGCTTGTGAATATCTCATAAACCATAAAGGTTTCAGAGATAAGACTTATATCATTCTTCATGTTTTTTTAATGCCTACAAAATAAAATAAAGTTAAAATGAAGTATTACTATCCCTTTAAGTTTAAAGAGAAATAAAAATGGCTATATGTTGTGCTAACCATTTGCATGAAATACAATTTGCTTTTTGATAAATTATTTAATTGTTTTTAGTACTTTTAACTAGTTTATATGCCAAGTCAATATTACCACACTGTGGATTATGAATGAGCCCACATACTATATCTAATAGCAGAGCAAGCAATAAAATTGGTATTGAATATTACTAATTATAGAAAAATATCTAGCACAAAATATAAGGACATTTTAATTATATGTAAAACAAACTAAACTTTAGATTTTTATAGGTCTACTTTAGCTTAATGTTTACTTGGAAGGTTTTTTTTTACATCAAAACCAATATCAGAATTAAAATAAATAATATAATCCTACATTAATGTAACCGTTGTGACTACATTTTGTGTACCAAATAACTATAAAACAAATTCAAAACATGACCGGCATTTTGTTGTTATTTTTCTATGATATTCTTGGTATTATGCACACAGTAGGATCTGGGCAACATATGAGAATTTCATGAAACTACAGAGATATCCTTTAAAAGGGTGCAAACAAGTGTGAAAATAAACTAGACAGAAGATGACATTACAATACTGAAAATATTTTGAATAAAAGGAGAAAAAGAAAAGAAGGAAGACACAAGTATCAGTATTAGGATGGGTAAACATTTTGATGCAAAGTAAAACTGCAGAAAGCCAATTTTTTTCTGCTTTTTGTTACATTAAAATCAATAATAATAATGAAATATTTCCCACTTGAATATTTTCCCGATATATTATTTCTGTACTATCTGGACAGTATATAAGGGGGTTTCAGTTTACCATTTGTTGTTGGTCAGAGAAAAATCAGCTGAGATTTTTATGCTAGCTTATAAAGGCAGATAGGCAAAGAAAGGAAGCTGGCGTTGCTTGATTTAAGGAGTATTGATGGTAGCCAGTTGTTCTCTGGACAGGTAAGATACAGAAAAGTGGAAATTTTGGCGTGAAGGGAAAAGGAAGAATTAAAAAATCAAACCATTATGAAATAGGTGATAGTGAAAGTCAGATAGGCAGGGGATACCACCTGAGCTAAGACTTGACTGAGACTGAGAGTGACAAATGCTACACAGACAGACATAATACACCATACATTTAAGACAAGACTGACAAAATATACAACAAAGCATACTGTGTCACATGCATTCACTCCCTCCTACATCCACCAGACAAGAAACATACTGTGGTGTGGTTGACTGTGGTATTGCACTTGTTGCTATGCTGTGCAATTTGTAAGCTACTGATTCTGAATCTAACAGGTCTATCCTGCACTTTATTATAAAAATAAAACTGCAGTGCTTTTGTGAAAGAGAGACAGATTCTAAAATGTTGACACTAGAGTGTGATGAGGCAGACAAAGAGGGACAGCTGGAGTTGCTTGATTTAACGGGTATTCATGCTACTCTGGAGAGATTGCAAGGAGTTTGGATGTTATTTGTGACAGTGAGGTGACAGGGAAAGTTTTAAAAAATACCTTTGACTGATAGGTGACAATCAGGAAGAAATCCTACCTCAACCAAGACTGGGAATGATAGTAACAGATAATATAAATGAAGACACACATCATACATTATTTTCAGACAGACAACAACAGACAAAACATCATTCCATACTCAGATAAGAAAAACAAATGCATATGTTGTTGCGGATGTTGTGGTGTTTTCCTATGAAACCAAATGTATACTACAATTGCAATGAAGCTAAAATCTCTGTTGTGAATTTGCAATACAAATAAACACTACTATAACTTTTGCTATATTGAAACCAACTGCTGCATCAGACAGTGACAGAGACACCCTGCTACAAACTAGGGGTGAATGTTCTATAAATCCTCGTAAGTAAAGAAAAGTAAAAATAAACAGACTTGAAAAACCTACAAAATTATGAACATAATGGAATAGAAGAACATTTTGTATTATCGGATGATGTGACTGATGCAGCTGTCTCACTGCACTCTTCCTGTTCTTTTGATACAGATTAAGTAGAAAGAGATAATGATATGGTTGAAATATTAGCTGTATCTGAAAGGTAAAGCCTTAGTCTTTCACTGATTAAAAATAGTAATATACCTGTTTAGAAACGCTTTAAGACATCAGATGATAATTACGGACGAGTAAACGTGTCTAAAAATAAACAATCATCTTTATCAGTCATGTTCATCATGGTCACCACAAACACTTACAATAATGACTAAGCAGAAACACAGGTTAACATCAATAACCCTAGCTATATGAGTACTTCTACTGATGTCTGAGGTGCCTACTATTTCTAGTGCTAATGCAGTTTAAGAAGAGTGACTATGATATAGCAAAAACATCTGAGTCTGAGTCTGAAAGGCAAACACTCAAACTTTCATCACCACTAAAAAAAGAGTAAGATACCTGTTTATAAATGGTTTGAGATCAGATGATAAGTATGAACAAGTAAACATGCTTTAAAATGCACAATCATCATCTCAGTCATCTTCATTACAGTCGCCATCAACACTCACATTATTGTCTAAACAGAAACACAGGTTAAAATCAACAGCCCTGCTGTCTGAGGTGCAGCTCCACTACTGTCTACTACTGTCTAGTACTATTGTAATATCTAGCACCTGAGGTAGTGATAAGATAATAAGTAGCAGTCCTTCAGGAACCCCATGGTCCATAAAATTTACACTATGGATATACATAACTTCCACTCCATAAGCTAAACATATTGCTGTTTGTTATCTGTGTAAGATGTGAGCAGGGGAAAATCAAGATCGTATCTAGGAATATCCTATTGAGATCCCATCTGAAATATAATCACAGTCTTGTTTGTGAGACACACCTGCAGCATGTCAGAGGTAAGACAAATAGCAAAAATAGCAGTATCAGTACTTCATAACATGCAATGGGCATCGGGGGATATAACTGTAGTGTTGTAAAATGTCAGAGAGTGGGACACTATTTTCCACAGTAACAATAACAATAAAGCCACATTTTCTTACTGGTATTGTGCAGCTGAAAAGCATAGATAATGAGGATTACTCTTAGTTACTGAGCTACTCAGAGTTAAATATTCCACAGACTTTCTTTTTTATTATTGTTGTGATGGTTTTTGGCTTCTTTCTAAGAACTTAGCAAGTGTGGGATGGCAGTACATAGTAGAAGAATGGTGTAACTTTATTGCTTTACTGCCATCACTTGTGGAGGTGGGGATGATGCCAGGGTTGCCAGTGCTCCTTCTGAGGAGATGGCAAGTGAAACACCTGTGTTATCATTGTCTTCTTGTGTTAGAGTCTGGGTTCAGGAAGATGTACACACTGTCCCTGCCCTGACACCCTCAGCATCCTCTTCCTCTTGTGTACAATCTTTATCTTTAATACGTCTCATACAAGCTGACAGCGAGTCTTTAGACTTGAGGATATCTATATCTATCTATAGCAACAACATGATTCATGGAGCTGAAATCTATACCAATTATTATTAGATTTTCTATCTTCAGGAATTTATAAGGAAAGTAGAAATATTGTGTTTTTTCCAGTGAAAAGAAAACAATACTTTTCATCCATCCCTAATCAGTACATAAATATTTGTTATGATATTATACAACATTACCCCCTGGTAAGGCCCTTTTTACACTGGCAACATTGTTGCAGTGACAGAAAATGACAAAAGATGCATTAGTTTTGAATCATGGCATCCAAGGTGACATTTTCATATTGGCTACATGCCCTGTAGTTGTCTCAGGGATGCAGCATACTACAACTTTACTCAGCCATAAATGTGTATGCTTTTGTATTGGTCTTGACCCAACCAACCAGTCACCCAACCAGTTCAGTCCCAAAATGTCAGCAAAACCCATTTACATAAGAAGACTAGCAAACCCCAAATGTATGTTTCATTCTGCAGTACACATCACCAGTGAAGTACAGTCGAATCTTCAAAGAGAGAAAAGCTTGACACTTAGGATACTTTTCAACTTATGCAAACATACAATAAGCAGATATGTGACATGCACATGCCAAAATAAACATATCTTAAAAGTGAGTTACACTTTTTTTATGAAAAAAAATATATATAATTTTACTGCTAAGTAAAACAAGGGTACTGCCATTGCTAGATTTTCAAAACTTCTTACATGTTGCACCACTATGGAGAGTAGTAATCTATGACTCAAACTGCCCCATAGAGTGAGTTTTAAAAATGCACCAACTGTATCTGTTGCTATGTTTGAGTAAAAAAATGTAACTGAAATAACTTTGAATAAAAAAATTCCCAGCAGTGCATGTGCCATTGTTTTACTCTGCAAGGAAAGCACTGTAACATACATTTTACATAAAAAGGTTTACTGTAGTGATATGCTTTTATATATTTTTCCTTTTCCACGGTCAAATCAGATGAAGGGCAGTTCCCCTTTCAATAACTCACAGATAAAGGAGAAAATTATTTCAACTTACTGAAGGATCTACAATTGTCAAGCCAGTCCCACCACCAGCTCCTTCATCATAATTATTATCATCCCCTCCCTTATCCCCAACACTCTCAAGCTGCTACATGGTAGTAGTGGCACTGTTTGCAGATGGTAAGTATGACATAGACTCCCCTACTGTCACACTTGCGATCATCTTTTCCTCCTCCTCCTCCTCCTGAATATCAGAAGGCACACTGGCAGCAGTAGAGGCAGGCACAGGTAGCTGACCTGTCCTCCTCACACTGCTACCCACTTCTTCATGTGCCTTTGCTGTCGATCAGGGTTTCCAGACCCTTCTATGCTGGTGGTGGTCACTTCCTCCTTCTCCAACACGCTGGACGCATCACAGTCCTTCCAACTCATACTTTTTTTTAGATAGCTGCTCATACTGTCAGCCAACAGTCTGACCCACTTCTGCCCTTATTTTTCTATATAAATTGCTGCAAAATCACCTAGCACCCTAGCTGCTTAGCGTTGATGCAAAAACACAAAGCACACATAAGTAAATGGGCAAGAACTTTACAGCCATTAAAAAGAAACCAGAAATATTTTGGCAGTAGACTAAAAAGGAGTACATTTTAAGGGGAAATGGCAACATCAAAAACAACTCATGCTCTGTGTTTGACACACTGTCAAGCACTGAGCGTTAGCTCAAACATTGCCATCCTCCCAAACACTAACTCTACACTACCCCTAACAATAAAGTTAAAGGGATAGTAATGTCAGAAAAAAGTATTAACTATATGGTAGATACAATTAAAAGAGAGTACTTGCACTTATTCGAATCTCTCAGACCGTTATGGTTTGAGAAATATAGGAAAATCAAGTTCTCTGGTCCCTCCCCTTTCTGCTTGACGAGCTGTAAAGTTGTCAGAAGCAGATTCTGGTCACTTGACCAGATGTGACTCTTCAGCAGTGCCGATATAACAATATCTAAAGATAAATACTTAATTTGAAATGGGCTACAAACAGCAAGAATGCAGAGGAACCCCCCCCCACCTAAAGTTATCTCTCAGGGTCATTGCCAGAGCCATTCTGTGGAAAAATTTAACTGGCTTTTATATGGTTCCCACGCTATGCTTATGCACCACCCAGCCAATCAGCTTCTAGCTGGGGGATGAAGAAACCCACAGATCCCAGCCAGTTGTAGCATGGGAACCATTTTGAACAGAGACTGGCCATATAAAAGCCAGTCTCTGGCTTTTGAATTTCAAATGCAGGAGATAAATGTTACCTCCCGTTTTATCAAAAATATTCCTATTGAAGTCTATGGGGATACCTGGAGATAAAAGCAGAGATAAAATTAGCACCTGCATTTGCATACAGCCCTCACTTTATCACTGGAAATTTAAAACCTGTTTTTTTTTTACTAGAGTCCCTTATCGGATCTCAAAACAGCCGACTCAGCATTTGAAAGTAAAAAGTGTAAAAAAAAAAAAAAAATTAGGTCCCCAGTGGATGTATTGATATAAGGCCCTAAGGCCCATATCAATACATCCAAAGTATACTCAAAATGTGTCCAAAGTTAGTATAATTAACCCTATGAGTGCCAGTTCCACCAGCATTCATAGGGTTAACCCGACTAACTTACAAAGCAACTGTCCAAGCAAAGTAATACTTATCATTAATCCTGATGTCCAGCTGGGTCTTCAACACCCTGGTCGTCTACTGTACATCTTCTTTCTTCCTTCTTTCTCTTCTTTCTTCTACCTTCCTCTGTCTTTCTTCTTCTTTTCTTGTAGCTGTAAAAAAAAAAAATCCATAAATAAATGTTCCCTGTAGTTAACCTGCACATCTATGCATAGTTTTACCCCTTGAGTGCCAGAGGGGTACGCAATGCATTGCAGAGCAATGTGTTGTATACCTCTCTGGGACTCCAAGGGTTAAACTATGTATAGGTGTTGGGGTAAATAGTTAATAACATGTCCCAAGCGGTTACAAACTTGTGCCCATGTTTCTAAAAAATCCAAATTATGTTGAATAAAAATATCCTTGGTCTGTTCCATTTCTCTGCCACTCTGTGCGGTCGCGGTGAAGACAGAGAAAGAGAATTGCAGCAGCCCCCCCCCCTTGTACCTTACAGGCTGATGCCCATTCCACAATGAGGGAATTTCAGCAGAAACTGCCTTTATATATGGGCAGTCTCTATTCCAATTCCCTCACAGCCATTGGCTGGGATGTGTGCTTATACACCTCCCAGTCAATCAGCTTCAAGCACCTCCGCTCGAGGTGGCAAAGAAATGGAAAAGGCCAAGGATATTTTTATTCAACATCATCTGGATTTATAAGAAACATGGGCACACATTCTTTATCACTCGGCATGTTATTAATTATTTACCCACATACCTATACAAAGTTTAACCCACATGTATTGCTCTGCAATGCGTTCCGTCCCCCTCTGGCATTAAACTATGCATAGATGTGCAGGTTATTTTCAGGGAACATTTATTTATAGAATTTTTTTTACATCTCCAAGAAAAGAAGACGGAACACAGAGTAAGAAAGAAGAGAGAAGAAGGAAGAGAGAAGAAAAGAGGAAAAAATAAGGAGGAGAGAAGAAGACAGACAGTGGGTGACAGGTAAGTTTTACACAGATAACCTAATGATCAGTGCTTGACAGTATGTCAAGCACCGATAGCTTTTTCCCTTTGATGTTCCCATTATTGCCTCAATTTAGAGGTAGTTTGGGAACTTAATGCACAAAACAGACCTTTGGCCACAAGGCTTTTTCTGTGGCGCAACTTCCATTGTTCTTTTAGCTGGTAAAGCAATTGAATAGCTCGTTAGCACTTTTTGGTAAAGGGACGGTATCCAATTTTGCCCTACTGGCTGTTTTACCGGGCTCAATTGAATCGAGCCCTTAATGTGAGATGTCTTATTTCATAAAATGACAACTACTAAAACAAAAAGACATGATTAAAGGTTAAAGGCAGAAGAATCAGAGGTATTGTGCATAAGTACTACTTTAAGCAAAGCATGTGTAGATTCATGGCAAAGGCTCCTGCTGATATGTTCCACTACAAAGTAATTTAAGAATGAATGTGAAAACATAGGTATAACATGAAGATTATGAGAGATATGGAAAAAGGGTTGATGAGATGGTGCATTATCTGATACTGAAAAATAGAAAATAATTTTACATGAAACAATTAAGTCTCAATAAAACATCAAGAAACTATGAGAAATAACAATAGAGCATTATGAGAAACTTAGTTCAAGGGTATCGCAACCTTGAATTTCTCTACAATAAATGAGTCCTGATACTGAACATTTCATGGTAGTATCTGGCAGAGGAGATGTACAGGAACTCCAGCCGACATCTGCTTCATGCAGCGCGTGGTACTTCTTCAAGGATAAACACACCTTGGCCTGGATTGTATTGCAGATGATAACTTTATCAAGGGTTTTTCCACAAACTGTTCCATAGATAACACTAGTCAATTGCAATATAATTTAGGTCCTTATAATAAAGGTCTGTCCTTCACCTCTGTATCCTCTTCCTCTGTCTCTTGCTTTCCCCATGGTGCATATGGGACACACTTTTTAAAAATGAAATGCTATTGTTTTAAAATAAATATTTATAAGAAATAAGAGAGTCTTAATAGAACAACAGGAAACAATGTGAAATCACAGTGAATAATTAAGTGCAATGACATTTCAATCTTTAAGTGTTCCATAAAATTCAGTGTAAACTCAAATTTGAATTACTGATTGCAGTTACAAGATTTTCTTTATTCTTGAATACATATTTGACATAATAAGAGCTGTTCCATATTGAATATGCAGCAAGGGCTTCCGTATTATTTATTAATAAGTTTTGACATTATAATATGCAATTTCTAATAGGTATTCATTAATATAAATTACATTTATTGTTTGTGATCTTGTATATATCCACACCCCTATATAAATATGTTGTATTAATTTATCCTCATTTTTTTGTAGTTCCCAAGTTGTCTGTAAAGTAAATAGGCCCATGCATTTAAGATAATATATTTATTGAAAGTCTCTCTCAGTGCATTATGTATTTTATTCCATACTAGTTGAACAGCCCGTTACACAGGCCACAGTGCCTCTGGCAGCCGGTCGTGGGGCAGTCACGCGCAGTAGAGACTGCCCGGGCCACTGCTGATACAGAGCTACACTCTCCTTCGGAGTGCCCAGCTCTGTATCAGCCGCGGCACGGGCAGTCTGTACTGGGCATGACTGCCGCACGCACAGCAGTGTCTACTGCGCATGTCGGGCGTTACACACAACTTAGCGAATTATTATATAGGATTCCATATACTTTTGACTTTTGTGCAGTGCTACTAAATACACATCTTATTTTGTAATCCTAATAAAAGATGTTCAGTGTCAAAGGCTCCAAAATTAATCAAGCTTTGAAAAAAGCAGCTTATCAAATATGATGTTCTTTGCTACAATCATTGATGGATGCCGTCAAGTATCCATAATGATCTAACCATTTTCCCTAACTTGCATATGAAGCAAGAAACTATGACAAAATGGCATAAATGGTGCCATCCCAGAAATATATGCCCTGATGAAGGTTTGGCTGTGGATCAAAAACATTTGGCTGAAGATGCAATAAACTTCTTTCTTTTGACTACAAGTGGATTGTGTGCTATTCTGTACCGGTCCTGGATGGCACAGGAAGAGTATATTTGTATATCTCTTTGTCTGGATTCGGTCCAACTAAAGTATGCTATATCTTTTTAGGATAAATTGTTAGCTTTCTTGAGTAACACTGGATTATGTGTATATGCTTATTTGCCTCCAATTTAATGCAATTAGATCTTC
>CM074720.1:113249936-113399936 GCA_037306005.1 Rhinophrynus dorsalis
TAGAGCTGATGTGACATCCATGGCTACCAAACAGATCTGCACCATTAAAGGTGGTATATGGTATTCCATTTTACTAAATGTATGTTACTTAAGTGTGATACTCATGTAGCAGGTAAAGTAAATGGAGATCTGTACTCTCAGAAATGTCATGTAGTGTGTCTGTGACAAAAAACTCTCGATCTCCTCATTATTCAGTGCTTTATATTTCTGTTTGTTAATTGCAAGATGTGAGAAAGTATTTAATCTGTCTAAAGTTGAGAGGAGAGAGGGAAAAGGTGTATGAGACTAGGCCAGTGAAAGCATTAGATCATCCACAAATAGTGAGATTTCTTCCTATAGAAAAGGCTACTGGACTACATATATGCTTGTGTCTCTTCTTATCAGTACTGAGAGAGGTTCAATAGCCAACACAAAGAGAAGACGAGAGAGGAAGCATTTCTGCCTGGTACCACTTTCAATTGTAATACATGTGCTCCCATCAAGTAGATAAGTCTTCTGCTTCTTCAAGGAAAGATACTAATCTTGGAGTCGATAAAACTACAGTGCCTCAGACAGGAATTGCCGTGAAAGGTGTCACCTAATGCTCATTAAGACTGTGTTAAGGTTCACATTCAAGAATAAAAAGGGGATAAAGGAATGCCAAAGGCATCCTGGAGCCTCTCTTCTGCTCTCTCAAGGAAAGATACAAACTAACCCTGGAGTCCATAAAACTACAGTGCCTTGGACAGGAATTGCCATGAAAGGTGTCACCTAATGCTTATTAAGACTGTGTTAAGTGTTCTGGTGGGGTCTCTGTGTGCTTGTTGGAGCCCTCTGCTGGAAATTTGCTGCCTCTGCTTTCATGGGATATGAGGCATTTGAAAGACTTCTATATACTTTCTGGAAAAATAAGTGTTGTTCTCTTAGACGTACAGCTTCTAAGATCATTAAATCAAGCAGAAGCCAGTTATTAAACAAAGGAGATTGCTGCTGATTTGGACTGCAGCAGGTTTCCAGCAAGGGGGTTATGGAGTCCTTCAGAAAACTTTAGGAGGCACCAGGAAGCTTATCTTATAATAAATAGGTAATAGGGGCATGTTTATAGTTTGGTTTATTAGTGTTTCTTAAAGATAAGGAGGATCCTAATCTGTCAATTTGTAACCTTCAAAACAAAATTAGAACAAAAATTATTTTTTTAGCATTTCATACATTTTTTAACCAATAGAACTGCAGGGAAAGCAGTGAGATATTGTAAGAAACAACAAAAAGAGTCACTTGTTGGGATTTGGAAGCAGTTGCTAGGATAGCACTATGCAAAAACGTTTTTATTGCAGATTCTCAGAAAACAGAAGAGCATAATGAAATGTAATCACTGAATTAACATACAAATATCTGTTTGCCACTGAATGCAAAGAAATCACTTTAACATGTAAAATTAATCTTTATTTATTATGTACATCAGAAAAAAGCACACATACTCCAGATTAAAACTTGTGGGAACATGGTGTAAATATTAAGTTCTGAAACCAAGACTAATTCCAAAATATCTGGATACTGAACACACACATCTCCCACTGCACCAGTCAAACGATTGATAGGCAACAAGAATCAACCCAAGCCTTGGGACTTTTACTTAAATTACAAATGTATACCATAGAGTTGAAGTCAGTGGGGTCCTGCACATTTGAAACTGTCTTCTGACTTTACCAGTGTCCCATTGTCTCTTCCTGACCTGTATTGGGGTCAGTGATGAGATACTATAACTACAATGTGCCGACCCTTCAAGGTCAGGACAGGTCAATGTAAAAGATAGATGCCAGTTCAGGATGTAGGGGACCATGCAAGAGTCAATTGTAAGGTACAACCTTGAGGTTTTTTTGCTTTCTTTCTATAACAAGGAGAACGTGTAAGTTGTCCATGATAATAGAAATGTAAAAAAAGCTTGCATTTGTATGTGCATGTGTTTGTGCGAGAGTCTATGTGTGTATGTTTTCGAGCATTTCTATGAGTGTGTCTGTGTGTGTTTATGAAAGAGTATGTGAGCTGGAATTAGAGTGTGTGTTTTTTGAGAGAGAGTGTGTGTGCATGTGAGTGTGTGTGTGTGAGTGTGATTGTATGTGTATGTCTGCAAGTGCAAGATGGCTGCTCAGAGCATTTGCACAAATTCTAACTCCAAATGTAGACCTTAGATGTACCGTTATAATAGTGGTTGAAAAGATAGGTTAATCCTTCAGGTACTAGTAAATCATTGCTTTAATATGCTTTGGAGACCTCTATAACACCTATAGGGTTAATATGGAAAGAGTGTCTTCTTTTTGGGGGTGAAAATAGAGTATGTGTGAGTTAGAAAAAGACATTTAACTTCTCTTCTCACTGTATGAGTTTCACAAATCCTAAACACATTTTGGACTAGATGCTGACATCAGGAGAAAGGGAGGGAAGGGAGAACTTTGATTATGAATATCTCTCAAACCGTAAAGGTTTGAGAGATGGGATTTGTGGCAACGTGATTCTTTTTTTTAGCCTCTACAAATTAAAACTTTTTTTGGACATTACTAACCCTTTACCTTTATGCACTCTGTATGCCTCCCTTTACCTCTTTATATTGTAAGCTTTTGAGCAGGGACTACACTTGTTTCACTTTGCAAACACTTGTAACCTTGTATTTTCTAACCTTGTATTTTCTAAAATTAAAAAGCACAGTGTACACTTTTGGAGCTATACAAATAAACATCTTCATTCAGTCATTTCGAGGGGGTAGTAGGGTAAATAAACACGAGGAGATGACATGTGACAGTGATGGGCAGTTGCGTGAATAATAAAGGTGGTGGGAGTTCTGGAGTTAAGGTGGCTGTAAGTTTAGTTACAGGGTACAAATGGGTGCTTAGAATATAGCATTTGTGGGCAGACTAGATGGGCCGAATGCCATCAGATTATGTCTCCATCTATGTTTCTATTCAACATTAAGTTGAGAGAGATTGCTAGACAGTGTAAGAAAGATTACAATGTTTTGGGACTACATGGACATGAAGCTTTATATGTAGGGGAAGCAGATGAATTACAGACTTTGCGGGGGATGTTTAATAACCATTTTAGTGTATGTTTAAGAATTGTCTCTACAATTTGGAATGATGGGTCAAATTTATGAAGTAAAATCATGTTTATAAATAAGTATCTGAGAAAATTCACTACTGAGATTTTTTTTCACAAAATGTTTTAGTACATAGCAAGCAAGATACTTCCTATACGTGGCATCAAGATTTATTCACTAAACTGTCTTTATTTATGGCTCAGTTAGCACATTGTTTACACATAGGTTGTGATACAATCCTTTTTTATACCATATCAATTCTTACTTAGTATTAGTTCTTAACAACAATGTAGCTAAACATCTATATATATATGCTCACACTGTGACAATTTTACAGACACTTTCCTTATTATGCCATTCTTTGTATTTTATGTTTGAATCCAAAGCATACAGGAAACCAGTATAGGGGTTTGACAGAGTGAAGACACAGTATAAAAGCAGATAAACTAAGTGTGTCAGTCAATTGATCAACATGCTGTTTTGTTTTTTTGGGGGGTGGGGGGGCTATTTTGTCTCAGATATTTATTTTTAACTGTCAGATTTGTCACTTTCTGGAGTGAAATGATGATCCAAAAGTTTTGTTATTAATCATCACAGATGTTCATGATGATAAAAATATTTAAATTTAAAGATAATTTTTGTTTCTTTGTCCTTTTCTTTACACACATAAACCTTCTGTGTCCCAGTGAAGTGGAAATATGCTCTCTTTACTTCTCTGACATATAAATGGTTACCTAACCTTTTGGGTACTGCAGGTACATGCCCCATTATTACAAGCCATAGATGGTGAGCAACAAAGTTGCACAAGAGTACCTTGTGCAAAGGTTGGGTGCAAATGACGATAACTGAACAACCTTTTGACCTATGACCTTCCACATGAGGAGGGGTTATTCTCTGGTTATGAACTTTTGATAACAATGTACCTGTGACCAATTTAGCCTTTGATTTAAAAAAGCTTTCCTCCTTTATTATCCTACATTCCTTCTCATCTTTCATGGGTTAAAGATAGCATTACAATGAGCAGTGGTGGAGTAAGGGGTTTCAGGGGGCCCATACATTTAATCTTATTTTACGTACTACCACAAAAGGCAAGAAATAGGGAGAAAGCAGACATTTCAAATGATTGTGGGCAAGACTATTCTGTTGACTGTAACCAATAGCTAATAACAGTATAATAGGCTGAAGATGATGTGTAGGTCTTTTAAATGAAATAGGAATATATTGGAGTGTCCAGTTTATTGGGATTTTAGAGTCAGTCTAAATATATATGTGTATTGTTGGAATCAACCCCATTGCGTTCTTAACCTCATGTTTGTTGAAAGTTTTCTTTGCTTATTTCATATCCACTCGCAAAACAATCAAAGATACATCTTTGTGAACTCTCTAGTCTGTCAGTTTAGACTGAAAGGGGATAAATTCATATTTAATATGGAATGAGCCCTTGAACGGGTTAAGTTTGACTTTTAAGCTTTATGTTTTGGGAGTGTGGATAATTTGGAGGCTGAGTTGTAGTGGGATTGGTCATTGTATTTAATTGGATTGGAATTGATAAGTGGAGACTGATTCAAAAGCTCCCACGTATAATGTTAGAACTCCAGATCATGAGTAAGCGCACGTTGTGCAAAACACATTGATTGGTGTGAGGCCGAACTTTATACATCATGCGTACTATACTGTGATGCCTCATAAAGTCTCTCTTTGGTAGTTCCATTACTCAACGATGTTGTTAAGGTACTTTTTTATATGTGACTTCAATAAAGGATACATTGTTTTTATTGGAAGTGCTGATCGTCTGTGTTAGTGATTTTTCTTACTTGTATGCAATATTTTACTTTCTTCTCAGTTAAGACATTTCCTGCCTATGACCCCTGCAAATCCACAGTGAATAAGCCTCCAGTTTGTTGTGGATGCCAGGTTTGGCTGTCATAGCCACAGAGCAATACATATGACACAGTCCAGATATAAGACCCATAAACGGCATTGCAGATTGCAGTATCAATCTAAGTCCGTTACAAAATTAAGAAGATCAGTAAACAATAAGTCAAGTTCATATGTAGTATTCAGCATGTTTAATTGTGTGCATCTAAATAACAATATGGTATTCTGTTTTGCCCCACTCTAAAGTTTGTGGTTTTTAATAGAATAAAACTACTGTTGGTTTATAACACCACTTTTTACTATGCACATAACTACAGGTTTCTATGTTAACCAGTTCTGAATACTGTTTATAGCACATTCCTATGATGCATATAGCACTGAAGTGTCATTTTTTATTCACGCTTCACATTACCACTGGGTTTTGAATATCGTTTATTATTTGTTAGTGATTGTATATGTCATGCATGATGTCATCAGCAAAACACACAGTTTGGAGATAAGATTCATGCTACCCTAACCTTTAATTACTGGATTTAATAAATTATTCTGAGAACCTTAATTCTAACTAACAAAACAAAATTCCAATTGAGTTTCCATTTTTCTTAGAAAAAATAAAATGTAAATAAATAATATATAGCAAAAAATAAAGTAAAACATGTTAATGTAAATTCCCATTATACCCCAAAATGGCACAATATTTACAGTTTTAATTTTGTGTCATTTGGATAATTTGAAATAGAAATTTATTATACTTGAACATAATATGTAATTGAGATACACTGAGTGAAAAATTGAGTATTTGAGTGAGAACTGAAAGAGAAGGGTAGTATTCAGCAAGACAATAAAGCGAGGAGAGCTGAGCAGGGAAGTTAGGCAACTAAGGGATATTGAGACAGGTAATGAGAATGCAGAAGAAAGGAAGCAGAAATATATATTTGATGGGAGTTTTGGACATTTGGTGAGCTGAGCAGAGAGAGAGCCATTTGGTTAAAGAAAGGAGGGTTCTTGCCCATCGGGAGAAGAGGGGTGTGTGGGAGTTATAGGTTTTCTGTTCTCTAAGGGAGGTTTTTTGTTTTTGTTTTTTGATAGGGTTTACAAATTGGTTTTTTGGGGATTTTCACTTATAAATATTTATGATCTTAATCATTTTATGTTACTACATTTCCTACACGAGTGCAAACATCCAGCACTGAATATAAATGAATGTGTGTGGAGGAAAAGGAAACTGGAGCAAGATTCCAGTTTTCATTTATTACTGTGCTTGAGTTGTAGATTAGTAAGGCCAAAAACAGTGATTTGACTAAAGAGCTATAAGGCAGCAATAAAAATTATGGATCACAGAAATAAGCAATTAGTGTTATCTTCAATTGCTTTATTGGCAGTATTCACTCGTTAGACTGGAAGCAGCACTAAAACAGATTGCAACATATAACAGCATATGGGATTTTACATTATATTACCATCCCTTGCCAAGTTGTCATAATTTCATTACAATGCATGAAGTGAGCTATTACATTCTGGTATTATGATCAAGTGACCCTTTCCAGATTATTGTCAGTTATGCAGGTTTAAAATAAAAATAAAATATATATCTACAAATTTGACAGTTTATGTTGTGATTGGTATAAAAATTGGGCTTTCAGCAAGCAACTTTTACAAGTAGAATAAAAATGTACAAATGTACATAAAGCTTAAAGGGATAGTAATACTTAAAATGTAAAAAAAAATTGTTGTAGGGAACTCCCACTGCTTAAAGGTGATTTATTCATAAATTATTACAGCTCAGATTTGAATTTTTTAGGTGCACTTTCACAGTGGACTGAAATTGTACAGTGGCACTGTAGCTACACCATCCTATGGAGATTTATGGTCCTGGGATCAGAGCTGTCCATAGGATACTGTAACAACAGCAACACTGTACAATTTCAGGCCACTGTGATATTGCACCAAAAAAATTCAGCTTTCAGCTTTAATAACTTTTGAATAAAACACCTTTCGGCAGTGAGAGTATCCTTGTTTTACTCAGGGGGATAAACACTGCAATATATATTTTTTTACATCTTAAGTATTACTATCCCTTTAAAAATACTGAAAGCTGATTTAGCTCTGTTTTCCACTGTAGTTATTAACTGTCTTAATAATTTTATTTCCAAATGTCTGAATAGACTTTAATTTGAATAAAACAAATGATAACACTCATCAACTGTAATGTAATCTAGGACTTAATAAGAAGAAATGGAACGATTCTGGAGAAAACCAACTGTACTATATGGGAAAAATAAATATTATCATCTACTTAATTGGGGCTTTTAACCCCTTGAATTATATACACTACTCAAATGCATTGCTTGTCATTGCTTTAGAGCTATCTCTAGCATTCAAATTGTTAAATACCCAATGGAAAGTTTGATAATTGTTATTTATCCCCTTTGGAACAACTGATTTTGCACATTATGGTCTGCCCCACAGTGGCTCCAATTGTTCTTATTTAGGCCTGGATTAAACTTCAGTGGATAACTTATCAAAGGGTTTTAGCTACAATTTCCCACATAGGCCTAGATTACATTGCGACTGATTGAGACATTGCTAGAAAAAAAACTATGATAAATATAGCAATTGTAATGTAAACCAGGTTCTATACTTCACTGGGAATCTGTTAGACACAGCAGTGCTAACACTTATGAACTGCAATATACGCTACAGCTTAATCAGCCACTAAAAGCGCATAATAGTTGCAATGTATAGTTCAGTTAGTGAAATAAACATTAATATAGTGCACAAAGATAATATTGTTAATTTGTCTTCATGTATTTTGCATATGTAGGTGTTACAAATATTTATTCATGAACAACGTCTATAAATGTAATGTGCTAAAAAAGGTCACTCCGACTACTGGTCGGCATTTATATGACTCTCTGATTACATATTTTTATCTAATTATTACAATTATTTTAAAGGAATTCTAACACCTCCTATTACAGATACATAGAATGTGACTAGCACCCATGATAGCAAACAATGTGTTTTGTTCTAAGGCATACTAGCCTCTAAGTGGTGCTCATGTCATGTTTTTCACTTCTATATGCCATTGCAGAGAGATCATTTCTCTAACCATATCAGACTGGTCCCACTCACAGGTTGTCTGGCTCAGACTAATGTCAAGCCAATCCTGTCTGTGCAGAGAGAAACAGCACAATCACAGAAGTATGCTTTGGCCTATGTGAGTCTTGTTGTTGTGGTGTAGTTGATTTCCTCTAAATAATATGGAGAGCAAGGGCCCATGCCCTTCCAACTTAGGGATATATAGAAGCAAAAAATGTGACGAGCACCATCTGGCGACAAACAAATAAATTGTTTTGCCCTAAGGCATAGTGGCCACTGAGTGCTGCTCAAGTCACTTTTTTGTGTGATTGAAGAGAGGAGCTTTACATTACCACATCAAGCTTGTCCCACCTACAGGCAGTCCGGCTCCAAAATGTCAAGCAAATCCTCCCTGAGTGAGAGAAACAGCACTATCACAGATTTACATATCGGCCTTTGTGGGCTTCATTGGTGTTGTGCAGCAGATTCCATCTAGGCACATGAAGAGCAAGGGCCCATGCCTGGGGAGCCCTTCCAACTTTGGAACATATATAGACAAAGAATGTGACAAAAATTAGCAAAATAAAAGTGTTTTGTTCTAAGATATAGTGGCCCTTCGGGTGCTGCACAAGTCTGACTTTTCACTCCCATGTAAAATTGCAGACAGGACATTTTCATAACCATATCATACTGGTCACACCCATGGGTAGAGTAGCTCTGAAGTGTCAGACAAATACTTTCTTCATGAGAGAAACCTATTGACCTATTTTAGTCTTATCAATGTGGTTTAGCTGATTCCCAATAGGCACATGAAAAAAAAAGATACCACTAGGTAGATGGAGTGCAAGGGTCCATGTCTGGGGTGCCCTTCTAAATTAGGGAGACCAAGAAACAAAGAATGTGAAAAGCATCCACCAAGAACAAATAAAATAAAGTGTGTTGTCCTAATGGCCCCTCAGCGGTGTTCATGTCACACTTTTCACTCCCACGTGACACTGCAGAAAGGAAATTTCCATAACCATATCCAGTTCCATCCACAGGCAGTCCAGCTCCAAAACATCAGAGTAATCCTCTCTGTGAAAGAGGACACAACATAAGTGTATATGGACTCCATTGGTGTGGTACAGTTTATTTGCTCTACACACATGGAGAGGAAGGGCCCATGCCTGCAATGTTAGAAACAAAGAATGTGACAAAAATTATCAAAATAAAGTGTGGCCTGACAGTGGTGCTCAAGTCAAATTGTTTACTCCCATGTGCCATTGCAGACAGGAAATTTCCATAATTATATCAGACTGGCCCCACCCATGGCCAGAAAAGCTATGAATTGCCAGGCAAATCCTTTCTGCATGAGAGAAACTGCACAATCACAGGCGTACATTTTAGCCTGTTTGAGCCTTATCAATGGGGTTTAGCTGATTCCCTCTAGGCACATGGAAAGAAAGGGGCTATGCCAAATTAGGGAGACCTAGAAGCATAGAATGTGATGAGCACCCCCTGAGAATGAACAAAATAAAATGTTTTGTCCTATGGCATAATACTAAACCATCCTTTACCTTAATTTGTGCAGGAAATCCTAAAGGCAGCTATGAATCAATTGTTAGTGGACTTATCCCCAAAAACGTATCTTTCAAAGTATCCACACAGTGAAGCAACACATCCTATATAATAAAACGCTAGGATGTTTGTCCGATGCAGTCATGCGCAGTAGAGACTGTCCGAACGCACAGAATGCTGGAAGCATTTTGTGCGTTTGGGAAGTTGATACAGCGCATCACTGCATCACTTTCGGTGCCAATGAGGCACAGAGCAGGACCGGCCTCTTAACCCTTTGAGTGCCAGAGGGGAACACAATGCATTGCTTTGGCACTCAAAGGGTTAACATCACCCGGACCTTGGCCCGTGTACATAGGCTTTTACACTAATAGGTTTATATGAGGTTTAGTCCATACACAATGTTGATTTATTTTTCACAAATCATGTTAATGTGTACATCATTATATGAACTGTTCTTTATTTTTTAAATATATTTTATTGTTTATAACAATTGTGTGTATTGGTCACTCGAATACATGAATGGAGAGAAATCAGTAGCCATAGTGTATTCTTTCATCAGCATCACATCACGTAAACTCATTCATTATTGACTACAAGAGCCAAAAACAGGGAAGTTTAGCCCGGTGTCCCATCACTCCAGATGAAAGAGTATTTTTTGTTACCTCCGAAAAGCATTTAGCTAATAAGCCAAACCTAAGAGCTACCAAGCCGAACTTTACTTCTCTGCTGATCTGTTAGACTATATCCATTATGGCAGACATCAAGTGGGTTTACAGTGTCCCAGTCATCACTAAGAGAGGAGGGAGTTAGCATTTATCTGGTCCAAGAGGGAGATATGGTTGTGGTAGAATATCACCACTCTGAAGACTGGATATGAGACTCCTATTTACCACTCAAGGTGTGCTTGCCTCATTTATCATTTTTTACTAATTGCCTGGACTTCTTTTTTTTCTATTTATTCTTTTCATAAATGCTTATTGACTGATATAATTTCTTGTTAGGTTTAATTTCTCATTTTGGAATACGTATTTGTTTTATATGAATGACATTGGTTTTGTTCTATACATATTTATTAATTTACATTTTTTATGGTGTTTATACCCTACTTTGTGGACACCTTTGTGGTGTTTTGTTATAGATTGTTGTCTAGTTGGTTTTGTTTATATTCAGTACTATCCTTTTGTTAACTAGCTTTGTTCACTTGTATTTAATGTAGTAAAATTGTTCCTATATCATATCTCTGTTTGCACTGTCTCCCCCCATTCCTTATTCATCTTTAATTGTTACTGCATACCACATACATGGAAGTGAACCTGATTCCATATCCATGGACTCCAGTACCCCAGACTCCTCCAACAGGTTTCTACTTAGGAAGCAGCCTTTAGGATGTTATGCCCAAATTAAGCTAAGAGAGGGTTTATTATTAGAGGTGATAGTTCACCTTTAAATAATGTATTTTATTTCATGTATTGTGACTATTTGAAAATGCCATGAAGTTGGATAATAATATGATAGCCATACACCTTTTATTAGTTTGAAATAAAGGATATATATCCTATAATATTAATGGCCAGAATGTTTGTCCGATGCAGACATGCGAAGTAGAGACTACCCAAATGCGCAGAATGCTGGGAGCATTCTGTGTGTTCGGGCAGTCTCTACTGAGCATGACTGCATCAAGTGAGTCACCAGTGAGGCAGCAGCAGTGCGCAGAGCAGGATCGACTCTTTACCTCATCGGACCTTGGCCCGTGTACACGAGCTTTTATTCTAGTTTAATATAAATTACACAATCCTGTAATATGACTGAAGACCAATGTAATTCATTTCTAACCTTGGTTTACTGACATTTTGCATTGTCATTTCCAGCTGTTTGTAGAGATTTCAAGGGCTTGTTGGGGGTAGCCTTGATTGTTTTTCCCTGTGCAAACAGCTAATATCCCTCCTTAAACCAACACGAAGAGCTTAACATCCTGGCATACATATGCTAATGATTGATTCTATGATGCACTAAATTACTTTCCTGTATGGAATTCTAACAATTTACAAGCTGTCACCTGTTCTATTGCTCTGTCTAGCTAATCTAGTCAGCCCACAATCTAGTCAACCTAGAAAAAAAAACAACACTAGCTAGATTAGTTTTCCTAGCCACTTTCTGGTGCAAAACTGCCATACACGAAATAATGGCATATAACACTAGTTTTCTACAATAATTCTAACTGCCATCATTCCAAACCAGCCAAATGTAAAACATTATTTATTTTAATTTTTAATATATCCTATAATTTTTGAATGATTAGGGGTGGGTGAACATTTTCGCCTCAAAATGAAATCAGTGAATAATGGCACTTTCCGCTTTTCAAACAATTTTCTGCGAAAAGTGCAGTTTTTCTGCTTTTTTCACCTAATTCATTCCATTGAAATCAATGGGAACATTGAATTTACACACAACACATAACAAATATTATTTTATTTCCCAAAGGCATAGTATAAAAGGGACATGAGGGTGCTTGTGTTGGTGGGGTGTGGAGAAAGAATTAGTTGAACAGGGAATGTTATTTTGGGGGGCAGTTAATACAAAATAAATCCCAAATACAATTAAATAAACCCCATAAGACATGGTATAAAAAGGGATCTGAGGAAGGTGCCTGTGTTGGTGGATGGAGTCTGGGGAATGACTCAGTTGAACAGGGATTTTTTTTTGGGGGAGTTCTTGACTGGTATTGGGGGGACAGTTAAAAAAAACATAAATAGATAAATTAAAATAAGAAATTTGTATGTAAAGTGATAGAGACAGGAACTCCCTGACATAAGCTGCCACTGGGGTAGACTGATACTTGACGTGATAGTGTATTCTGTAGAGGATGATTTGTCGTTAGAGGCCCAAGCCCCAAGGAATCATTGATTTATAGGACTTAGACTTATTAGAGGCCCAAGTCCTAAAAAAACATTGATTTATACGATGTAGGCTTGTTTGGCACAAGGCCTAAGGAAACATTGATTTGTAGGACTTAGGCTTTTTAGAAACATACCCCCAAAATTTGTTTATTTTTTTGTAGGACTATGTATTTTTTAATATTTTTTTTATCTTTTTTAAAGCACAAGTCCTGGTTGTTTTATTGTTTTTATTATTTTTTTTATTTATTATTTTTTTTGTAGTTTTTTTTTTTTAAAGCACAAGCTCTGAGGGGAAAAATGCTCTACTGGCCTAGTGCCAGCAGGTAATATTGTGTTGGCCAGCTGCCACTGGCCATTGTCAAATGTCCTGAGTCCATAATTACAGAATTTGCAATTGCTTTTCTTGGTGCTACTGAGATGGTTAAGCCACAGAATGATTAGTCAGCTGGAAGGGAATGATATCAACAACAGCAGTAACACAGGTGATGGATGATGCAGGTTCCACTTGCCACAACTAGCTCCAGAGATGTGCTTAAGGCAGTAGCAGCAGCACAATAAGTAGCTCCCAGTATATGTCGAGAAAAGACATTGGCCAATAATTCTTCTCCACCTGCCCCTCCTCCAAAATCATGGATGTGTTGTTATTAGAATAGACATTTTCCCCTTGAGAGCAGAAACTGTGCCTCTCATCAGCAACTGCAAAGTGCACAGTATGTATGGTAAATAACACCTGGGGGCAAAACTGTATCCAAGCACAATGACACCAGAACCCAAGTACTGCCACTGTCACTATACACCTTGTCCACACCCCGCTAAGTACACATGACAACTTGCTGGCAGTTTACTAGTAATGATAAACCCTCTCTGCCACCATCTTAGCATATTCTGTGGGATGGAATCTCCTCAGTTGCTGCTTGATGGCCTGCTTGAGATTCTTCTCCACCACACTGCTGTGTGTGGCCAATGCACCACACAGTGTGCAATGAGTGGACATGAACTGCCACATCCTAAAATCTACAGAGTGGCTATCATCTGATGAGGTAGGTAACGATAAACGAGGTGGATTAACAGAAGATGTAGTTACCCTAGAAGAAGAAGATGACAGTGAGCTAGTTATTTTGCTCATCATGGAACTCTCAGTCTCTGCCTGGGTTTCTCTATCCTTCCTCCTCTTTGATCTCCACCTCTCCTTTTTGCCTTTCAGGAGAGTCAAGGGGTACAGCAACAGTGGTGCTTGATTTCTGTGGTGGGTGTTTGTCTTTAACATGTTTGACATAAATGTCAAGGTGTCTGTGTTTCATGTGTGTTATCTGGGCAGTTGTGCCAGTGTTTGTTCCCTTCTTTCCTCTTCTGACTGATTTTTCACAAATTGTGCACATTGCCATAGGTGATGACTGCACTGTGCCTGCCCCAATTAAAAAATAGTCCCACAACCATGACTTGAGGGATAGAGAACAGGTTGAGAAGAATGGCCTCTTTCTTCTTGTCCTCCACATTCCCCTTCTCTGTCTGTGGCAGCGGATGATGTTGCTGCTGTTGCTATTACTGCCTCAGGATCAGCACTGTAACTAGGACCAGGAGTATTGTTGCTGCTGACAAGTGGAACCTTTCCTAGTCCTGTATCACTTGTTGACCCCATTCCCACTGTGTCCACGGTGGTCTGTGGCATACTAGTTTTTTCCTCAGCATCCTGCTGCCCTTGCAACTCAGCAGCAGCAGGAATTAGAGCAGTTGCAAATTCCAAAAGCCCACTGCTGGTGGTGATGCCCATCCTCATACCTGTCTCCCATTCCTTCTCAGTTTGGTCTAAAATGGCCATCAATGTCTCTTCCACCCCAGCTTCTCCACCACCATCATCATCACCACCACTAGTCCCTACATGTTGCTGCTGCTCTATTACAGACATCTCACCGCTGGTTGGAGGAGGTGACGAGCAATGTGACAGAGGGTCCCCTAATGCCACACTTGCCATTTCTTGGTGATGTGAAGAAGGCAGACTGGCAGCAATACTGGTATTAGCCCACACAACCCCAGACCACAGGATAATGGGCCCCAAGCTCCTACCCGAGCTGCACACTGTGCTGTGCACTGCACTATTGCATGATACCGGAGACTAAGACAAAGGCATGGATGGAGCACCAGTGAGTACAGACAAGGATGCACCAGATTTCACCTCTGGTCACAAGACCAGAGGCAACAGGGAGTGAGAGCAGGCCTGAGCCACAGATAACAGAGACTAGTAGTTAGGCATGCTAGGAGTGTAATGAGCCAGTAGTCAGCCAGAGCCACAGGTTTGGCCAGCCGGGGACTATATGGAGCAGGTAGTCAGACAGGAGCCAGTGGTCAGACAAACCAGAACCTACATGGAGCAAGTTAGTCAGCCAGAGCCACAGGTCAGACCCGTTGTGGGTAGTCAGACAAGCTGGGGTCATACACTGAGCAAGTTAGTCAGCCAGAGCCACAGGTCAGAACCGATGTGGGTAGTCAGACAAGCCGGGGTCATACATGGAGCGGATTCTCAGGAAAGCACGGGTCACAATGGAGCGCAGGAGATAATATCAGAAACACCATGTAAGGGCAATGACTCCCAGGCTCAGGGAGGATTATAAAGGATCTGGAGAAGGCAGGACCCAATTAGGCAACACAGAATAGGCCCATAAACAGGCGTCCTAGCCAGTGCCTGTTTCATGACATTAGAAATGACGAAGTATCCACAATCATGCCGACCAACACACCACACAGGAAGTAAGCACAGGATAGCCAAAGGAGACTGTAATAGTCCCCTACCACTCCTCTAACTAGTCCCACCGGCTGCTTCACCATTACTTTAACTACTACTAACACCAACCACATCAAGTTCAGCCCCAGAGTCTTCCTCCTAGCAATCACTAGCAATATGAGTATACCGATTACCCCCTCCTTCACTACTAACACTAACAATCTGCTGGACCTTCTTAGTAGTAGTAGTAGTAGTAGTAGTAGTAGTAGTAGTAGTAGTAGTAGTAACACTGGCAGTACTGCTTGGGGATGGCAAGTGTGACTTAGGTTCCCCTGCTGTCACACTTGGCTTCATATTCTCCCCCCCTCCTGAATATTACAAGACACACTAGCAGCAGGTTCATCACTGATGGCAGCAGGTTCACCACTGGCAGCAGGTACAGCACTGGTGGCAGCAGGGGTAGCACATCTGACAGCACTGATGGCAGCAGGGGCACCACATCTGACAGCAGACACAGTACTGGTGGCAGCAGGTTCAGCACTGGTAGCAGGCACAGCATTGGTTGCAGCAGAGGCAGCATGTCTCACAGCTGGCACAGTACTGGTTGCAGCAAGTTCACCACTGGCAGCAGGCACAGCACTGGTTGCAAAAGGGGCAGCACATCTGACAGCAGGCACAGAATTGGTGGAAGCAGATTCAGCACTGGCAGCAGGCACAGCACTGATGGCAACAGGAGCAGCACATCTGACAGTGGGCACAGTATTGATGGCAGTAGGTTCAGCACTGGCAGCAGGCACTGCACTGACAGCAGGCACAGCATTAGTTGCAACATGGGCAGCAATGCTGGCAGCAGGGGCAGCATGTCTAGCATAAGGTGCAGAGAGCTGACCTGTCCTGCTCTCAATAGTACTACCCTTTTCTCCCTCCCTTCCCTTTTTTTTCCTCCCTTCCTTCCCATTCCCTATTATCCCTTCCTTCCTATTAAATTCCCCAAGATCCCTAGGGGTGATTTGGGGGACTGGACAGCATTAGTTCAGTTGTGTTCGCTTCTTCTTTCTCCTCCTCAGACTCAGTGTACACATAAGGATCCTTCCAGTTCCTCCTTTTATTATTTTCAAACATTCTTATAGTGATAGCAGTCACTATGAGCCTCTCCTGCCTCAATTTTCCAAAAAGATAACAGCAGAACAGCACAGCACATCTACCTCGATCTGTAGCTACTTCTATTGTGTTCCACTTCCTGGAATATGTCACGTTTTTATAGCGAAAAGGCGAAAAACATGTAAATCAATGGGTGGAAACTTTATAGCTATTGAAAAAATGGCGAAACATTTTGGCCAATGGGTGAAAAATTAAAATATTTTAACCACTGGTTTTAAAGTAGATTTTCTTGTGAAAAAAACAGACAACATAGTTTTCGTGGAATTTCTCATGGGAACACAGTGAGAGCTTTCGCCCATCCCTATGAATGATGTCAGGCACACTGTATAATACTCGCTTGTTTAAAATATTTTAAAGGATTATTATTATTAAACCTCCTACCACTTTAAGTTCTGTAGTAAAGGAATTGACATGGTCATTTGAGCAAAGTAGGTCTATTGCCATGACCACTTGTCCCTGCATTCACTTACACAGAGATAGTTACCTCCATGTGAGAAGTTTGAATGCATTATAAACAGTTCTGTAATTAGTCAGGGGCAGGCTTAGGAGCAAAACATTTTTTGGATCCCCTAACACACATATATTCTTCTAGTGGCATGTCTTGAACCTATTGGGACATGGGACTGAGGGGCCCCTTGTTATGACGGGACCCTTCATAGCTGTGACCTCTGTAGGTACAACCTTTATCATAAGCACTGACTAAAACCTAATGAGTGCTTAAGACACATTAAAATTGCTCACACATATACAAATGTTTCACTATGAGTGTAACAAAGGCTGGATACCATGGAAATGGCACAGTCGAGTACGTTTGTCTCTTTACTGGCAAAGGGTCTGATTTCAGGGAAAAGGGTGGGAGGAAGGATAATAAATATTTACTATATTCTTACATTAATGTGTTTTTTTTTTTCAATTTTCAAAAGCTTTATTAAGGAAAGATAAATGACAATTGGGAGCATCTCCAGGTGACAAAAATAACAACCAGTCAGTACATCCAAACAAAGAAGTAGTACAGTATATAGTACATATAGAGATATTACAAGCAATAGTTTCTGTACAGAGTAATGGATGTGAAGTAAAGTGAACAGCAAACAGTCACTTTAAAAGTATGCGATGACATCACATAAAATGCCCTGGGAGGATGCTATGGGGTAGCCCCCAATCTTGACACTAATTTGTCTTAAATAGAATGACTGACAGTGAATGATATCAATCATAATCTAATACTACAGAAAAATCCTATATAATAATTCGCTAAGTTGTGTGTAACACCCGACATGCACAGTAGACACTGCTGTGCGTGCGGTAGTCATGCGCAGTACAGACTGCCCGCGCCGCGGCTGATACAGAGCTGGGCGCTCCGAAGGAGCGTCCAGCTCTGTATGAGCAGTGGCGCGGGCAGTCTCTGCTTTGTGTGACTGCCCCGCGACCGGCTGCCAGAGGCAATGTGGCCCGTGTAACGGGCTGTTCAACTAGTTATTAAATAATAAAAGTATTAATATCTGTTAATTAATGAGCAATTGGCTACATATTTTGCACTGATACATCCATTTGGAGCAGAATTTTGGTTTCAGTTCAGAATCCTAAGGATGCAGATGGAAATGACTATTAAAATCTAGGATTCAGATTAAAAATATAACTGAATCCTGGATTTGGGCAATCAATAATTATAAGCTTATTATAGGTATACAATAATTCCCATTATATAATATACTAATTTATTACTTTAAAGGGATAGTAATGTTTCATAATAAAACTTTAGTTCCCTTATGGGTAAGGTGTCACTGGCATCCCTAATATCATGTGATTACATTTTAAAAATCATCATTTAATAAAGTCAACAATGTCAATAAATATCTTCTACTTATTTAATTTCTTTATATTATTTATTCCATAATCATACAATTAGTGGTGTATGTTTTAGTGTTTTATGCTGTTACAGAAGTACAGTTGTTTGCAGAAATTCTTCATACACAAAGAAATTGATCAAATGAAATAATTTAATTGACTTTATTTCATCCATTTCTTTTATCTGGTGTTTAATAGCTCTGGGCTCTGACTATAAGTACTTTCCAGTGTTCTAGATTTTTCTACTTTTATACCATTTCTTTTTTTTCTACTAATAGTTACCTCTGAGGTTCACTTTGAACTTTTGGCCTTCTCTATGTGTATTGGTGAGTGGTGGGTTTATTGAATCACTCATATAAAAATTAGAAAAATCCCACATATTATTCCTGGTAAAACACTTTTTAAATTAAATAAAATCATTTATTCTATTATTGTGTCTCTCCTTATTTTGGTGCCTGATATGCGGGCCATGGGGTATATCTGCACCACATTTATTATGTAGCAATTACTGTTATTTGCTTACTCTATCACTGTTACATTTGCCACCATCCACAATTATGATGTCACTGCTGTTATGGGCTTCAGAGTGGAACTGCTAGCTTAAAACAATGTAGGCAATTTAAAATATCTTGCAAAATTATTTAAATGTTGTGTTGTGTAATCCCCATCAAGAGATCAGGGCAGAGCTGTCTAATTTGTTTAGTTAAACCTTCAAATCAATAATTCAAGCAATCACATTCTGTCTTTCTTTTTGGCCTCTATTCAGGTTGGCCGCTTCGTCATCATTCCAGGTTGAGGGGAACCTGGGTTTTTGCCAATTTAAGATTCATTCATTTAAGCATTCTTACGTTACGCTGGAAGCCCTGACCATAAGTGGAAGGCTCGCCTGAGTTTGTGGGAGGGGTTGCAGGTACTTAACCCTGCGGTTTCACCTGCATCTGGCGAGCCGTCGCATCTAGTCCCCCACCCTTTGTCCCTCCCAATTCTTCTGCACCTTATAAGGCCAACCCTCTGTCACGCTGCTCCTGACCGCTCCTCCTACCTTCAATTCTATTGGTGGCTGCAGGCTTTATGTACCTGGATCTACCATTAAGCCTCGCTCGATTTAAGCGCCAATAGTCTGAGAAAACCTTTGTCGCCGAGTTCCCGTGTTTGCTGATTCCATGTACCGAACCCTGCTTGAAAACCGACCGAGTCTCTTGTCTTCTGCCCCTGGATCTTGACCCAGCCTTGCCTAACCTCGTCTTTGTCTGTCCCTCTGGCTCCTTCGATTCCGGCTTGACCTTTGCTATCCCGGACCACGCTTCCCCTTTGGAACCCTCTGCCTCGCAACGAGAGTCCCTCCAGCTGCTCTCAAGGTTTGGTTCCAGTCAACTCGATCCTACACCTCTGGGGCTCCGATTGGTTTGGGTTGCCATCACCGGTTGCTCTGGTGACTGCCCCGGCCAGTCGAGGGTGTAGGAACTCGAATACCCCTTACCTGCTTCCAGTTCTTCTGGACCTCAGGTCCAACCCTGACATCTGGTTGGTTCAGCTTCCATCTTCGAGTAAGGGGATCTGTGGACTCGTAACCTGCCGACCTCCGGTTCTATCTCAAACCTTTCCATACTTCTCTACCTCGAACAAACGGAGAATAGAGGACTCGTAGTCCGTCAACCTTGAACCTGTGTCGAACCTTTTCGATACCCCAAAACCTTCGATTAAGGGGAACTCTGTCTTGTAGTCTGACGACCATACGATACTGTCTCGAAATCCTTCGATATCCCTCCATCTCCTTCCAGCAGAGAACAGTGGGTTTGTAGTCCAACTACCGACCTATCCAGTCTCGAACCTCCTCGAATCTCCAAATCAACTCTGACCCAGTCTTGAACTCTGCAGTACTGTGGACTGGATCATCCTGACCCGTTCTCGAACTATCACCTCGCTTGACCCTTCTCAGAGACTGACACCCTCTAATCAGGTTGGCCTCTTCGTCATCATTCCAGGTTAAGGGGAACCTGGGTTTTTGCCAATTTAAGATTCATTCATTTAAGCATTCTCATGTTACTCTGGAAGCCCTGACCACAAAAAGTGTTCTTGTTCATTTTTGTGCATGGATCCTTAAAATGTCCTTATTCCTTATTATGAGTGTTTATAACATATTCTAGTGTCATTTATAAATGTGGAGACCACAAAAAATAAGAACAGGTCAGGCATGGCCTTAAATAGTTGGATAAAATTCTGTCACTAAATTGTCGCAAATAGCTACATTGTTTTATAAATACGTGCACCACTTTTTACAAACTTCCTTACTCCATTTTTTTTAAAAAGTACTACACTGCGTTATGTACCCTTAAACTGTCCTTAATACTATTATAACTACCAGTGACAATCGTACAGCCATTTTAACACTTCTTTTCGATTAATGCCACTTTTATAAATCCCACCCAGTGTACCTAGTAATACCCTGTGGAGTCTACAATGTGCAAGATCTCTCCAAAGTGAAAGAGAGAATAATATAGGAAATAGAGAGATCCATTCACAATTCTCTCACCTGAATAACAAGTAGGTGTTGAATAAAGAGCATGATTAAACAAATATAACAAATAAACAAACATAAAATGAGGGTAAAGGGAATTAATTCTGGAGCATCCAAACTGCATTATGGGTAAAAATAAAACATTCTCCAAATTTCCCTTGATATAAATGGTTCTTTGAATACACTGAGTGTTAATGAAGCCTTTAACACATCCCAAAGCAACGTTTTGTAAACCATTAGCATGCAAGGGGTTAAATGACCCATTTAAATGACTGGGAAATGTCAATTGCCCCTTATGGCGCCCCTGATGGTTTGCTCTAGAATTGCCCCTTTTTAGCTTCCTGATTATGGACCTGTATATTAATTCATATTGTAGCATTACTGCCTGTCCTGCCTCCTGAAAGAAACTATCCACACTCACTTTGACCTGAGCTCTTCCAGGTGACAGTTGGCTTTCTGCTGATTTATTTTAAATCTTATTTTTTTACTGCTTCATTGCTTGTGTGTACTCTCAAGAGTGCAGTCACATGACAGGTATAATGACAATCTGTCTCTGGGCTAACATTTCTGTACTTTGGTTATTTGCTTGATGAAGTGAGGAGATTCACTTTTGTTGCCCTTCATCAGAGCTTAATGTCTTTACTTTGGGATCAATATACTTTATGAATAATTTTATTTCCTTCTTTTTTTTACGTTCTTTTCTTTTCCTCATTATCATACTGAGTTTATTATCTGGTGCTGTCAGTATCTTTACCCTGTCATATGTTCCAGAGGTACAGTAAATATCACTAGTGTTGTAATTAATATGCACACCCTCAGCAGTAATTAAAGCAAAGACCCCTTCAACCAGCTGAGCTTCAGACACAAATTCCACCTTATCTTCTTAATGAACTTATTGCAATCTAAAACCAGCATAGAATACTGTTCAGCAAAGACTAGAATAAAGGAGTCATACGAGATGCAATAATACCTATGATCATGTTAATATAAGAAAAACAAATTTAATTAGTTCACATCTAATTAAGGCTATAATACAATTGTATTCCCTCTTTCTAATTTCTTGATGCACTAATGCTATTTAACTGTCTGTTGAGATAGTTTATGGGTAAGCCATTGTCAGAGCAAAGTGCAACTCTCCATCATAAAGAAGTAGAAAAATATGGGTTTATAATGTATTTTTTTCCTCTAAATTTGATTTACTACATTTCATTTTCATTTCATTTTTTACTTTGCTATCTTAGAACCTTAATCAAGTAATTCAGAATACACAAAAGTCACATGGATTTGAATGGACCTGTCAACCTTACAAAAAGCTAACCCTCTGAGTGCCATGGGTGGTATAAAATGCATTGCCAGGCCAAGCACTGGCCAGCCCTCTGCCACTCAAAGGGTTAAATATAAAGCTAATTAGGCACTGCCTATATATTGGATAAACCATGTGTTTCTGATATAAGTAGGTTTCAAGAATTTAACCCTCTGAGTGCCATATGGGTATGAACTGCAAACAATTAACTTTATTTTTGGGGGGCACAGTGTGGCAGTTCATGCTAATTAATTTCTGCTATGCCAATATTTTCAAGCACTGTGCACAGCAAGTAATGATTGGCCCAAAACAGAACCAATTAGTTTAATGTGCGAGGAATAACCAACAATGCCACCAAAACATAAAGGTTGATATTACAAAAATGATTTCCTTCACAGAAAAATGGCTAGTACGACATATAAGAATATGCTCATTCTCTAAAAAACAGATTAACCTTGTCTTAACACTTTGAGTGCCTGAAGGGTATGCAGTGCATTGCTTTGAAATGCATTTTATATCTCTCTGGCACTCAAAAGTTTAAAGGGATAGTAATACTTAGTTTTAAGTTTACTGAATTTGGTAGGCATAAACAAATATGCACAACAATGTAAGGCTTATCTCTCAAACCTTTATGGTTTGAGAGATATACCTTCCTAAAGCTGCAAACCAGGCACACTTTGTAGACTGTTCCAAAGAAGTATTAATGTTGAGATTGCGCGATTTCAGCTCTGCTGAAGAGTCTCCATCTGATCAAATGACCAAATTTTGCAGCTATCAGCTGCAGAGCTGACTCTCACGAGGCAGCTTTAGGAAGGTATATCGCTCAAACCATAAAGGTTTGAGAGATAAGCCTTATATCTTTGTGCATATTTTTTATGCCTACCAAATTCAATAAACTTAAAACTAAGTATTACTATCTCTTTAAGGTGACAGGAAGTTCACTTTAAGTTTGACCCCTTGAATGCTAAAGAGGTCTCTAATGCATTGTAAAGCCACAGCTAAACCCATGAGAATTTGGGGAATCTTTATTCTTCCCTCTGGTGCAACTGGTTTGCCCCAGAATTACTCCACTCCACTCTTCTTTTCAACACAAGGAACTTTGAAAGGACATATAGTAAATACATTCTATTTGTCCACGCCTCTTTTGGTGATGAAGGCATTTCTAGCATTTAAAAGGTTAATTGAAGTGCTGATTCTTTTTTTAAAGTAAATATTGCTGTAGTTGTGTCACCGCCACAGCTCCCTATGTCTTTCTAGTCAGTCACCCAGAATTTCAGGGGATTTGGGGTAAATCACCTTACTCCCCCAGACTCCCCTTGGACAGAGATAATCACAGCCAGATCAGGAAGGAACATGGGCTACAGCTGCCTTTGTCTTCCCAGTCAGTAAGTCACAAAGAATTTTGGAGTTTTTGGGTCAACAGCTTTTCTCGCTTCCAGTCCCTAGAGTGCCCCACACTCCCAATACAGAGAGCAAATGTCCTTCCTACAAGACTCCCTAAACTAAGCTTCAACTCTTTTATTACCTTGTCTTCTCTCACTCAGAAATGTGCTGTTCTCTCTTGCTGTGCTGTAGGAACCTTCCATCCCTTTTTATTATATGCCTGTAGGATATGGGTGATATGGTTAACATTTACATATATATTCAAGGTCAATATGAAGAACTATACAAAGACTGAGCAAGCGCTTTCAACTTAAACAAAGGCAGGGATTTTTTACAGTAAGAACTGTAAAGCTATAGAATTCTTTTCCTCAGGCTGTGGTGCTTGCAGATACTTTAACCGCTTACAAAAAAGCAATGGATACCTACCTAGCACATAACAATATTGAGAATTATGACAGATGGCTTCAATGCAGGGAACTGTCTGATCCAGGGAACTATCTGACTAACATTTAGAGTCAGAAAGGAATTTTTTTACCCACTTGGGGCTTAATTGGAAATGGCTTCAATGGGGGTATATTTTGCCTTTCTCTGGATCAACAGGGGTGTTTAGGCATGGGCTGGACTTGATGGATGCATGTCTTTTTTCAGCCTCATCAACTAAGTTATGTTAAAATAGGGGAAACTTGACACGTGGTGGGAAAGAATTTAGTCTTCCCATTGATTTTAATGCAATGAGTTAGATGAAAAAAGTAGAAAAACTGCACTTTTCATAAAACAAGTTGCTTTTCTGTGACAAGTGTATACAAATAACACTTATCGCACACTAGTGCTCACTAATGCCCTAAGGTCTGCACTAACCAATATACGAAAGAAGAATCCCGGTGCTTCAGGGAAATAAGCTAACAGAAGAAAACAGATAACCCTGCTGTACTACCACTCAGGAATAAAGTCTTCTAAATCGTGATTTGCTTTAGAGTGGATCAATATTATCAAATAAGATATAACTTTTATTGATAAATATATAAAAACGATATAATAAATCCTAGCGATAGGGAAATGTCAATAATTATGAAACATTCAGATTTCTCATTTCCGTTACTATTTTGTATTTCTAATATGTTCAATCCCTGTGTTAATATTAGACTGGAGATGATTCGTCAAAGTATTGATCAATATGCCTCATCTATCAATTATATCCTGTGGGCATTCACTCCAATCTTATAATGCCTGGGCATCAAAGACTGTAAACTATAACACTTGCTGGAAATACAGGCTACACCATGCTACTTTTAATGTAGTAGTAGCGTGTCCAGGAACTCAAAAAGTTAACAAACACACCTGTCCAGACATAATGTCTTGGACTCATTGGTTTATTATATATGTTGACAGGGCATTCAACACTAGCTTGCCTTTGAAACTGAGATAAAGGGAATTATGGTATGGAGTTATTCGTATGTCTCATCCACTATATTTTGATGTAATAATATGTTTTATAAAGTGCATGTGACTATAATAGCGTGTCACAAAGCCAACTTATCGATTGACAATGTTCGCTACACTATATATTCCCTTAACTTGTCACCATGCAACAGGAAACTCAGAGAGTTAGTAAATGTTCCTACATAGTAATTTCCTAGATATATAGGTTTACTATGTATAATGCCAGGGCATTCAAAACCTGCTTGACTTTTTTCAGTAAATGAAAAGTTAATAGTGTTGGTTCTTTCACTTTCCGCTGCAGATGGTAGTCAGCTTAGTGATGTATGCTCAAATTAAAAGGGTTAACATATATACTAGTCGAGACTATCAGTCATTTTATGCACACTGTATGGGAACATGATTCTTTATATTTATCATGTCTCACTCATACTGATAATTACTGTCGGTCACAATCTGTATTAGTATAGCTATGTACAGATATTACCATGTGTTTCTCAGACACATGTGCAATAGTACATAATATTCTGCTACCACTACATCTTAATAAGCAAGTCTATATTAAGATACCTGGGCACAAACTGGTTTGCCTCTAAATCAAGTGGAGATGTAGCTCTATATGAGGTGTCAGGTGTCAGTATGTGGATATTTAGAGCACCTGTTTGAAATACCTCAACTTATTCTACTGCCACTGGATTCACAGGTTCAAATTCCTGTTTAAATTGCCAGGGCACAAACCGGCTTGCCAAAAGTATAAAGAATAAAAGACAACGTATATTAATCAAGATTGGACCTAATGTTTTATATCACTGTCTGGTAATTAACCCCCATTCAAATGTATTTGTGAGTTACATGTGAGAAAGCACACTGTACATTACTACCACTGATTCTACCAAAGTGAATCTATACTGAAATGCCGGGGCATAAACCGGCTTGACTCTTAAAGGGATAGTAATACTTAAAAATTACTGTCCCTCATCTTGTAGGCAATAAAAAACTGAGTAAAATGACACCAGCACATCTCTCAAACCTTTATGGTTTGAGAGATATCCGCTTTTAAATTTCAGCAGTTTGCCTTTTCCCCTGACGTCAGCACTCTAGCTGAGAGCAGGGGAATCCTCTCCTAGGATCAGCATGTGGCTCTGCAGCAGTACAGAGATCGCGTTAATAAAAAATAAATCCTTCACTGAAAAGGTCTTCTATGTGTGATTGGTTTGCAAGCACACGTAGAAGACCTTTTAAGTTAAGGATTTCTTTTTTATTAACGCGATCTCCGCACTGCTGCAGAGCCACCGCCGGTCCTGGGACCGGATTCCCTTGCTGTCAGCTAGAATGCTGACGTCAGGGGAGAGGGAACTTTGAAAGCGGATATCTCTCAAACCATAAAGGTTTGAGAGATGCCAATGGTGTCATTTTACTCAGTTTTTTATTGCCTACAAGTTGATAGTATTTTTTAAGTATCACTATCCCTTTAAGTAAAAAACAAAGTGTAATTGTCTGTGAGGTATCTGCCTACATATGTTTACGACTTCTATACCTACATTCGCAGGTTCTGTTTCCTGTACTAAATTTCCAGGGAATAAACCTGCTTGACAAGAGTGTTTACACTGAGAAACAATACATTTCAATTACAACTGGACCCTAAGCCTCATATCACTGTGAAATTCATTTGTAGGATCTACTGAACTTAGACAAAGTCATTTGTAGCCTATATGAAACAGCTGATGAATTGGCTATCATTAGGGCTCATAGATTATGAACATTTAGATAGAGAATCATGCCTGATGCCCGTTTTGCTGTTAAACACTTTTTCAAAGGCATGGTGTCTGCCATGCTATGTGAGATTGCCTATTTAAAGGACATCGGGCCGTCCCACTGAGAGGGAGTGATTTGAACTAGCCATGGGAATCTTTTATAGTCATAATTCCCATTTGAACATCAATAACCCACATAGTGATGAATATGAATAAAATATATAAGTTCTTAATACTAAAATAATTTAAGAAGCCTGTGAAAAGTGCCATTTTTCAGCTGTTTAGCTTTTGACGCAAAAACTTTTGTCCATCCCTAATTAGGATTATTGTTATATTATATTTTGGCCCCGTACTTTGTCTCCTACTGGCCTTTACGCATTGATTTGTTCATTTTCTCCTGATTCGTCTAGAAGTTTAGTGTCTTAATTAGTCCTGTGAATAAGTTACTGCTCCTATTTTATATTTTTTGTATTATATAGTTTTAGTCACCTATCTATTATTTTCTAGTAAACTTTCCATTTGTGTTTAAATTTTTAATATTGTATTGATTTCATGTTTGTAAATTTTTTTATTATACATATATGGTATTCACCATTTTTTGAGTTTTGAATTCTTTATTCTTAATTACTTAAGTTTCAGTATTAATACACCTAGCTGCTCCTGTGCTCTGTTTTTTTTTTGTTTTGTTTTGTTTTGTTTTTACCTCAGGTAAACAAAGGGCTAAGTGCCTTGCAAGTTCTGTCTTTAGCTGAATCAGCTAATCGGTGGATAGCACGCTCAGCTGGTTCAGTCAATACAGAGAAGCTGGGATATATAGCTTCTCTGCTAGTCTCTCATTTACAAAACCTTTAAAGGGATAGTAATACTTCGTTTTATCTTATTTTATTTTGTAGGCATTAAAAAAACATGAAGAACGATATAAGTCTTCTCTCTCAAACCTTTATGGTTTAAGAGATATTCACAAGCAAAGTATCCCCCCCTGTTCAGCCAGATCAGAAGGGAGGTGCCCAGGTAGACTGCAGAGAGGGACAATCTTCAATTAAGATAAGGGAAAAAGCTGAAAAACTTGTCAAGGGGGGAAGGGCTTTCATTGTTTTCATACAAAGAAGATTGTCCCCTGCTGTTATCTGTCTGGTCTTACAACCAGACTCACATCTGAGAAGAGATGGTTTACACTAGGAAAAAGGGGCAGGAGGGGGAAACTTTGCTTGTGAATATCTCTTAAACCATAAAGGTTTGAGAGATAAGACTTATATCGTTCTTCATGTTTTTTTAATGCCTACAAAATAAAATAAAAATAAAACGAAGTATTACTATCCCTTTAAGTGCTACACATCTACTAGCATTAGAGTATCAACTAACTCACACTCTTAGCTCAAATACACCAGGTTTAAATACGTATCCAGTAAATTTTCTTTTTTATACTGCCTAAAACACAATCTGAAATGAAATTCCTGTCTACAATCACAAAAATAATTCCCTTTAATTTACCTGTACCAAAAATCCTGCTTCAGTTATAACTCTATTTCTTTCTAGTGCCACTTCTCTGTAAGCCAATGGAGCTTGGTCCAAAAAAGCAGGGCATTTGCTTATAAAACAGAGCTACCCACTGGTGGATCCCCTTCTTCAATCAAGCCCCCACACCCACATACACAGGAGGAAAGAAAGAAAAAAATAAGAAAAATATTTTTAACCTGTTATATATCCAAGAATTTGATGTTTTTGGTTTTTTTTTTAACTTTTTACCGAAGCACAACTCACAAGTATTTTTGTATACATTTCCCCTGATTCTTTGAAATGCTACTTGTCTGTAAGATAAGATAGCAGACACCAAATGAGCCAGGAGCTAAACACAGTTGAATCATCTTTCCACCAGTAAACAAGGAGGAAAGATATCTTTATCACAACATGTAAAAAGCTGGAGGCAAAGTGGAACAAGAGGCTAATCACATTAAAAGAAAAGCCTTACGCTTTTTGAGCCAGAAACCATAAAGCCCATCCTTGAGAGGGGTAAGAAACAAACAAGAAAATCATTTATAATATAAGAGTGGAAATACACACACATATAAAGGATATGTATGTTAGGAGATTGTTCCAATGTACCAGTGCAGTGGGACATGGCTGCAGGTCAAGAAACTGTACAACAAGTCTAGGGGAGTTAGTATGTGTGAATCTATGGCAACAGGGGGACAAAGATGGATGTCAGTATGTGTGAGTCTATGGCTACCATGGAACAAGAAAGGGTCTGGGTTAGTATGTGGGAGATCTATGCCTTCTGGGAGACAAAGATGGGAGATCAGTATATATGTGTGTCTATGGCTACATGAGACAAGTCTGGTGGATTAACATACATGGGCCTATGGGAGAAAAGGCTGGAGGGGCTGTATTTATGGTTATGTGGCTAACATGGAACTGGGGGTTACAGAATCAGTGGGAAACATGAGGCCCTCCATTTTAATTTAAGGATGTTTTACTTCAAATGGGAGTGTTTTAGTAATATCCTACCAGCAGAAGTTGTAGAGGTTAATACTGTGAGGGAAATTAATCATTCCTGGAATAGGCATAAAGTTATCTTGAACATAAGAGAAGGAACAAAAAAGAAATGAAGTTTTTACAGTTGAAAAATAGGCAGACTATATGGGCCAAATTGTTCTTATCTGTCATCAAATTCTGTATTTCTCTGTTGCCACACTACGGCTCCCACCATTCCCCAATAACCTTTGGCTGGTGTATACTGATGGTAGTTGTAGTCTGGTAACAGCTGGAGGGTCTCAGTTGCCCTTTGCAGTAGCTACCAGACAATGGGACAAGGTTTTTGGATCAGTGTATGTGGTTCTATGGCTACAGTGGGACAAGACTAAGGGTGAGATGTTCAAAAAGTTGTCATAATGAAAAACTTGTCAGATCATGAGTTGGTGGTAAAAGAAGGGCAATATTTTCAGAAGTAAATCCGTCACGTTTGAAAATTCATCTAAAGAATTAAAAATGACAGAAGATCTCATTGAACGCTGCCGTTAAAAATTCTGATCTTAAAAATTGTCTTTCATTTTTTCTTTGAAACGAACATTTTCAAAGAACCAAAGACTTTTTTTGTCTTTGAAACAAATTTTTCTTCTCCAAATTTAGACCATTTTTATTATGTCGGGAAAATGACATTAATCAGACAAAAAAATGACGTTCAAACAAATATGTTTTTCTGAAAATACCTTATATTATGACTGAAGATTAAACCACACCCACTTTTAAGACGGCTTCTTGCCTTTGACGGAGATGGTGGAATTGAATGCAAAAAATGACTGAAACATGTCTGAGAATTGACGGATCATGATGTAAGAACATTTTTATTCTGATTACAGACAATTTCAGTTACCACCACTTTCTGAACATCTTGCCCTAAGTGGTCAGTACATGTGATTCTTGGCCTACCGTTGGACAATGCTAGGGGGTTAGTATGAAACAGAAAAAATGGAAAAAATTATTTTTCATGGAAATTACCTCAGAAGGCGAAAAGTGTCAGTTTTCTTCTTTTTGCTTTTTAGATGAAGATTTTTGTCCACCCATAGACATGATCATATACAGAAGTGTAACTATTTGTCAAATACCCATATATAAGAAGGACATAAATCAAGGCATATTGCAATCTGGTCTTGCTACATGTAAATGATGAGTATGGCTTATAAAATGTACTAGTGATCAATGAACTTGTGGACACATCCCTATAAAGGTTCAATCTAGATACCTAATGTTAGGTTGATTTAATTTATGTATAGATTTCAGATCAGTGTTCAAATTCATATAACTCATGAATAAAATAAATCATAGACTCATTACCACATCATATAAACAGAAGGTCAACTATGTACTTAAGAATTACATTACATAAGGTCTGAATGGGTTGCCATCTCCAAATATGTGGAACTACTCTCACCAACACACACAGAGCCTGATGAATGAGGGTATAGATTTGGCTTTAATTGTAGTTTGACATTTTTGGAGTTTGAACATACCAGAAAACAAAAAAAAATTAATTCCAATAGGTTACGATAAGGTTAAGATAAGGCTTTAGTTCCAAAAAAATAGTCACTCTCACTCAATTAGTTGATAGACCTTGTCTCTTCATCATTCAGAATTCACAAGTACATGAAAATGGCATCAACAGTAATTCTATTATAGCCCAATTGTTTATTGTGCTTTGATAAAGCGGCAGTCAGTAGCTGCAAAATGCATTAGATAGAAACTTTTGGGCTTATATCTATTTTGTTTTAATATTTTATCAATAAATTAATCATTTGTATACTTAGAAGCTGTTTTGAATTTTTCTTCCACCGGAGCAGCTGGACCTTCCTGGGTTACCAGAACAGAGATATGTTATTCTCTATGTCTGTGCTTTTGTCAGCAATCATATTTTCTGACAACTCCACTTGTGAGTATCCATTTATTTTTTGTTTATTAATGCCTTTGATCTTGAATGAATTACACTATTGGGCTCCCTTGTGTTTGCTTTTCTGGTATATTTGAGAATTACAGTAGTAAATTCATACTACAAAAATGCAATAAATGATGATGATCCTCCTCTTCAATGAGATCCACCTGAAACACAATCACAGGTGTAACAAGGATATCAGCACATACGTGCAACAACTAGCAGTATTAGCAGAACCCCTGAAAGTGCACTGGGCCAAGGGGCACATAATAGTGCTGTGGATGTCTCAGAGAATAGGAAAATAGTTTCCTCAGTAACACCCATGTATCCTACTACTGTTGTGCAAATGTAAAGCAAAGAGGAATATGAGTTATTTGGAGGTGACAAGATCATGGAGTCCCCACACCCTTTGACACCACCACCTCTGGTCATGTATATAAATAAAACCATTAAGTTACACAGTTTTTCTACTATGTGCTACCAAATCACACATACTGAGTTATTAGTAGACTTGTGCACGACAAAAAATTTCTGTAAAATATAATGTCGGGCAAATTTTTTTTTTTTTTCCCATTCGTTGACTGCAATTCAGATCCGACCTGTTCGACTCAGACGAAAGTCGTCAACAGTCCGAATTATTCGGTGACTTTGAAATACCTTTAAAAATACAATAAAAATGAATGGAACCATTTCCAGGGTCTAAATGAAGATGATGGAACGGGGTAAGGTGGGCATTTAGCCTTATGGTACTATGGATGAAGTAGATGAAGTATGGATGTAGCTAAATTTGAAGGAAGAAGGAAGACTGCAGATGTCTGGTGCAGGGCAGACTCAGGATGACTGGAACACTGGAGATGTAGCCAGCTGCAAACTGCAGAACCCTGGACCAGGCACTACACAGTAGAGATAATGCAGACTTTTTTACAAGAGACTACATAACTGATGATGACTGGTGTGAGGCGGACTCAGGATGACAGCAACACTGGAGATGTAGCCAACAGCAAACTGCAGAACACCGGAGAAGCCAGGACTCAGTAGAGATACAGCAACTAAGGATGACTGGTGCGAGGCAGACTCAGGATGACAGCAACACTGGAGGTAAAGCCAGAAGCAAACTGCAGAACAGCCAGGACTCAGTAGATAGATACTGCAGACTTTTTTTTTTTTTTTACAAGAGATGAAAAACAATAAAGCCAGACTGAACAACCTGTATGGTGGGACAACAATGTAGATTTTAAATTCCGCCCTGTGTCCCACCAAGTCAGGGTGTGTCCTCTGCCCAACATACCACGGTTCTAGAGCTGGGTAAGCTGGAGCGCTCAGCATATTATGGTACTATGGTACTTTTTCCTTCTAATCTCCATCGAACCTGAGAGCAAGGTAACCCAGTTTGACAGGATGACTTTTAAAAAAGTTGTTTGCTCCATGAGCTGGGGGGCCAGTTGAGAGTGCTAGGAGCTAAGTATATTTCTGGTTACGGAAAATACCTGCTCACTATGGACAGTGGTTGGGGGGTAAGAAAGCAACTCCTGGGCTACCAGGGATAAAGTAGGCCACATAGTGCTCTTGTTATCCCAGAAAGTCAAGGGATGTTTACTTGGGGGCAAAGAAAGTTCCGCAAGGTAAGCCTTAACCTCAAACTTAGCACTTTTTCTGTTGATGGGGAGCTGTTTGTTTTGTCCGAAGAATAATCTGTCCATTGCCTCGGCATAAAAAGTAGCAGCTGCTCCACTAGAAGAAGATGATGTGCTACTGGCGCTGCTACTGAGAGGTCCCGGAAGACCACCACACTCCTCCAGCTCATCTGCGGAATCTTCTTCCACCTCCTGTGACTGCATCCTGTTTTTTCTTTGCCTCTCACGCACCCTCGCTATCAATTGTTCCCTCCAGGCAGTGAGTGAATTGGAACTGAGTGCCATCTTGCTTTTGATTCAAGGATCGCAAATTGTGGCAAGCATTAACTCGGGACAATTGTCCATGCACTCTTCCATGCGCTGAGTCAGTTCCGCCACCATGTTCTGCAGTGCTTTGCGAATGTTATCTGAGGTGTGCTGCTGATCCATTACCTCAGCATGGAGGAGGAAAGAGCGGTGCCCTGCCTGCTTAGCTACTGCTCCTGAACCTGTTGTCGGTAATGATGTGTCTTGCATCACACTGGGCTGCCACAAATGTCCCATCAAGGACAGGAAGCTATGCTGGAGCCACTCGGAGCACTCCATACATCAGTGGTAAAGTGCACTGACTGGTCACCAGCCTTTCCTAGCAGGCCCTTCAAAATCCCAACGCATGACCGGTACAGTGAGCGAAGGCAGTATAGTTCTACTAAATGTGGTGCGGGATGGAATTTTAAATTTGGGTGCAGCAGCCTCCATAAGTTGCTGGAAGGACTCCCCATCCTCATCCACCAAATTAAAAGAAGCACCCCCAATGGCTATGAGCTGTGCAGTGAGGCGTGTGATTTTTCAGGACTGCTGTCTGCACATCCCCTTTGAATGTAACCCACCTAAATCTTCCAGTATGGCCTGTATTGATTTTGGGATGGGCTGTGACTGTCTGCTCTTAGGACCAGAAGTGGCATGATCCCCCTGCCTACTTGTATATACAGTAGTGCCACTTTCTGCACTATCAACACTGACTTGTGGTAGTTGTTCAGGTGTTGGGTCATCCCGGAGGTGGTTAGATGACCCAACACCCTCCCACGGCTGACTTCCCTGCCACACCATTTGCATTTCGCTAGCAGGCCATCACTAAGTGCCACAAAATAGTTCCACGCTTTGGAGCGATGGATGACTCTGGAAGGTGGTGGAGAAGAAGAAACTGAGGGGACACTTTCTTGATCACATGCTGGAGCAACCTCACATTGCTTTTTCTTTCTATGTACCGTTACAGGGGTACCAGTAGACCTAAAGATGGCAGCAGGGATGTTGGGACTGGGATTGGAGGAGGATAGTGGAGTAGCAGTGGTACTGGTGGTGTAGACACTAGCAGCTACTACCTGGCTGGGACACTCAAATGGAACTGGAGAAACAGGAGGAGTACTATGGGAAGCAGGGGAAAAAGTAAGCTCAGGGGAATAATCAAGGTCACTGGAAAAATCAAGCTCAGAGGACAAATCAAACTTAGGAGGCCTTGATCCCTCAGATTCTTCTTCTACCTCTTCTAGGTTTGAAAGGAAAAAAAATCATCATCAGCAGCAGATTTTGGGGAGCCCTGCTCAATTCCCTCTTCTGCCTGGTGGCTACTGGGAAATGGTAGACTATCTCCCTCAATAACCTTTTCTGGAGAAGATATGCTTTCAGTGGCAGTGACAGTGGTGGCAGGAGAAATTTTCTGCAAATACTGCAATAATTTTCGTTTGGGCTGCTTACAAGGACGTTCGCTATAAAAATCCCATGTTGATACTGCCCGCAGTGTCCGACCAGTAGTGTTACACACACTAGGTGTCCCCAGGTTAACAGAACTGGCTGCAGCGGAAGTGGTGACTAAACTAGCAGTGGCACTAGTCATTGTGCAGGTGGTTCTAGGGGGATAATCACCATACAGCTGAAGAGACACAGGTGACGGCTGCTTCATGGTCTCAGAGGAGGACCTGGACCTCTCTACCCTGCTAGTAGAGGTAGAACAACCTGCAGTTCCCTTCTTCTTTCTAATTTTTGTTTTGGAGTGCTGCTGCTGAGTCTAACTAGTACTACTCAAAGTACTCTTCTTTGCCTGCTGCTAGCTCTGCTTGAAAGCAACATCACTGTGGTGGTGTTGGTGGTTTCTGGGTCACTGCGGTTGGTACCAGGACAAAGAACATCAGGTTGTTCACTAGAACTCAAATCCATGACAGATAGGTAGGTAGTGAACTATAATAGTTTTAAAATTTAAAAACCTGGCCACACGACATCTGTGAGACTGGCTGTGTCACTCTGAAAATTATTCAAACAAATTCCTACTATTATTTTTAATGTTAAACACAGAAACAAAAGTGACTTTCCTTTGCGGTGAAAATAAGGTACTAGTCCTACCTGCAGAACTGTGAAACTGGCTGAAATGTCACTCTGAAAATTATTCAAACAAAGCCCTAATATTACTTTTAATATTTTACACAGGAACACAGGTGACTTTGTGGTGGTAATAAGGTAATAGGCTTGCCTACAGAACTGTGAGACTGGCTGATGTGTCACTCTGAAAATTATTCAAACAAATCCCTAATATTTTAAATTTTTTGCACAGAAACAAAGATGACTGTCCCTTGCAGTGGCAATAAGGCATTAATGCTGGCTGCCTGCCTATGACTAATGCTAACTGCCTGCCTACACAACAACTGGACACACTGTCTCCTTCTTCTCTCTCTGAGCTCCAACAACACTATGAGGAAATGCAGGCTGCCTGTCTGGGTGTCTGTGTCATTAGTCTAACCCCCATCATGAAACGAAGAAGCCAATTGGAATAGAGACAAGTAGCACATGAAAAGGAGAAGCTAATTGGACTAGAGACATGAAGGGAAAGTATGGAGAGAAAGTAATTGAGAGCGTGTAGTAGTTGCTGAATTTCAGAAAGTTTCAACGACATTCGGATCAGGGCTAGTCGGATTCGTATTTTTTTGGCAAAAGACCCTTGCCTGTTGGAAGGTCCTAATGTTGCCGAATGACCCTTCCGAATGTCACAGAACCGAATCATACAAGTCTAGTTATTAGAATGAAGTCAAAACCTGACTAAAAGAATCCAAAAGTATGCCCGTGGAATGGCAAACTTGCCAAAATGTTAGCAGTTGATATACTGACCCATTCTTTTGAAGAAAACATAGGTTTAAAGAACTGATATGTGTTGCACCATCACTTGCATTTCCCTAGTCACAGTTATTTTTTTAAGGATGGCTATGCCAGAGTTGTGAAAGTGGTTAGTTGGTGCTGTGTGTAAAAGTCTAGAAACATTATATGGTAAGAAAGCTTACCTGACCAAAAATATGGGGACAATTGGCCACAGTACAGACTATATGACTGTCACTGCTCACTGGATACCACTTCCATTAGTGGGCAGAAATATGTGGCAGCAGCAAGTCACCATGGTACCTTTGGCTGTAGGTTTGTTAAAGAAACTGCAGCAGGCTATAGATTAATTGATTGTATCCTGGTCAATGACAGGTGACTTTATGTCTCATAACAATGGCTCCAATATGATAGCATGTACCCTGCTTCACCCACTTCATAAATTTAATTCTTAATAGAGTCCTCTCAGAATTCAAAATTGTGAAAGACACACTAAAAATTGCCAGTTAAATCTGTGCAGATTTTAGCCAGCCCTGTATTACATGTCTTGCAAGAATATAACCACCTTCCACATCACCATCTTAAAATGGAGGTCACAAATCCTTACTAGGTGGAATTCCACATTGTACATTATGGAGCATTTGTATGAGTAAAACAAGGCTGTTAGTGAAAATACAATGATTAACAGGAAGGCTTTGGAGGGGGCTTCTTTACCACCTGGTCAATAGCAGCTAATATGAGACTTACGTGACTTGTCTTTTGAGGAGGCCACCTTGCTGGTGCAGGAATCAGTGAGCTACTTTAATTAATATATTAATAATGACAACACAGAAATGAAACATGTTATTGTGCTTTGAGCGGGATCTTCACACAGTCTCCATTAAAAACAAAGATAAATACATTCTTGCAACATTGTGGACCCCCCCTTTAAATGTAACATTTCTGAATTTGTGCCAAACCATGAGCAGACACACTCAGAGGATGATTCTATGAAAGCATATATAGATTTTTTTTATAGATTGAATGGAAGATTGCATTGTAGAGGATGAGAGAGAAATGTGGGGACAAAATTAATAAAAGCAGAGTCAAAAAGGAAGTATGCGAAAGCATTATTCCCTCAGATAGCAATACATGATAGTTGACAAAGAACAGACCTGCACTCCTCCATACCAATGTGTAAATGTGTGCCCTGACTTAGGCATATATAATAAAATATATATATATGTGTCCTGACCTAGTTATATATACTAAAATATTAAAGGTTGAGAATTTAGTCCATCATTTGTCCAAAGAATGTAAGCTTGCCAACCCCGTCAAGGTATCTCAAGTTCTGGCAAGTACCTACTCTATTGCACCTTTAATTCCAATCTAACATTAAAATAAATTAAAATTCTAAGTCTGAAGAAGCAGCTGAAGATGTTATAAGGAAAAGCGTACCTAATTATATAACACAGTGTATGGAATTAAAAACAAAAGAACACAATACTAATTTAGAAGGTGTAAGAGAGGACTTGCCTGGTATAAAACTTCCTTGGCCTGCAGGATGTGGACACCGGCAAAAGAGGATTGTGGGTCCTTCAATCCCATTTATAAGCCAGTGTTTACCACCCCCACAGGCCACCAATACATGATAGTTACACTCGTGTAACATACACAGTCAGTATGTACATCTTTCTAAACATAAAAAGGCCTACTACACCTACTATTATACCTAGAATAAGAGCATGTACACCTTCATTTAACTTAAAATGACTGCCATTGCAGAAATGTTAACTACTTTTACTCATTCTAAGATTTAGAATTATATATAATTTTAGCCTAATCTATTGAACATCCTTAGTCAGCAACCTTTGTTTTAAAAAAAAAAAAGAAAAAAAAAATATATATATACCTCAAAATATCAGAATATAAAAAAAACAGTTGCCATGATGAAAAATGACGAGAAATTAAGCAAAATGGCAATAGAAAAAGGGTAGAATATGTAGAATGTACAAGACCATAAAGAAGTGCATAAAAGAAGAAATGCGCAAGTTCAGATTTGAACTCATCAAAGGACACTGGAAGAAAATCAAAGGCTGAAAGAAAGCAAAATGAAAGATGGCCACAAACAGGAGCCAAATGCTTGCATAAAAGCTTGAAGATGGTACAACAGCAAAAATTCGACAACAAATATTAAAATAAGTGGAAGAATTTTATTCAAATATTTATAAGAATGAAGAACAACAACTGAATGTAGTGCCAGAGGCTGAAGCCGTGCTTGAAGTTTTGGTAGAAGAAGTAGAAGCAGCAATAAAATCAATGAAAAATGGCAAAGAAGCAGGACATGATAACTTTACTATTGAAATGTTACAAACCTGAGGAGATGCATTATTCACAGCCCTAGCTAAATTATTTTTAAAGTACCTACTACTCCACAAAGTGCATGAAACATGGAAAAATGCAGAAGTCATCCTACAACATAAAAAAGGTGATAAGGCAGATCTACAAAAAAACCTACCAACCATTACAAGGTATAATTAAGAAGAATGGACACAATATTTAAAGTGGAACTACCACCCAACACAATCTTTAGCTTCACTAAGTCCTCATCTAGCGACTAGCTGCTTAGTAGCGTTAGTCGCCAGAATAATTACCTTATTTAATAGATTTCTGCTCTCTTCCATGGGTGACAGGCAGGACGGAGCGCGGACATCTTGCCATTGTGACATCCATTTGGTATTTGTCTCCTAAGGTATAGTTGTTTTTCTCCAAAATCACTACAGTTCTTCTTAGTAGATCACATTCAAATGCGTTCCAAACAGTCTTCAATATATAATACTTTCTTATTATTGTTATAGTGGTTGCAGATTTTTAACCTCTTTATAAATACAGTGACGTATCAAATATATTACAAAAAGTAATGAAAAATTGTGAACATTTGAAAAGATTTAGGGTCAAATGTATGAAGGTGTCACAAAAAAGGTAATTATGAGCTAATGCAAAATATATATATATATATATATATATATATATATATACATGAAAAGATCGAGGCACTCATGGGACTTTCGCAATATAAGAGATTACATTTATTGTTGCAAGATCAATGTTTCGACCAGGCTCAGCTGGCCTTTCTCAAGACCAGCTGAGCCTGGTCGAAACGTTGATCTTGCAACAATAAATGTAATCTCTTATATTGCGAAAGTCCTGTGAGTGCCTTGATCTTTTCATGTATCTATTCAATGCCCATTGATGGCACCCGGGCATTTGTCTCCAATATTGTGAGTGCTTCCATCCTACACTGCGTATATATATATATATATATATATATATATATATATATACACACTAGTTGACGAGCCCGTTACATGGGCCACAGTGGCGGTCGGTCATGGTGCAGTCATGTGCAGTGCAGACTGCCCGCTCAGCGGCTGATACGGTGTGGGGCAGTCTCTACTGCGCATGACTGCACCATGCACAGCCATCTCTACTGCGTCTGACGATTTCTGACAAACTTTAGTGAATTATTATATAGGATATATTTCAACCTTGGCAATGACTAATAATAACTATATCTTATTTATTGATAGTTGAAATGATACTGTTTGACCTCTACATCTGTAACAGCCTTGTGAATCACTAATTATTTGTCCTTCACCCTTTGAGTACCAGAGAGGTGCCCAACACATTGCTTTTACCCCTCTGGCACTCAAGGGGTTAACATTTCACAAAATAGTGCTAAGCTTGTGCTATATAATGGGGAATAATTTGTAGAGTACTTAGTCCAGTTTTTTGTTTGTTTTTTAATATTCTGAAACTGAGAATTGGCTCACAATTTTGAAACTTTTAGTGTCATTACCTTTTAGAAAATACACACTAAGGTTTACAAAGGCAATTTACAATGATAAATCATTTTGGTGATATATCAAAATTTCCACTCACCACTAGCCAATAGCAAGTGAAAATTTTGCCCTGGCTAGTAGAAATTCAGCCCTGGTGGGTATGTTATGGCTTGAAGTGGCGAGTAACTTTTCAGGTCTGGCTAGCAGAAAAGGACTTCAACTTTTAATTATTAATACATGTGCCTTTTAATAGCCAAGAAAATTGCATTTGCAATAAGCTGCCAAAGAGTGACTTTTTAGATTAAATGTTGCTACACACTCATACATTTCTCAATCTCAAACAGGATGTTACTTGCAAATTCCCCTAAGGTATTAAAGTTTCTTTTTAAGAATACATATGGGTATCTCTCAGTCATCATTAAGAGCATTTAGCAACATGTTGGTGCATACCCAGAGCTGGAAATTTCCACTGCTGTTCTGTGACAAGTAAAATAATCCTGCAGGGAAATAATAAATGATTCAGTTCTCAGAGTGTAATATTGGCATACCTGGGACCCTAGGATCTTGTAAATATTAACACTTAAAGTACATAGAATATATATTGTTAGCAATATGTTCCTACTCATTATAATCAGAAGATGCTCCAATCAATTCTCAAGAAACCATTAACATGCAACAAGTTAAAGATACCAAAGCAGAAACACACACAAAACAAGAAGGAATTCTCCTTCTGCCTTCCAGATATAAATAACACCAACTACAAACTCAGTTAATTGTAATTTATAAGATAATAGAGAGCACTGGAATCTCCCACTCTGAGAATATGGGCCTTGACTCAGACCCTGAGATCTGGTCAAACTTTGAGATATACCAGGTGTGAATATTGGGTGGACTAGTCCTTTTTCACCTCATGACTAGTAATTTTTATCTCTCTCTGGTGAGCCTCACTGATATTTTCCCATCCCTATATATGCTTAGGTTGCCAGATCATCATTTTAAAAGAGAAAGCATATGAAAAATGCCTGCAGCAGGGCTCCAGTGGTTAATTATTAGGTCTTCTTTGTTTTTTGGTTTGGCTTTATCTGAGGAAGTGGTCAGGTGATCACAAAACGTCAATGTAATTGTCCATTTAGCTATCCTTGATTTTAGTATCATATGTTTTTATATTTTGTATGGTAAATACATTTTTATTAAAGAAAAATATTTTTTTGGAGATAACCAGCAGCACTGTGTGGATCCATTCCCTTCCCAAAACATGGATACTTGCGCAGAGTCAGATGAATTACTCTGCTGGCCTGTATTGTTTTTGTTGTTGGGCATAAGCCCTTCTACAACCACCTTCTTTGCGAGTATAATTGATGCTCATTAGAGATATTTGGATATAAGGATAATAGGCACTATTGGGTGTCCTCTTTCTGTTACATGTTGTATGCTTCCATGGGATGTACAAAGGAGCGGCCCTACTGAACGACAGAATTTTCCAGTGTATCTAGAAACTGTTGAGGGGACAGCGACAATATCCCTTAAGTGTAAATTTCGGCTAACACGTGTTAAGTTGAACAGTTATTTTGTGAGTACGTTTCTTATACAAGGTGACGGGTTGGTGAAAGGCTCCATTTAAAAGTTATTACACCAGAAACACATCTTTTCGTTTTTCTTTTAATTATTAGGCTGCAATGGTCCCTGTGTATCAATGCAGCAGGAATCATAGGCCTTCTCTTTTAACCATTTGAGTGCCACAGGGTTGTGCAATGCATTGTAGAACAATGCTTTTACATCCCTGTGGTATTCAAAGGGTTAAAGGCATGATCTGGAGCCATAGCATATGCCTCATAGTTTGATTAATCAGATTACTGAAAATATGAACATGTAGGAACAGTAACACTGTAACAAATGGCGACATCCATTTTTTATGTTGCACTCATAAATATAAATTTATGAAAAGCAAGTTTCAAAAGTCCTAGTTTTTTCTAAATAGACAATAGAGACTTTGGATATCAAAAACAAAACACTAAGCTAATTTGAAGCCATAAATCATAAGTCAGCATGATGTGCAATATAGAAAGAAGGGACTAATAAACAGTCTCAAAAAGAGTATATTCTGACTAGAAAAAAATGTGCAGCAAATGTTCAGGAATGAAATCTGGTAGTTATTGTATCAAAATCCCTTAAGCCTCATGCCCAGTGTACATCTGCAGTAAAGAAAGCAAAACAGGATATCGGGATTCAGTGCTAGAGGGAAACAATACTGAAACAAATGAAAAGAGGTACTGAATAAAGCAGAGGTTATATGTTTCCTAGATTACACCACAGGTCTAGTCACAAAACCTTAAAGAGAATATAAATGCACTTTAGGGGGTGTAGTACTGAGCAAGAAGAGTAATAACAGGTCTAAAAGATAAAGGAGATATTGCTGGTTATTGCTGAAATGAGAATGTGGTTATCTACCTGGAGTTTTTAAAATTATGATGTGAATTGGCAAAGCATTTTAACAGAAGCCTGGGGTGCCAGCAAACACCAATCACTGATGAATCAGATAAAAAAGAAACAGGAAAAGATAATTATTTCATCTATTTAATACATATAAACATGAGACTTAGCTTGGCTACTTAGACTATATGTTACAGAAAAAACAAACCTTAAAGGGGAACATTCACCTAAAAATGTGACCATGTGTTTTAATCATTAAAACAAGATTCGCACTGGGTTTATTTTTTGAACTACCTGCTAGTGGGGATATAAAGCCTTCAAATCGGGCACTTCTGCGTTCTGCGGGGCCCCGTATGTCCCGTATGACGCCTCAGGACTTCCCAGCTGCCCCAGGATCGCGTTCACGCTTCCCTTTGTAGCTGTATTTCTGTGAGCTAACATTACAGCAAGCTCCATTAACCATGCTATTGAGGTTGCAACGCAGAACACGAAAGTGCCTGATTTGAAGGCTTCATATCTCCACTAGTAGGTGAGTTAGAAAAAAAACAAACCCAATGATAATCTTGTTTTAATGATTAAAACACATGGTCAAATTTATATTTTAGGCGAATGTTCCCCTTTAAAGTGGAACAATAGCATATCCTATATAATAATTCGCTAATGTATGTTTGTCAGAAGCTGTCATGGGGAGTACATATGGCTGCAAGCGGTGCAGTCATGCGCAGTATAGACTGCCCGCGCCGCGGCGGATAATGGAGCGGGGTGCTCCGAATTCAGACCGTAGTCCTTTCTGTACCCTGCTCCATTATCAGCCGTGGCAGTCTCAACCATGGCCGTTGCTGTCTGGCACTGTGGGCCCGTGTACATGGGCTGTTCAACTAGTGATAAGATAAATGGCTCTTAATATTTATCAAAAGGGCCTGCTTAGGCAGGTATCCTTCATACAGCCATCAGGTGGTTCTTTGACCTCTGTTTTAGTGTACTGCTCATTGTTTCTGTTTACCATCTCTTACAGACTAGTGGCCCTTACAAACCATTCAAGTCTAGTGAATCCTGATGTTTATTGTGAGGCACTGTGTGCTACAGACCAACTTCAATAGTGATCATTATATACAGGAAACGGCAGATATAATGTAAAAAAGATATAGCTGGAAACACATGACTGCTCTATGAAAGATAACTACCTAGGTTAGTCTCGATGTGTTAACAAAGTAAGAGCCACTTATTCACTAAAGTTCCCCTTTAATGGCAGAGTTCCCTTTAAGTACGCACAGGTGAGCAAGTCCTGAATGAGTTAAAGATAACTTTTTTTGCATGACTGCAGTGAAATAACAGTTGCACCATGCAGTCCTACCCAGTTTTATTTGCTTTTTAATCCTTTGAGTGCCAGAGAAATATATAACACTTTGCAAAGCAATGCGCTGGATACCTCTCTGGCACTGAAAAGGGTTAACTTGTTCAATGCTGGATCGCTCACTGCTGTTTACCTTAGAGGGAATGCTGGTTAATGGCCTAGAACAGTAGCATCCAAAGTGCGACCCATGGGTCAAATGAGGCCCAACTGATTCCAGGGTGTGGCCCCTCTTGAGATTTAAAAAAAAAAAATCTTGAAACCTTATTAAACTTAATAGGCCAGTAAGACACAATCCCATGCTTGCCAGTACCATATGGTTCAGAAAGAGATGTTTGTTAAAGGGACAGTAATGTCAGAAAAAAAGTATTAACTATATGGTAGATACAATTAAAAGAGAGTACTTGCACTTATTCATATCTCTCAAACCGTTGTGGTTTGAGAGATATAGGAAATTAAAGTTCTCCGCTCCTTCCCCTTTCTGCATGATGAGCTGTAAAGCTGTCAGAAGCAGATTCTGGTTCCTGGATCAGACAGCGGCTCTTCAGCAGCACCTACATTGCTATACCTAAAAATAAATACTTTATCTGAACTGTCTACATTGTGTGCCTGGTTTGCAAGCAGGTAGGGAACAGCCCATCGACGAATACGAGGGCAGGTTCCCGATTGGAGCATAAGGCTAGGTACATTTCTGTGGAGGTACATCTGTCTATGGGAGGGGGTATGATGTATGTCTCAGGCAGTACATCTATGGCATACGCTTTTGGAGATTTTTTGTGACAGTGATTATGGTGTGTTATTTTTTCTTTGTTTTTATTAAAGTATTTTAAATTAATTTTCTGGTTCGCTCACTGTGTCCCCTATTCTATAAAAGGATTACATAGCTCTGATCTTTACGTGGCTTTTTGTATGTTTTGTTTATAACCATTGGGAGAAGGGTTATGTAGATTTGGCTGCTGGTTCCCTGTAGGATAATAATTTGGTAACCATTGCGCCACAATATTGTGTCTAAATCTATATTTTTGAATAGCCGATAGGCTGTAATTCATCATCATTATCAATAAAAAATAATGCTGCCCTCACACTTATTGCTTTCTCATTGTGTGGCCCATGATGTCCCTGGTCTATACTGTAGACTTTTCTTAACCCTTTGGTGACAAGGGCTTTTTTTACACTAGAGGACAAGATCAGTTTTGGCCTTTTTAGTGTGTCTTTGTTCAACCATATTTTCCATCTAATTCATTTAGTACAACCACACAAATTATATACCATATTTTTAAGAATAAGCAAGGATATCTTTTGAAGCCATATTTATATGTATAACCTATCATTTAATTTGATATGAAAAAAAACTATTATCCTGTAATGATTTATACAAAACTAGTGTAAAAGCCCATGTACACGGGCCAAGGTCCGGGTAATGTTAAACCTTTAAGTACCAGAGGGGTACGCAAATGTACCCCTGTGGCACTCAAAGGGTTAAGCAGCCAGGACCACACTGCTCCATGCGATACAGTCTTGTATCACGTCACTCAGGCGATGCAATCATGCGCAGTAGAGCATGCCCGAATGCGCGCAGTCTCTACTACGCATGATGGCTTCTGACAAACATCCTAGCAAATTATTGTTTAGGATGAGTGCCTCTGAAAAAAAAACAGCCCCAAATATATATATATGATAGATATATATAATATATGAGAGATATAGGAGAATAAAGTTCTCTGGTCCCTCCCCTTTATGCTTGACGAGCTGTAAAGCTGTCAGAAGCAGATTCTGGTCACGCGACCAGGTGCGGTTCTTCAGCAGTGCCGATATAAAGATATCTAAAGACAAATATGTCATTTAGAACAGCTACAATGTGTGCCTGGTTTACAAGCACACTTTGTAGACTGTTCCAATTAAGTATTTATTTCTATATAGCGTGATTTCAGCTCTGCTGAAGAGCCTCTGTCTGGTCAAATGACTGGAATCTGCAGCTGTCAGCTAGATGGCAGACTTAAACAGCCAGGAAAAGTTAACTTTAGCAAGTTATATCTCTCAAACCACAAAGATTTGAGAGATAAGACTTACATAGATGTTAACTTTTTTTTAATGTCTACAATATTAAATCAACTTAAAATTAACCATTGCTATCCCTTTACATATTTTTTTCTTTTTTCTTCACATTTATAGGGCAAATATTACAAGTTGAGCACCAGTATTTCGAAGCTGAAATCTTCCAGATTTGGCCTAAACCCAAGCCTAAATCTAACCCTAACCCACAGAAACCCTAAAACAGCCTTATTCCCTACTAACTACTTACCTAAACAATAAAATTAATTAAAACCTCTATTATAGTAAAAAAAAATAATAATAATAACTGGAAAAGGGTCAAAACAAGAGTATAGATCAGTACTGCTAATCTACTCTACTTTGACACTGTAAACTACAGTGATCGGGAAAAAAAGTAATTTTATTTCAGGGACTGAATACAATGTATGGATGTTCCCTGTCTCATTCTACGTCACAATCAGTGTGAGGAGGAGGGAGGCAGAGAACTGCTTACAAACATTGCCTTTGTCATATGACACCATTCGAGTATGTGATGCGTTGTAGCAGCGATTACATGAGAGGCTGTAAACTACTGCCACAGTCCCGGAGCAGACAGCAATAGCCTTCCACTGTCATTGCAGTGCACTCTGAGGTGCACTACTGCCTTTTACCCATGATGTACCAGGACCAACATCTGTCCTCACATGATAGAATGCTGTGCACATCATCCATCCTTAAGGGGTTAAATTTGTCTAGTTTACACAAACAATATGATTTTAAAAATGCAATAAAATTCCCATGTCAATCATAACAAATAATAATATGGATAACCATTAATATTTTAAGTCTCTATGGGCCATATGATGAAAGTAAGCAAGGCTATTCTATGGCAAAGGCACTGAACCATGGTAGGGGAATACAATTCACATTGATTTAAATGCAGCTTGATTTAAGGAATGTTCATTTGTCCCCTCTGGTGCGCTTGGTTTTGATTTAGAATTGCAACACATTTCTATTGTGAAGAAAGCAAACCAGATACTATTGTGTGGCAAACCAGCTGAACCATAGGGGAAGAATCAACATTTCCATTGTTTCCCAATGTGTCAGAGACCTCTATAACAAGTTGTTAACCATTTGATTGCCAGAGGGGTACGCATTATATTACAAAGCAATGCATAGCAAACCCTTCAAAGGGTTAAGTTTAGCCACTGAAGTTGTAGGCCAACATCAGCAGCTATATGCTAAAAAAACTTTATTGTGTGCAGCTGACGAATGTTATTTTCAAATCTTCTCTACTTTTGTTATTAAGCAGTAATAAAATGGTAACAAAGAACACATGTATTACATTATTCTTAAAGGGATAGTAATACTTAATTTTATCTTTGTTTTATTTTGTAGGCATTAAAACAACATGAAGAACAATATAAGTCTTATCTCTCAAACCTTTATGGTTTGAGAGATATTCACAAGCAAAGTTTCCCCTCCCACCCCTTTTACCTAGTGTAAACCCCCACTCCTCAGATGTGGAATGCAGTCCATAGACCAGACAGATAACAGCAGGGGACAATCTTCTTCCTATGAGAACAATGAAAGCCCTGCCCCCCTTGACAAGTTTTTCAGGTTTTTCCCTTATCTTAATTGAAGATTGTCCCTCTCTGCAATCTACCTGGGCACCTCCCTTCTGATCTGGCTGAACATCAGTAAAAGTGGCGGGAGGGGGATACTTTATCATTCAATTACTCTTGAACTACAACTCTGACAGAATTGAAATAACACTCTCCAAAGTCCAAATACTATGATGATTAATTAGAGCTGCTTTTATTATGAAACATTACTATCCCTTTAACTAGCTATGAACCTAACATTTTAACATGCAGAGAGGAAAGCTACAATTTTGAAAAATAAAATGTGTATGCAAAAACATTTACTTTTGTGTTGCTTCACATTGCTAATTTCTTTTTTTACAGCTGGAGAGAACACATTTGATCTAAGTATTATATTTCTTCTTATTAAATAACATTTTATTTCATTAACAAAATTATCATTTCTTTTTTTCTTACTATCTGCGGACACCTTCCACAGTCACAAATGAACATATTTTAATTGTACCATAAACTTCCTCTAGGAGATGTGCAGAGCAATGCAAATAGCTATGGCTTAGAAAGCGTTAAACCTGTAAAGCAGCGGTGCAATGACACTTTGGTGTGTTACGGACATCCACTTATGGTGCCCCCTTTTTTCTATAAAGACTTTGAGAAAAATGTGAATATTGAGTTTATGATGCATATTTATTGAAATTATTATACACAATATGTTTGCTTTGGTCATTATGGCTGTAAAACCCAGGCCCACACTGGCCATCGGGTATACCGGGCATTTGCCCGGTGGGCCGGTCCGGGGCGTTTTAAAAAAATTGATCATTATATGAGTTTGGCCCGTCTTTCACTTACTGAAAGACAGCCACCTCATTACAAGTTTCCTGGTGGGCGGGCAATCAACGTGCAGCCGTGCGGCGCACCACACGTGATTATAAGCTCCGCCCACAATCACCATCGGCCAACAGCCCAACCCTGCGACAGACAGTGTCAGTGAAGGCCGCCAACCGCCGCTCCAGGCTGCTCAGCCTTAAATGCCCAGGCCTAGTTTTTGTTCCAGTCCGGGCCTGGTAAAACCTAAGAATAACCATATATTTTCCACTTCATTATGCCCTTGACAAATGACGTTTTTTTAGGGTTGATATTATTATTAGTATTATTATTCTTTATTTATATATCACCAACTTATTCTGCAGCACTGTACAATGGGGAATAGACATACAGGGATATTAAGTAGTACAAATTGAATGTGGAAACAAATGTATCAGAGGGCCCTGCTTGTGAGAGCTTACAGTCTAGACCAGAGGTTCTCAACCCATGCCCTCAGTGGCTACTAACAGGCCAGGACTTAGGAATTTCCCTGCTGGAACACAAGTGTGTTGATCAGAGGCTTAATCATATTGATTAACTCACCTGTGCTCTTAAAAAGAAATTCTCAAATCCTGGCCTAGTAGCCACTTAGGGCACAGGTTGAGAACCATTGGTCTAGAAGAAGGTAGGTTGGACACAGAAGGTGTCAGTGATATGAGGTATAAGTGTCTCCTGCCACAGGAACTGTTGGTAAGTAGGTGGGAGAAAGAAGTGCTATTGTGTGCAGGGTTGCCTCAAAAATACTTTAGAGTAGGCTGACCAGATCTCACCTTTAACCGGGGACACATAGGAAATAGCTATTTTTCAGTACTTCACTGAGATCAATGCAGTCCTGCAGTATGCATTTCTCCTGTACGTCTCATGTTAAATGTGAGGTCTGGTCAGCCTACTTTAGAGTGGTGTGTAGCAAAAAAAAAAAAGATTGAGAACCACTGCTGTAAAAGATCATTGCCCACTTGAAAGTACTAACACTAACTAAAGAAAGTGGAGGAATTCTGAGAAAAAAACAATCACACTACAGGAGGAGAAATAAACCTTTCAAAAAAATCCTATTAATATAAATGAGGATTTTAACCCCATGAATGCTAGAGAGGTCTCCCATGCATTGCTTTGCAATGCGTGGGAGACCTCTCTAGCATTCAAGGGGTTAAAATCTCCATTTAAATAAATGTGGGTTTTAGTTCTCTTCTATAGTACAATTAATTTGTCCCAGAATTCCTCCACCTGTCTTTTGAACATCCAGCCCTTTAAAATCCTTTCTTTACATTCTGCCTTTTTGCCACTAGTCTATGCTGTTGTATAAATTTTGGAATATTCTTTTAACTGTCATGAAAATAAACTAATCACATATCCCAGTCAAACTATTTATATTGTATGAGCTGTTCATGTAGAAAAATCCCACTTTCACACTTTTATATAAGCAAATAAAAAAGCAGTTCTTAAAAAATACATATGTCAAATAGCTAACAGAAACCTACAAAAAATTTGTTGAAAATGTAAAGTAAAAGTGTTAATATGACTCTGCAAAACAATATATATATATATATATATATATATATAGTAATAAAGATTTTAACCCCTTAACGACCAGCGGCCCTGGGACGTTTCCGTCCCATAAGGACCTCTTTGATCTTTGCCGATGTGCCGGTACACATGACCTGTTATGTGTATCAGCGGGCCGCTTTGGGGCCTAAAAGAGATTGCTCCAGCCTTGGAGCAGTCAATTTTAGGCCCCATTTTTACTTACAGCGCTCCCGGTGGAGCTCTGTAACTAAAAAGTATGTGACGTACTATAACCGTCATTGGTCCTTAAGTATTTAAGGACCGTGACGGTCATAGTAAGTCACATAGTCCTTAAGGGGTTAAAAGTTATTTTCAATTATGCAGTTATTTTATTATGTAAATTCAAATATCATATACAAATTATCACTTACCCAGAGTAGCCTCTTGACCACTTAATTCCTTGCAAAGCAATGTGTTGGAGAATTTTCTAGCATTCAAGGCAGTGGCACAACGAGTAAGTAGAGGGTGTTAGTATAAGAAAATCTTTTGCCCCCCCCCCCAAAAAAAAAAACAATTTTATATATAAAGAAAACAAAAATGTAAATAAATATATCCAAAGTCTGAACACACTTTTTGTGATCAAAAGTCTTTAGCCTGGGTGTCAACCCAAATGAAACAGAATAATAAAGTCCACAAAAAGAACTGCACTTACAGATCATCTTGACGAAGGCCCAAGCTGGGACAGAAACGTTGATGGAATAAACCAGCACCTTTCTTCACTGTGAAAAGATCTGTGAGTGTAATTCTTTTTGTGAACTTTATTAGATGATAGCTAGCTAGCTAGCTAGCTAGATAGATAGATAGATAGATAGATACATGTATATAAAATATACTTCAATAAAACGGGGGTTATGCATTAAGAAGGGATAATGCGGTGATATCAATTCTCTATGGAGCCTATGCACTAAGATCTTCAAAGTTTGGCATAGGCTCTATAGAACCGGAGAAGTGATATCAGCTTCTATTGGTTTAAGCACCCCTCTCACACCCAGGTGCAATGTTCATTGTCTTTAGGACACTATAAAATGCTTGTCAGAGAGTCTCTCTCTATTAATTAGTAAAGCTGACAAAGATTCAGCTCTCAGGATAAAGTAAATAAAGGTTAGTAAATGCCTAAAGTGGGAGAGAGTCAGCTCATAAGACAAAGCATATTAAGGTAAGGTACTTGCCAAAAATTAGGTACATTGGTGTTGGTGGCAAGCTTAGCATTCTATGGCCATATGATGTGACCAGATCCTCATCTTTAATATAGTAGTGATATGCAGGCACAATGCCGCAGAGTAAAGGGCTAATGGTGATGAAAATTTGGATGTGCACCAATATTTTGTGTATTTGCTTTTATCTATTTTGGTCAAAATTGGTTGCACTCCAGCAAGTTTAAATGTGTTTTTTTCTTCGGGTGTGCTTGCTAAAACCTGGACTTTCATTTTATGTGACCTAGGGGTAGATTTAAAGGCAGGCATTAACATAGCTGGCAGGGCCAAAGTGAATACGGCTGAAAAACTAACATGTCTAACGCGGTATTCAGAGGCCCTACCAGCTTAAAATCATAAAGGACTTTAAGCACAGAAATGGTCTTGTGGCTAAACGTCCGTTTTGTGAGTTAAGTTCCCAAAACTCTGCTAAGAGCAGAGATATTGGGAACTTAACATTAAAAAACAATTAACTATCGGTGTTTGACATACTGCCAAGCACCAGTCATTAACTGATCCATGTTACACTTACCTGTCATCCACTGTCTGTCTCCTTCTAACTCCATTCTTTCTTCTATCTTCTTTCTTCTCTTGTATCTTCTGTCTTCTTGCTGTAAAACGAAAACAAAGGTTTAAGTTAAAAGCATACATACTTTAACCCCTTGAGTGCCAGAGGGGTACGCAATGTATTGCAAAGCTCCGGTCTCTCACTCCCCTTCTCTGCGTGCAGTGGCTTGCTTTTTCAGAGTGATTTTGTTTTACTGCTTTCATTTAGTAAGTGATGTTATAAGGGGTGAAAGAAACCCTTGCTGGAAAAATATTGTGGCGAGATAAAGGCAAGAGAAGTTGTTTTAATGAAATAAAGGTGAAATGTATGCGACCGGGAAAGGTTAAAATGTATGCGACCATTAAGTGAGCGACATGACAATCTCGCGCTGTCATGCAATGCAAGATTGTCATGTTGCCATTTTGATCAGGTGACATGGTGAATTAGTTACATGGTCGCATGCACTTTTGCACACAACCTTTTAAAAGTGAACCCTGTGGGACAATGCTGGGAGTCAGTATGGGTGAAATGGAAACACACACAGAAACTATACTTTTTTTATCCGAATTCTCAAAAGTAAAGAGAAGAAAGTTTTAACCCATCACTGCTGCCCAACCTTCAACACATTAGGCATGATTCACTAAGATGACTACTCCAGTCTATCACTTCTCCAATTCCTATGTTATTCTGTGGAGCCTATTCACTAAGATCTCCAAAGCTGAAGAAATCTTAGTGCATAGGCTCCATAGCCTTCAAGGTTATGGCATAACTTTATTACATCTTTATCACCTCTATAATCACCGCACAGAGAATCCCCCAAATTGTCTTCAGGGGTGGAGACAATAGAATAAGATTAGGGAGGGCGGTCAATATTCCCTAGCATAATATGCATATACTTTTAATGTTAATGTTGGCAACTTGACCTGTTCACCTCCTCATTTCAATAAGTTAACATAGAAATGAAAGTGAAGGGAGCCAAGATCCGCTACATTTACTCATCAGAGACACTGGTTATCATAAATAACCAGCTTGAGCTTCCTGCATACAAACAGATAGTGCTGCCATTGCAGACAGCTTTCCCCATCAGCTTAAAGGTATAGTAATACTTAATGTGTAAAAAAAAAAAAAAATATATATATATATATATATATATATATATATAGAGAGAGAGAGAGAGAGAGAGAGTTTATCCCCCTGAGTAAAACAAGCGTACTCCCACTGATGAAAGGTGTTTTATTCAAAAGTTGTTACAGCTCAAAGTTGATTTTTTTTTTAGGTGCAATACCAGAGTGGCCTGAAATTGCACAATGGTGCTGTTGCTACACCATCCTATGGACAGCTTTGGTCCATGGACCATAAATCTCCATAGCATGGTGTAGCAACAGTGCCACTGTACAATTTCATGCAATTGTGATATTGCACCTAAAAAATTCAGCTTTGAGTTATAATAACTTTTCAGCAGTGGGAGTACTCTTTTTTTACTCAGGGGGATAAACTGTACAATATATAAATTTGTACATATTAAGTATTACTATCCCTTTAAAGAGTCATACCATATATCTATATATATGTATTTGCATTAGGGTCCAGTTTATTGGTATTTGCCAATGGACCTAAGGCTTAAATATGGATTTCAAAATGAGCAAGAATATAAATAATAAGTTTACTGTATCTTATTTAAGATGTTAGTTTGCCCCTTGGTAAATTTCAGCCATACAATAGATCTCTTCTTTACTTGCGTAATTCCTTCTATAATCTATGGAAGTTTTTCATATAACAACAGTGGTACACATTTTACAGGAGCGAGGACGAAACACTCCACCTTCCTCTGTAGGAGGCTGATGTATTAAGAGAGTGGAACAGTTCTAAGAGAGTGAACTACATCATAGGAAGCAAGAAAGCATTCCCAAAACCCAGCACATATTTCATTGCAGCTTTAAATCCCTTAAAGGAACATTGACACCTAAAAATGAAATTGAATGATATAACATTAAATATTATGTACTGGCTGCTAGCGTATCAAAATAAGAAACAGAAAAGAGCACCTACTTTCCCCAGTATAGCAGTATCTGTCTGTTCTTATACTGGATTGCTGTTGCTATATTTGTTATATTTTGTTGTACTGCTAGCATATGTAAAAAATATAAATAATTGTTACATTTCTAAAATATAATCTGTCCTAAACTTGTCTTTAGTGCATGGGTAAACTATCCTAATCAGAGAGAATGTATTTCATTTTGTTTGTGATATCTGTAATGAGAGATAAGAGCTAGTCACTTTGTTGTGATTAATGGTCACAGCTCTTTTATTCAAAAACTAGTTGAAAAGCCCATTTACAGGGGCCACTGTGCCACCCACCAACCGGACAGATCCTGTCTTGTCAGTGGCCGCGCTGCAGTAATGTGCAGTACTGACTGGCCGCACGCGCAGCGGCTGATATGGAGCGGGGCGCTCCGAATTCAGACTGTAGTCCTCTCTGTGCCCAGGAAGGTGCACAGAGAGGACTCCGGTCAGGGAGCGTCCCACTCCGTATCAGCTGTGGTGCATTTGGGCAGTACTGCGCATGACTGAAGAGCGGGCAGTCTCTACTGTGCATGACTGCAGCGCGCACAGCCGTCTCTTCTGCTCATGATGGCTTCTGACAAACATCCTTAGCAAATTATTATATAGGATGCTGTTATCTTAGTCCATGTATAGGCAATCTTACATAATCATCTTAAAATTCTTATGGAACTTGGAAAAAGGCAGGAATGTCTGTTCCCTCAAGTGTTAGACTAGATTTTAGGACTCAGAGAACAAATAAAGATGTTTTACAGAGGCTAGCATGTAGTAGGGAATGTAACCCATTGAGTGCCAGAGAGTTGTCCAATACATTACAAAGTGATGCATTTAATACCTATCTGGCAATAAAGGGTTAAGTGTATATAACACCAATTCCTTTTAGGTGTTAATGTTCCTTGTTTTGCAATGTGTTGGATACTGCTCCAGAATTCAATAGTTTGAAGCCCAATTTAAATCAACGGGAATTTTTCATTTGTTACCAATGGTGTTGTTGGTTTGCCCCACAATTGCACATTTCATTAGTAAATCAGCTTCACTGACACTTATGTACTAATAAGATTTAGGGGGAGATTCACTAAGCGGTGATAAAAAGGTGATAAAGTGGAGATGACTTCTCCAATGTTATCACTTCTCCATTTCCTACATTATTCTATAGAGCCTAAGATCTCCAAATTTGAAGACATCTTAGTGAATATGCTCCATAGAATAACAAAGGAATTGGAGATGTGATTAACTGGAGAAGTCATTGCCACTTTATCACCTCTTTATCACCGCTAAGTGACTTTCCCCCTGCAGCAATTCTGGCGCAAACCAACTGTATTATAAGTGAGAAATAAATATTCCAATTTATTTAATCAAACCCTTGAATACTAAAGAAGTCTCCATCACATTGGGGGTTATGCACTAAGGCATGATAAAGAGCTGATAATGCATAGACAACTTCTTCTTCATTTCCTATGTTATTCCATGGAGCCTATGCACTAAGAATTCTCCAGTTTTGGAGATTTTAGTGCATAGTGTCTATAGAATAACATAAGAAAAGGAGAAGTGATATCACTGGAGATGTTATCTCCACATTACCACCTATTTATCACACCTTACTGCAATCCCCCTGTCTTTCTTTGGTGCAGGTGGTTTGTTCCACATTTGCGCTATTCTTAGTACATCAACCTCTTTATCTCTCTTCCCCACTCCCATCTCTCGTTTCCTATATTTTGCTCAGTAGAACTGATATATTTTACAGACCTAATAAAAATATATATGCACAGATTCTTTTGCACTGGAATTTTGTGATCAGTAATTTTTCAAGTTGCTTTTATAGTAAACCTTCACTTCCATGCTTTAGAACCTCTCACTTAAGGCTGGTTTAATTACAACTTCAGCACCAAGAAGCACATGTCCATTAATAAATGTGAAAGTTTTATTTGGGCCATGCAGCAAGAAAAAGTCAGAACATTATAGATTATATCAAGCGGCTGCAGGAAATAAATCTCACTGTGAAATGTTGTTATTAACTATGTCATCTTATATGGATTTCATAAATAGAAAAAGCTGAAAACAGAGTAACCATTTTAAGTACTCTGGAGGGGATTCCATAACAACACATAAACATTGCTGCTCAAATAATTTGATTGGAATATAAAATATTGAAAAGTGCAGTTTCTTGTGAGTGGTTGGTCTTCAAAGCATCATGTATTTAAATAGAACAGTCAATTTGTGCCAGATGTTAAACTTACTGAAGTCCTACATATGCCTGGCTCATTCTTTATATGATTTAGAATTTATATCTCACTTAATAAATTTGCATATACTATATTTATACTCTTCTAAAGCAAACCAACTGAACCATAGTGGACAAAAAATAAATACTCCCAAATTCCCATTGATTTCATTGGAATTTTAACTGTTTGAATGGTAGAGATGAGTCAAACACATTGGGGGAGATTCACTGAATGGTTATAAAGAGGTGATAAAGAGGTGTTAGAGTGGAGATGACTTCTATAGTTTATCACATCTCCAAGTCTTATGTTATTCTATGGAGCCTATGCACTAAGATTTCTTAAACATTGGAGATCTTATTGAATAGGTACCATAGAATAACAGAAACTGGAGACGTGATAAACTAGAGAAGTCATCTCCACTTTATCACCACTTTATCGCTGTTATTGAATCCCCCCATTGTTTGTAAATGTGTTGTAGATCTCTCAAGCATTCAAAGGAATAAAAACCCCAATTTTAACCAATGGTTTGCCTCGGGATTACTCCATATCTTCTTAGTACAATTCATCTTAGTACATCGGCCTACATTATTTGAGTCAGTGGATGACTGTGGCAGGTGGAAAATGTAATCCAATGAGTTTCAGGATAATCAGACCTGATATAGCCTACACAATATACACAACACTTTTGGAGATGAGCAATAAATATAAATAGGGGTCGCTGTAAGTGCCAATCATAAAAATAGACTAGGAAAGGTCATTGTCCTTCTTTAGAACATGTCATCTATTATAGTGGTAATTTGCCAAAATTTATATAGTAACATATTTATTGAGGCTGAAAGAAGAAATGCATCCATCAAGTTCAGTCCATGCTATATTACCCTTCTTGATCCAGAGGGAGGATGACAAAAATACCATTGAAGCCATTTTCAGTTAAGCTCCAAGTTGGTAAAATAACACCTTACTGACTCCAAACTCCTTACTGACTCCAGTCTGATATTTCTCTGGATCAATATCATATCTGCATTGAAACCAACATTCATAATTCTCAGCATTGTTCTGAACTAGAGCAGTCAATATGTTTTAAAGCATCATCAGCATCTTCAAAAACAACCTCCAGAGGAAAAGAATTCCACAACCTTTCTGCTCTTACTGTAAAAGAAATCCTTGCCTTTGTTTAGTTGAAAGAGCTTCTTTTTGAGAGAATAGCTCACCTCAGAGTTCCTAGTATGGGTCTTGCATATATTTGTAAATAGTTATCATATTCCCCCTTAGACATTTCTTTTCTTATGTAAATAAATCAAGGTTGGCTAAGATCCCTTTATAACTAAATTCTTCCAATCCCTTTATCAGTTTTGTTGCATGTCTCAGTACATTTTCCAGTTCAATAATGTATTTTTTAAGAGCTGGCTTTCAAAATTGTACTCAATATTCTAGATAAGAACTTCCAGAAGATTTATAGAAGAAGAATTATATTTCCATCCTGGGCATCTATACTCCTTTTTTATATATGATTGTCCTCTATTACCTCTTGTAGTAGCTGAATGACGCTGCACACTGTTGTAAACTCTGACTCTAACAAGGATTTCCCAAGTAGTTTCCCATTTGGTATATATGTTGCATACTTGTTTCAGCAACCCAAATGCATAATCTTACATTTATCTGTAATAAATCTCGTCTACCACTTTGCGGCTCATTCACTCAGTTCATCCAGATCTTTCCGAGGAAAAAGAAATTCTTCTCTGTGTGTATTTCCTTGCATAATATAGTATCATCAGCAAAGATTGAGACACTACGTTCAATATCCACTTCCAAGATCATTAAGAAACAAATTAAGAAGCATTGGGCCCATGACTGAACCCTGAAGCACTTCATTTACAACAATTCTCTTAATTATTTTCTAACCAGTACATGAACAGATATCACTCCCAAGCCAAATTTGTACTAACCAGTTGTGAGCAACAGTATCAAAATGTTTTGCAAAATCCAAGTATGTGACATCAACAGCAATATCCTTGTCTTTTTAGGAAAAAGCCCTATTTATTCTTCTGGGAATTTTTCAGAAAAAAGACTAATTTTGCACTTATATTGTGGAAATTCCTGCCTACAGAGAAACCAATAGATTTTACACTGTTTCTGTGACACCACAGATTTTCACATGACGACAGTTCCATTTTCCACGTATGTTTTTAATGCCAACAACATTTTCCAGACCATACTATAAAAAAATCTTCTCACCATGAGGCATTTTAGAATAGCAGAGAAAGAGAGTGGAAGCAGACAGTGAGAGAGGGAAAATTATTAAAAAATAAAAATAAAGTTGTTTTCAGTTCTCACTAGCACAATGAGTGGCAGGAGTAGCTGGAGTGAGAGAGGGAAAATTAATAAAAAATACAAATAAAGTTTTTTTCAGTTCTCACTAGCACAATGAGTGGCAGGAGTAGCTGGAGTAACACTGCTGATGCTGCTGGATCAGACGTGGATTAATCCAGCTGCACCATTCATAAAGGGAGCAAATGTCCCCCTGCTTACATGATCCACACACCTCCAACTGCTTCCCTAGGGTTCTGGGGAAGTGTAATCAAAGGAAGTCACTGGGCAGCAGTATGAGCAACACAGGTCAGCTTCCAGTGCCTGTTGCTGCTACTACTACTGTCAGTTTACCTACTTCTGAGTTGATGGAAAGTATGAAAACAGGGTACTGTCTGTCATATTTGTCATCCCCAAGCAGTCCCATAGAGTAGCAGACTAGTGGTGGTGGTAGTTGTGAGGGTCATGAGAATAAGGATGTCGGAGCAGCTGGTGTAGATAATATGAGGCTGTTTTTGGCAGAAAGATATAATGGATGGGAGAAATAGATGTAATCAGGATGGCCATCTCCACCACCACCACCAGCAGTGACATTCTGGACTTTGCTGCTGCTGAGTCATCAGAGACAGACATCTATCTGTCTCTGCAGCAGGATGGAAGATTTAACTTTTGGCTTTCATCTAACTTTTTGGCCATGTCATCATCTTTTTCACTCTCAGCTTCATCTGTATCTGATGAAGAGGAGGATGCTGGAGGGACATATTCTAGATCAACATTATCATCATCATCATCAATAATTAGGTTACCCTAAGCATCAAGTTCAACCATGGTTTCTTCGCCACTACTTTTATATTACTCTAGGCTTTTTGAAGCTCCAAACAATTTAATTTTACTTTTACCTTTACAGGGATTTTTTAGAACATTCACTACATCTTTCAGCACAGGTGCACTTGATTGTCTCACTGTCAGATGCATCAGCTGGTTCAGCTGTTACACCTTCATCTGTTATGCTATAAACAATAGAATGTGACTCATTGTTTTCATTGTTTTTGAATGGTTTTGTAATACTTCTGGTGCTGGTGGTGGCTGGCACTTAACGACCACGGACCATTTTTTTTCCATGCAATCCAAATCAGGGTTCCCCAAACGGCATGCAGCCATCATGGGTCCTTAAGGGGTTAAGGATGGGCGACAATTTTCACATCAAATCAAAATAGGGGAAAAATGGCACTTCCCACATAGCTGAAAACTTCTCACAAAAGTGTAATTTTACTGCTTTTTTTACCTAGATCATTTCACTGATATCACTGGGAAGAATCTATACACAATAAATAGCACATTTTTTTCTTGCAGGCATAGTATAAAATGGGTCTGAGGGTACCTGTGTTGGTGGAATCTGGGTAAAGAATCAGTTGAACAGAAAATAGTTTTTTGGGGGAGTTGTTGACTGGGATTGGGGGGAAGTTAATAAAAAAAAAATTAAAAAAACAAAAACGAGTATGTAAAGTGACAGTGACAGGGACCCCCCTGAAGTAATCTATGACTGGGGCAGACTGATACTTGATGGGACAGAGTATTTTGTTAGAGGCCCAAGACCTGAAGAAACATTGATTTGTAGGACCTAGACTTGTGTAAGGTCCAAGCCCCAAGGAAATATATATTTGTAGGTGGAAGACTTGTGTTAGGCCCAAGCCCTAAGGAAACTTGATTTGTAGGACTTACATTTGTTTGGCACAAGCCCCGAGGAAACATTGATTTGTAGCACTTAGACTTGTGTAAGGTCCAAGCCCCAAGGAAATATACATTTGTAGGTGCAAGACTTGTGTTAGGCCCAAGCCCTAAGAAAACTTGATTTGTAGGACTTACATTTGTTTGGCACAAGCCTTGAGGAAACATTGATTTGTAGGACTTTGGCTTGTTAGAATCTCAAGACCTGAGGAATCACTGATGTTTTTTGGACTCAAGTTTGTTAGAGTCACAAGCCCTGAGGCATCATTGATGATTTTTGGTTCACTTTTAAAATGTCGAACACATAAGAGCAGGCAACATGAAAGCACAATAACCAGGTCGCTGGCTTGAAAAGTACCACATCAGAATCTCGCCCGATTCTAAAGGGTGAAATTCGTATGCCGCAGCCTAAAACGTCACCTGCATCCACTGCCCGCATACCTTAAGCTTTAATTTTTTATGTGCCTCAGACCTCAGATTCTGATGTGGCACTTTTCAAGCCGACGACCTGGTTATTGCGCCTTAATGTTGCATGCTGTTATTCGTGCAACATTTTAAAAAGATACCATGATTTTTTAGACTCTGGATTGTTAGTCAGAAGCCCTGAGGAGTCAATGATGATGTTTTGGACTCAGGATTGTTAGAGTTACAAGCCCTGAGGAATCAGTGATTATTTTTTGGGCTCCGGAATAAGGGTTGCAGTTTTAATAACAATGATGAATCCTCCCTGCCGCCAGCTTAGTGTATTCTGCGGGATGGAATATCCTCAGATGCTGCTGGATTCCATGCCTGGATAATACTCCACCACACTGCCATGTGTGGTCAGCACACCACACAATGTGTAATGTGTGGACTTGAACTGTCACATCCTCGCATATACAGAATTGCTATCAGCTTGTGGGGGAGGTAATAATAACAGAGGTGGAGCACCAGAAGACATTGCTTCTGGTGTTTTGCCTCAACTATTGTTGCCTTTGGGGAGAGACAGGGGATAAAGAAACAGTGGCTCCAGATTTCCTTTGTGGGGAATTAGCTTTAACATGCTTCACTTAAATGTCATGGTATCTGTATTTCATGTGTAGGAATACTTGTTAGGTGTTAGTCTGCGGAAGTCACTGGATTGTATTGAAGTATTTTCTGTTGCCGTATGGTGTGGGTATCACAGGTCGCAAGCCACATCACTATATAGAAAAATGGATAAAACGAAAAACAGCACAACAAAAACTCTAAGCGTAGTAGTGAAGGGTACAATGGATTATTAACTCCACTCCCTCCTGTAGTCTATTTACATTTATAGGAGGCTTTGCCTGCCTCCCAGTGTGCTACGCTTGCACTGGATGTTTACAAGTTACTCCAAGCTAATGATGCCCTTCTGTGGTTCTTCACACTTGTCATAAGTGTATAGGAAAATATATGAGAATGTAGTTCCCAGATGTCATATGCAACATATACAGGGTGTAAATATGTAGACTAAACCTACAAGCAATGGAAAATTCTTGGAACATTTATTGGTGCAATGTAACTAATAAAATATGTGATAAAATACAAACAGAGGGAAAACCCCCTTCATATGATGAGGGTATGTAGGGACAAAAAAGGAAAAAAATCCCTTATTTCTTTATTTAATATAACAAATTATAATCAAAACAATAGAAGGCACTTAGAACCTCTGTATGGGGTTAAAAATATGACGGTTAGTTAGTGCAAATAACTCTAAAGTCAGATAGGACTCTAATGCATACTTCCATTATACATAAAGAGGGTATCCCAAAATAAAGCCAATAAAATATAAAAATTTTATTAAAAACAAAATCGCTAATGAATAAAAGGTAAGCTGGGCCTCTGCTGCCTTAATTTTGCTAAATAAATAGCTTCAAACTAGCTTAGCACCATCACAATCTATCTATCTGCTTGTGTTGATGCTACCATGGCTGCAGTCCATTTTTGGACTTCCACTTTACTAACACATTCCTGCACTGTTCCTTAAATATGCTGACCCTTCTTCTTCTGGCTGCTATAGGAGTCAGTGTCAGTTGAACTTGTTTGTCTATTGAGTGTCAGTCTGCAAATTATGCTGTCAGAAAGCCAGTCACAGAGGCTCAGCCAGCTCACAAAAGAACTTGCATCATCTGTCTATCTCTTCTTAGTCAAATACGATTTTGAGTATTTGGGGTAAATCTCCATTTTTTCTTCCTACTCCCTCATACTTTTCATCTAACACAAAAGCTCAGCCAACTCAGGAAGGAACTTAACTCACCTGCCTGTCTCTTCTCAGCTAAACAAGATTTGGGGTAAATCTCCTTTCTACCTTCACACTCCCACAGACCCCCCTAACTTAATCCCCCAGACTGCCTTAACAAAGGGAACAAATTGTCTGTCTAAAGGAAACCCTAAACTAAACTCTAACTCCACTTTATTTTCTCTAGCTGAAACATTGTGCTGCTTTCTCTCTCTCTAACAAACACAGAATGACATGCTGCTAGATTTGGAAATGTAGGGGTAATTTTCAGTCTTACCACCATTGATTTCAATGCAATGAGCACAGATGAAAAAAAGCAGTAAATCAGCACTTTTTGTGAAAAATATCCTGTCTGGAGGGAAGTGCCATTTTTTACTTTTTCAGTTTAAGTCAAAACATTTCACTCATCCCAACAAATTACTACTTACCCTTTCACAGAATGCAGAATGCAAGTAAATCTGTTCAACATGACCTATTCTTTATAAAACCATGCTGACTCTTACTAATAAGGTTGTTTGTGTTCACAAAGCCCTGAATACAACTGGTTTGCAATCCTTTTAATCTCTTACTCACTATGGACCTCAAACTCACAGGTCTATAATTTCCAGGTTCACCTTTAGCCCACTTTTTGAATAGTTGTACTACATTCACAGGACACTATGCCTGATGAGAGTGAATCAATAAATATTAAGCATAATGGCTTTTTTTATAACTGAACTAAGCTAGCAATGAGATGGATGTCTCACTGGCACTCAAAGGTTTAAGTTCCCTTGGGTGTATGCCATGAGGTCCAAGTGCTTTTTTCCACCATAAATGTTTGCAATCTCTTTTGGACTTCTATAATCCATGTATATGATGAAATAAATGCTGTGATTATCCCTGTTTGAACAAAGTCTGTCATAGCTGCTTCCTTTCTATACACAGAAGAAAAGTATGTATTTAAGCTGTCAGGCATTGCTTTAGCCCAACTGATTAATTCCCCTGTCTCAGTTTTAAGGAGCCTGATAGCTATCTTCACCTTTCTGTCATGTATACATGCATACATACTTTCTGTTGCAGTTCTTTACTAATTATTTTGCTTATTTGAAGATTCTGTTGCATTTGTGTATATTTTTAAAGGATACATCTAGCCATTCTGACTTAAATAATTTAAAGCTTGCTTATTATTGATTTCCCTGTAAACCACATTGGACTTATTTTGTTCTTCTTATATTTGTTCTCCAACGATATATATCAATGAGATTATCTAGGGAAAAGCATTATGAACAAATTCCATCTTTCTTCTGCATTTTATCTTTGAAGTTTATATCCCAATGAGTGTCTTCCAATGCTGAATTTAGCAATGCAAAATTATTCTTTTTAAAGTTTAATGTTTCAGTTGAAACCTTGTTTATTTGTTTTTTCATAATTAATTTCGAAGGATATCATATGATGGTCACTTCTGCACAAATATTCCCTTACCTGCATATTATATATCATGTCATTATTGGTTGCCATCACTATGCCCAGAAAGACAATTTCTACTTGGCTCTTCTACTTAGTAGGGCATGAACTTGTCATTAGGTATACTTTTAAAAAATGTTTCCTGGAAGTCTCACTGTCTAGTCAGTTTTAGTGTATTAGAATATCCTATTATCATTACATTTCCCAACTAAGAAGACTTTTCCATTTACAGTGCCACTTAATCTTCTTCAAATTCCCCAATATTAGGAGGCTTGTAGCAAATGCCCATCAACATCTTTTCATTATGTATGCTACCAGTGTGCATGTCAATCCAAAGTGCCTCTACATTGTCACTGGATTAATATCTTCCTTTTACTAGCCAGAAGGCTTATTTTGCATTCAAACCTACCCTTCTAGCTTGATTTATTTCTTGGCTCTCTCTTTTTTTTAATTAAAAGAAATCAATGAAAATAATCACTAGGTGGTGCTGTTTCATTAGGCCCTGTGGATAATTTCTTTTGACTGCAATACTTTCTAAACCTTAAAATGAGAGGGGTTATTTTGAGCTGTTATAACTTTTGCATAAATATTGTCTAAACAGTGGGGTTACCCTTGTTTTTTTTCATCAGGAAGTCCCCCACAATGTATATTTTGAATTAAAATGAGAATTCCATACATTCTCATTGATTTAAATTGGGCTTTTAACCCCTTGAATGCTACAGATGACATGGCTTTACAATGCATTGGAGACCTCGATTCAAATCATTGGCAACTTGCATTTCTCACCTGTTGGTTAGCTTGATGAATACTAGGTATCTGATCCTCACAATTCCTCTCTCCCGCTCCTTCTCTGTCTCCCTCCCTCCCTCCCACTCTCTCCATCTCTCTCTACCCTTCTCTCTCCCCTCTCCCACCTACTCTCTCTCTCTCTCTCTCTCTCTCTCTCTCTCTCTCTTTACCTACCCCTCTCTCTCTTTACCTTATGATGAGCACTTCATTTTCCAAAAATAAGGACAACCTTATTTGCATTGTTATACATCCCAGTGGTTCTCAACCCGTGCCCTCAGTGGCCACTAACAGGCCAGGATTTGAGGACTTCCTGGTTAGAGCACAGGTTTGTTAATCAATGTGAATGAGCCTCTGATCAACACACCTGTGTTCTAGCAGGGAAATTCCTGGCCTGATAGTGGCCACTGAGGGCACGGGTTGAGAACCACTGATACAGCCATTCTCATATAGTTGGCAACATGTTGATGCTTTCATAACAGGCATAAATATAGTTAGTCAGAAAAAATACATTTAAAAGCATCAGTTAGTGCTTTGAAATTAGTTCAGCCAGATTTAAGCCAAAATATCCTGTAGTAATCAAAAATATGTAGGTAAAAAAAAATCAGATGGCTAAATTGCAGTGAATATGAACCATTAATTGACAAAGAAACCTTTTAAACATTAAATAAAATACAGGAGTTCTACAATTAACGTTAGCAAATTAATTTGGAATAGAAAAATATGTATAAGATGCCACCTGCAGAACATTCTCTAAGCTGTGGGTGGGAAATAATTTAAAATATATTTTTTACAAGGAAGTAATTACTGTATATGGAAAGTAATATATGGTTTCAGATATATTAACCACTTGCATAAAAGGTCTCTGAAGAATGGATTCTCAGTAAGTGAAGACCTCTATAGCATTCAAGCAATGAAGAAATACTAAATTAAAATTGAAGAGACTAATTTATGGCAAAATATGTAAGCTTTCCAGTTTCAACACACACAGACAAATATAATTTCTCTTCTCCCTGTTTACTTAACTGAATATGTTCAAGTACAAGTAAGATATACTGTGTAAACAGGTATAAACTGTAGAATTCACTAATTAGCATTTATTGATATACAACTTAACTGATCACAGCAGAATGTGGGAGACACTTAGACTAACACATTTTGCATTGATGTTGAACTTTTCATCAGAGTCTGTGACCAGCTGATTGCTTTGAACACTTTATCCAAACAAGTAGTATGAAGTCAATTGTCTGTGTGCCGTTGTATATAACTGTTTTCTATGCTTATTGCTTTGATGTTTTTTGAGCTCCAGAACAAGAGCTGGATGGAGTCAAGGTGAATGTACAGCGCAAGATAAACCAGCATGGTACAAATCTATTAATGACTTGGTGTAAGGTCACATATCACAGTAGGAGCCCAGTTACAGGGAAAAGCACACCTATGCAAAACCACACAAATGAAGAGGACTGAGAATGTAGACAAAGACTCCAGTAGTAAGTGTCTGCACAAGGGAAGGTCTAGAGGCCCAAGGTACCAAAAACTGAGATCCTAAATGGCATGGTAAAAACTAGGCTGGGGCACAGAATATGTGAGAAGCAACCACTCACCCCCACCAGGTTTTTGTGACAACATAGTAAAAAAACAGCATGCAAAGAAGGATCAGAAAATATAGATCAGGGCTGGCAGAAGAGATTCTTAAGCCAAGAAATGGCTCAGAAGACAAAAACAGGAAGAAAACAAGAAAGGTCATGGTACAAGCCAAGCTATAGCACAAGAGAACACTGGCAAAAGTCTAGGAGCAATAAAACACCCCAATCAGCATGCATATATGGAATGCACAAATCTGGCATCAGGCCATATCATGAAAAGGCATGGAAACTTTATCTACAAACTACACAATAAGTGTGTACAAAATAAGGAACAAAAATTACCAAGGTAGGCTAAATTAAATTAAACTAATACATTAAAGTTGCAGAAAGGGACAGTTGTGCCTAGTAGACTTGTGCATGGCAAAAAATTGCGGTAAAATTTGATTTCAGAAGAATTTTTTTTCTCCATTCGGAAGATCCGAATTTTGGACTAAGCCTGTTTGAATTGGATGAAATTAGGCAACAGTCCGAATTATTCGGACGAATTGAAAAAAAAAATGTAAAATATTCAATAAAAAATTAAAAATAAACAAATAAAAATAAAAAAATAATTTAAACTAAATGAATAATAATATTAAATCTCTAATGAGACAGGAAGGGGCATTTTATAAACCCCTACACACTTATATATGTATGTCACATCAAATTAAAGCCCTTTCTGCCATTTAAAAATGGTATATAATATGTGTTAGTGCAATAAATGAGAAAGATAGGAATTATGGTTGAACACACACATAGCAAAAATGCCAAAATTGCTTGTGTCCTTATGTGGTTAATATCTGCACTTTGCATGAACTGTAAAGCGCCTGTTTTACCAGATCTATTTTTAGCAGCATGTAGCAACATTGTAATAGTTTCAGGATGGAAAGTGCCATCTGAATTTCTGAAACTTACACTGAAATTTCGGGCTAAGTCCGTTTCAGATTATGATTTTTTTTTTGTGGGCAGACCTTGGCTTTCGGAAGGTCCGAATGATGCTGAATACTCCTTATTCGTCCGAATTCCCAAATTAGCCAAAAAGAATCGCACAAGTCTAGTGCCTAGCGGTTTGTTGTACAGCCATAACAAAATCACTACATAATTAACTGGCAGCCTTTGGTCATTTATAAACGGAAAGATTAAAATCTGTGGCATATAAAGCTGCTGAATTCCTGTTAGTTATAAGTAACATAGTTGATGAAGCTGCAGAAAAACATGCTTACATTACATCAAGCTCAGCACTGGCTATGTAACATTTGTTAATCCAGTAGAAGACAAAAAAAAAACACTATTAAAGCCATTTCCGGCTAAGCCCCTGGTAAGTAAAACAATCCTTTCCTGTCTCAAAAAGGCAGTTGTCTATTGCTATAGATTCTCATCCTATATGCTTTGAAACTATCAGATGTTATTTATAATTAAAAATAGGTAATCAATGTTACAACAACTGATTAGGCAAAAAAAAAGAAATAAACTTACATATACATACTTGTACAAATATATACACGTTTCATGTACTTTAAGACCTTATATATACATGCATAATATACCTGTAACATGTATTGGTGCTCATATATGCTCTATCCAGTTTTGTTTTCTTCTTCCTGTCTGTGGTTCCAGCTTTGGAGCTTAAAGCTGTCATCATCCGGATCTCCAACACAGTCTTGTGTCCTTCCTTCTCTGGTTCCTCCATTTCAAATCCTGTATTTTAATTAATTTATCTTCCTTATTGATGAATTCCTGTAGCTAACCATAGCCTACACTTGACCACTCTACTGCCATTGACTAATTATTCTGGTGAATCCTGTGGCTGACAATTGCCTCCATTTGACCTCTCTGTTGCCTACTGATTGGAACCCCTGTTGCTTACCATGGTCACCAGTTGACCACTCTATTGCTTACTTACTTACTGGGTACTTGCTGACTCCTTCTGCTGATCACTGCCTCTATGTGACCACTTTACTGCCACTGATTTGAAGTGTTCCTCTCTAGCATTCATATCTGTTGAGTATTATACTATCCCTGCTGTGTCATCCTAAGTAACATAGTAAATTAGGCTGAAAAAAGTCCATCAAGTTCAACCTTTGCCTCATAACCCAGAGATGTGAGGATTATATAGGTTTCCTGCTAACAAATAAGTTAGTCTTTAACTGAACTTCCTGTTTTGCCTACTAATACACAATATAAACCTGTATGTCCCCTCTTAAAAGAATTGTATCTAATCCTATCTTAAATGTATCCATTGTATCTGCCATTACCACATCCGTGGACATAGAATTCCACAATTTAACAAACCTTACTATAATAAACCCGTTCCTCTGCTGAAATTTAAAGCTTCTTTTCTTTAACTTCTGGGGAGTACTTCTAATTCTCAGCTCCACTGAATATGCTATAATTCAAAGGGATAAATTATTTCAAAAAGAATGGTTTTTAAGGACTTAAAATATGACATTTGGACAAATCTAGATGAATGTTACAATGTACATGTCTGTATGAATGTATGTATACCTTTATTTAAATGGTACCACACAGTGTACACAGCACTTTACAAAAGTAGCATGTGATGTTACAATAAATAAATGGGTGTGAAAGAAGTGTCACAATCATAGAAACAATAGGAAATAAGTCTTTGCCCCAAGGAGCTTACAGTCTAAATTGGTATTAGGAAACAGACAGCAGGATATGATGGTGTCAAATGAAGTAATTTAAATGTGCTGATTTTGTCAAAAGGCAGTTTAATGCAAAATGAATTATGAAATACCTTGTATTGTCATGGCAGTAATTGCATGGTTGTTTATATATTACTATTTTCTCTAAAATATGATTTACAACTAAAATTGATTTTAAAAAACATAAAGACCATCTGGTAAAATAATGTCAGCATTATGGTGGAGAGATAATTTATAGAACACACATTTTAGTCATAGCTGACACTTTCTTGTGAGAATTTACAAGAAGGTGTTGTAAATACAAAAAGTGTAACTTGAGATCTAAGCGAGATAACACTCGAATATGCAAAGTGTGCTCCAGTATGCCTCATTCTAATTCTTTTTCATTCATTGCTAGAATGTCAGAATTCAAAAGTGGGATCATTAGTTATAAATGCATCACATGGTAAAAATAGAAAACAACATTTAAATTAAAAGAAAAGAAAGAAGCATACCCAAAGCTGGTCCACTGCCATGCTTCCTTAATGTTTTTCAAACAGTGCTGACATACACAGGATGTAAGACTCTTTACTAAAGCCAGAAAAGTCAGGTGTCACACTCATAATGCGGAAGTTACCACCGGCATACTATGTGAATGGAATATATTAAAATTATGAAATTCTTCCTCCTTTAAGTGAGATGGCTGGAGTGCTAAAATAATCTAGTTTTTCCACCAAGGATTTTAGTCAGACCAGCAAGATTAAATGCCTAAAATGTGTTTCCCCAAATCATTCATCTCCTCTGATAATAAAGGTTCTTAAATACCTGGATGACTGAGTTACCTAGAAAATGGCTTCTTCCAGTCAGTGGCTCCAGATCCAACCATAAAATAACATATAATACCTGGATTGCCTCTCAACTTTTTATTTGTGTCTTATTTTTAATTTCACCCTGTATTGAAGCCGGTTTGCTACAGAGCTCACACCTCTTTAGCTTATTGATACAGGCTGTTGTTCATTAATGTTTTGGTACCAATTAGCCAAGGAAATCTAGGTGAGGAATAGTATAATAATTAATAGTTAATTTTGTTTTGACACTGTGAAAAACCACATTACAGCATATACATGAAAACCTTCCTTAAAATATAGAAATACACTCATATAGGTGAATTAAATGAAAAATTTTGACATAGCCCTCTATAATAAACTAGTTTAAAAGCCTGTGTACACGGGCCACAGTGCCACCCAGCAGCCTCGGCTAGTGCCTGGAGCCTCTCTGCTCACTGCAAGCGCTGCAATCATATGCAGTACAGAATGCCCGAACAAGCCGCCGCTGATACGGAGAAGGGCGCTCTGAATTCAGACCGTAGTCCACTTTGCGCACCTTCCTGGGACCAAGCGGTCCCAGGAAGGTGCGCAGAGAGGACTCCGGTCAGAATTCGGAGCACCCTGCTCTGTTTCAGCTGCAACGCGTTCGGGCATTCTGTACTGCATATGACGGCAGCGTGGGCAGTCTCTACTGCTCATGATGGCTTCTGACAAACATCCTAGCGAATTATTATATAGGATAAGCAGCTCTGAATACAACTGGCAAAAAGTATTTTATGATTATTGAAGGCTGGACATATTTTCAAATTCCTGAGGGTGATTTCCTACTTACATATGTGAAAACTGTATATCACTGTTTTCAGTTTGCCAGTGATATCTTAACCCTATGGATGCCAGAGGGGTACAGAACGCAATGCGTTCCATACCCCTCTGGCACTCAAAGGATTAAATGGGGAAGATTTTACATCATCTTACTATATAATAATTCACTAATGTATGTTTGTCAGAAGCTGTCATGCACAGTACAGATGGCTGCGTGTGCTGAAGTCATACGCAGTACAGATGGCTGCACGCACTACAGTAATGAACAGTAGAGACTGCCCGCGCCGCTGCTGATAATGGAGCGGGGTGCTCTGAATTCAGACCGTAGTCGGCCGATGCTTCCTGGCACTGTGGCCCATGTACACTGGCTGTTCAACTAGTTTAATATGAAAAAATAAACAAAAAGATTGCACTACATGAAAGTTAACATTATTTGAACCCTTTGAGTGCCAGACAGATATCCAAAGCATTGTGTGGCATTGCAGTGGATACCTCTCTTGCACTCATGTTCTGCATCTCCTGAGAATACTGACTGATATGGTTCTATGTATATGTAGGTAGTACATACAACCTAAATGCACAGGATGGACTAGGTCTTTTACAAGGGTTTCTAAGTCAGACTTCAGAGGAAATTATAGCAATTATGTCATACCATTAATCCTCCTATTTGAACTAGTGTTTAAAGGGATAGTAATACTTCTTTTTATCTTTATTTTATTTTGTAGGCATTAAAAACATGAAGAATGATATGTCTTATCTCTCAAACCTTTATGGTTTGAGAGATATTCTCAAGCAAAGTTTCCCCCTCCCGCCCCTTTTACCTAGTGTAAGCCATCTCTTCTCAGATGTGGAATGCAGTCCATAGACCAGACAGATAATAGAAGGGGACAATCTTCTTCCTATCAAAACAATGAAAGCCCTGCCCCCTTTGACAAGCTTTTCAGCTTTTTCCCTTATTTTAATTGAAGATTGTCCCTCTCTGCAGTCTACCTTGGCACCTCCCTTCTGCTCTGGCTGAGCAGTGTTACTTCAGTAAAAGGGGTGGGAGGGGGATACTTTGTCATTGAATTACTCTTGAAATACAACTCTGACAGAATTGATATAATACTCTCCAAAGTCCAAATACTATGATGATTATTTAGAGCTGCTTTTATTATGAAACATTACTATCCCTTTAAATGGCTTAGTTTGCAGTTAGCAGAAACTTTTAGCAAGTTATCTCTGTGCTTGTCTGAAGTAAAGCAGTAAAGTGGCTAAATGTTCAAGATACAATGTGATAACAACCTATTAGTGGTACTGAGTAAAAGGATTTTTTATGCTGTTTTAAGAAGGCAGCATTTTTAAAGGGTTTTGAAGTCAGAGAGGAAATGTAATAGCGGATTTTCAAGATGCCAAGGAAATAGTATGTGGACAGTTGTATTAAGTTTTACCAACTCCCAAAGGAAAGGTAAGTGAATGACAGCATTAAATTATACCCAATGTTCTTCTGTGACAAAACATTTCAATATGTTAACTTGGATAAACAGACATATTTAGTTACAGTAAAGCTCCATTGATTATCTTCATGCAGTGACTATGCAGTGACTATATTAAAGATAAAGTATAATTATTTTAAAGTAAGAGGACATGATCTGAAAGTGGAGACTGGAGGAAATGTGCTAAAAAACCCTACATTAAAGGAAGTTTAGTGGATATATATCGAATTGCCTCCTAGAGAAGGAATTAGGGGCTAAAATTGAAACAAAAGAGGAACTACTGGGATAGAGATAACACTCTAAGGATTAAAGGGATAGTAATGTTTCAAAATAAAAGAAACTCCAATTAATCTTCATAGTATTTGGGCCATGGAGATTGTTATTTCAATACTGTCAGAACTGTAGTTCAAGAGTAATTGAATGATAAACTATCCACCTCCTGCCCCTTTTACCTAGTGTAAGACACCTCCCCTCAGATGTGGAATCTGGTCCTGGGACCATTCAGCTCTCAGCAAGAGACAATCTTATTACTGTGAGCATAAAATTCTGCCTCCTTGACAGGTTTTTCCTTATGATCACTGAAGATTGTCCCTCACTGAGATCCATCTGGACAGTCTTGCTGCTCTGAGGTGAGCAGTGTTACATCAATTAAAGGAGAGGGAAAGGGATACTTTATCATTCAATTACTCTTATCACTTCTTATTTCTTTTGTGGAAAAGCAACTGTGAGATCACTTTAAGCAGGCTACACATCGCTTAACACTTTGAGGGCAAAAGGGGTAAGCAATGCATTGCTTTGCAATGTGCTGGGTACCCCTTTGGAACTCAAAGGGTTAACACCTTCAGGACCCCTTCTGGTCTACATGTAAACAAAAAAACTGTATATATATATATATATATATATAGAGAGAGAGAGAGAGAGAGAGAGGAAAAATACCAGTAGCTAACAGTGCTAGCTCACCATAATATTCACATATCATGAATTAAATTAGAAAAAGACAAAATGAATAAATATAGATAGCAGCAAGGAATGAAACGATTAGGCCGAAGCCTAAAGTGCAAACACAAAGCAAAAAACAGACCTGGGCTGTGCAATTTTGTGTCTGTATATACAATATATATATATATATATATATATATATATATATATATATATATACTGATATAGATACATAATAATAAATTATAAAAAAATACTTTACTTTGCTGTACTACAGAACACATTATTTAATCCTTTGAGTGCCAAAGGGATGTGGACATCCACCATAATCACAATGTGTGCCCTTTACCTGCACATGATTAAAGAATTCATTTACCAGCTGTTTACATACTGTACCTATTTACATCTTTAAATAAAGATAGAAAACCTTAAATAACAAAGATCTTCGGATTGGTTAAAGTATATTAATGATAAACCTGCTAATCTATTAATCAGTTTAGAACTGTGCAAAATGATAAAAAAAACACCTTCACTGTCTCCATTAGTAACAGGATCGCATGCATCTTAAAAGGGGGCCATTATCTCCATGGGTTTCTCAGTTGAAGTTAAAAATCTGAAAATGGTTTTCATTCATTTCTCATTAATATGCAAAATTATTCAAATTAGATTGTAATTAACCATCTACTCAGTAGAAAACCTTTTCATTATAATTTATGATAAACTCAGTTGCAGCTTTGATTGAGATTGATTCTGGGTGTTGGGAAGCTGTCATGAATATAAAAAAGCAGCTGAAAAAGATGATTTTTAAACACCTAACTTCTTGCTCAGTTAATTATTATGTGAGGTCACAGGGTACTGCATAGTAAGCACATAGGTTAGATACACACAAAGAATGAAAGTGGACCTTTCCTCTTCCCCAGCCCAACATTTTAAGTCCCCCCCATCCCTTTCTTCAATAATTGTAAATAATGAAGATTTTACCAAACTACAACAATCAGATGCACAAAGACATGGCAGAACAATTCTTGCACAGCCCATCAAGGGGTAAAAATGAAATTAAAATGATATTTTATAGCGTAGCGTAAAGCAATCCAGTGTTTTGCTCATGTCAGAATATATGATGGCCTCCATTCAACGTATTATGATGGCCTCCATTCAACGTATTATTTCATAAAAGTTTGGTTTATGTCGTGTCTGTTCCCTACAGAACAATATTGACCATTTCAGCCATATATTCAAAAGGAAAGGGGAATCATTCTAGGGCAAACTAACGGCACCACAGGGGACAAATCTACATTCCTATTGATTTAATTTGGCATTTTATCCCTTTAAGTGCCAGAGTGATTTCTGGAATACATTGCTTTGCAAGGCGTTGGATACCACTCTAGCATTCAAGGAGTTAAAAGCCCAATTTAAATCAGTGGAATTTGTGGAAATTTGTATTTGTCACTTATTGTGCACGTTACTTGTCTCAGAATTATTCAATTCTTTTGAACCAAGATCCCTACTTCCAGTTATATATATTATATATATCATACCTCCCAACATTTCAAATGGCCAAAGAGGGACACTTGTGTTTTAGGGGGTGTTGCTGGAGGCGTAGCTGGTGGGCGGGACATTACCAATAATTTTTAGGTTATTTCATGATCTATTAACACCTATTTATGTAACTGAATAAATGATTTATCATAAGACCAAAGTATTTTATTTGTAAAGTATGATTTATAAACACATACATTGACACTTATTCAAGCATTAATGTGTGTTTTATTGCTGTGAGCAATGTGATACACTTATATACACACTTCACTGTCTGACCTCCTACAAAGAGGGACACCAGGGTAGGAAAGAGGGACAGAGGGATTTGGGTCTCAAAGAGGGACTGTCCCTCCTAAAGAGGGACACTTGGGAGGTATGATATATAGAAGTTGCTGAGCAATCCTACCTTAGACCCAGATAGCCTAATATTTGGAATCTATATAATCCATTTGAGTGCCAAAGCAATGTGTTGCATAACCCTCTGGCACTCAAATGGTTAAAACACTACTATTTCAGTCTGTGTTAAAAGCTACAGTAGATTATACAAATGTATTGAATAAATGTGTGAATGAATTCAGTGGATTTTATGTAAAAGGGCAAAGTGCAGCAAGCCAACTGCATTACAGAGGGCAAATACAATTTCCCATTGATTGAAAAAGGCCTTTTTTTAATACTTCTTATTATATTTTGCCATTTGAAAGAAGAAACATTGCATGATATACAGACAAATAAAATGTTTACATGTTAGCTTTCTGGGTGATACATGCAGTTAAGAATCAGAGCAGTAAAAAAATACTGACAAGATACAAAGCACTGTTAACTGTTTGTAACTGTTTGTAATTTATATTGGTGCGTGTAGACAGAAAGTGCATGTATGCTTAAATTGGATTTGTAGTGCTGCCTAAAAGAAGATGTAGTCATCTTTGTATGGGTGTAAGGGCAGTGTAAGGATGCAAAGACTGAATCCTGGAGATGCATGGATGATGTTGCATTGATTGGAGTGGTTGGCATGTAAAGGGAAGGGAGAGGATGTAAGACAGGCTACAAATAGGCTTTGGAATACAAAATGTAAACAGAGATAATAAAAACTGAAATATAAAAATATATAAACCAGTATGCAGACCAACCAATAGGATCTAGTATTGGCTCTTGATTATTAGAGCGGGTGTCCTGCAACATGAGCTCAACAAGTAGTCAGAATAAACTTGACTGGGGGAACATCTAGACCCCCCCAACCGGACCCTCAGCAAACCCAAGAGATTATGTGGTTTCTCTGATGTCCCACATGTCCATCCAGAGGTGTAATTAGAAGCCTCCGGGTCCTGGTACAAGAAGTGTCACGGGCCCCTCCCACCACATTGGTCCCCCTCGACCACATTGACCCCCTCCACAATGCCCCCATCTCCTACCTGGAGCTCCTGTGCGGTCCCCTTAGTAATGCAAAGAGCTGGAAGATGCATTACTAGAGTGCCGGTGGGAGATTGCGGGCACCAGGTGGAGGGGTTGCAGGGGGAGGCCGGGTCCCTGGCCCGGTCACTGGTGCGACCCCTTTAGTTACGCCACTGTGTCCATCCATTAGGTATATTTGAAGCTACGAATAAATTCACGCTGTTGTATAGTGGAAACTGTGTTAATTTAGGGTTTCCAGTTCTGTAAGAAGTGTTCTCCCTTTGCTTTTCTATCTTTAAGAACCAAAATCCAATTTATCTCAGTAAAATGAAACCTCTTGTATCGCCACTGTTTGAATAAGGGAGGTACAATAGTGAAGTGGCAAGGATGCATTTAGATCATGAAGTCTAGGAGGCAGTTTTGTTATAGGGATAGTAATGTTTCACAAAAACAGCAGCTCCAATTAATTTTCATAGTATCTGAGCCATAAAGTGTGTTATTTCAATACTGTCAGAGTTGTAGTTCAAGAGTAATTGAATGATAAATTATCCCCCTCCCACCACTTTTACCTAGTGTAACACTGATCACCTCAGATGTGAAATCTGGTTGCTTGACCAGACAGTTAACAGCAAGGGACAATCTTCTTACTGTGAGAACAATGAAAACCCTGCCCCCTTTTTCCCTTATCTTAATTGAAGATTGTCCCTTTCTGCAATCTACCTGGGCATCTCCCTGCTGCTCTGAGCTGAAGAGTGTTATATCAGTAAAAGGGGAGAGAGGGGGATACTTTATCATTCAATTATCCTTGAACTACAACTCTGACAGAATTTAAATAACACTCTCCAAGGCCCAAATACTATGATGATTAATTAGAGCAGCTTTTATTATGAAATATCCTTTTAAGTGATTTTCTGAGTCATACAACCTGGGTAGAAAAGCTGATGAAGAAGGAGTTCATGGAATATATAGTATGGAGATAATGAAATGGGGGATTTCCTTCCAGAAAGATTGCACATGTGGACAATCAAATAACGTATGAATCAGTCTAGCATGAGGTGTATTACATGTATTACAGTGGTGTGATAGGGATAAGCATACTGGGGGTTATATATGCCTTGTGTAAGAAAACGTATGAAAGTTCATGTAAATATGAGGTTGGGGTAGGGATTTCAGTTAGCCATTTGCTTTTGCACTAGAGGTGAAAGGAATGGTCTAAGGTAAAACTAAGGATTTCTTATATTATAGACATTCTGAAGTGTAGGTTACATAGCTTTTTAAATAATTGGATTAAGGGACTGTTTGTTAGTTGTGTTCATACAGTTGGTCACCGGGTTAGTGAGTAGTGTTTAGCCTGCAGGGGAAACCATATTTCTGTTTGGTGTCACTAAATGTGCAAATTAAGTTGGTGGATGGGTCTAGTAGACTGCTTACATTGTTGATGCCTTTATCTGACTAGCTAATAAATCTAGGATCAGCAGAGTTGTTTTGGAAATCTGGATTAGAAATACTGAAGTATGCTTGCACATATTGTTACAGGGTTATGACCAGCAACATATACCTCAGAAAAAGATGCAAAGGAGAGAAGATTGGGGAGTGGTGCTAGTGAGTATTGCCAACTTCAAATGTGACCTTGCTGTGGCTTTCACTTAGAATAAAGGTGCTGTCTACAAAGCCATATATCTGACCCCAGTTGAACTGGGGCCAGGGCAAGATGATGATACCTGGTGTGGAGGAGATTCTGAGGAGATTTGTTCTAGATGACAAAAATAATTAGTTGCGTTTGGACCCATAGTGTGGCTTGCAGATACAGTATGAAGTATTATTTGCAAGGTAGTAGAGCTGGACAGGCTGGTGGATGTTGGTTGGAGTGGTGAATGATTTGCCAAGTAGCTAAAGCGACAGGTTTGTAGATGTCAGCTGGTGTGGTGAACAATTTGCCAAGTAGCTGATCTACACAGTCTGGCAGAAGTCAGCTAAAGTGCTGAAACATTTGACAAGTTGCTGAGCTGCACAAGCTGGCAGATGTCAGCTGGGGAGATGTACAATTTTGTCACATAGCAGACGTGTACAGGCTGGTGGATGTTGCCTGGAAATTAAGGGATTGGATGAACAGTGAGAACAGATTTCAAATTATAGAAAATAGAAAGTTACAGTGCGCCCCATAGTGTAGAATCTTTAACAGATAAAGGGCTCGATTCTATTACCAGCGCTAAAAATAAAACAGGCATTGTCAGTTTTTGCTATCCTATTACACGACTTGTGAAAGCAAAATCAGCGGTAATTATATTTACCGACAGTCTAAAAAAAGCCCATAGGAAACAACTAAAAACAACGTGCAATTAGTATCCTATTACCCACGCTCAGTATTACCACCTGTTTTGTGGTTACATTTAAGTCAGAAATCTTGCGTCTCAGAGGATGAGGCGTAGAAGTCATAACGACAGTTTCGAAACCATCGTTGTTCGAACAAAAGCTGTGCAGAATACAGCATACAGCATAGAAATCCGACATAAAGTGCCCCCCTTGACATATTAATCCCCCCTTCTAAAAGTCGACTTACAGTGCTTTCTTCCACAACATTAATCCGACAAATATTGTTCATAGTCGACAATCAACCCTTCCCCTTCCAAAGTCGACTTACAGTTCTTTCTTTCACCATATTAATTCGACCAATATTATACATCCAACATTTTAACCCTCCCTCCCGCTTGAAAAGTCGACTACAGTGCTCCCATGATTTGTTTCACCATTTTCAGCCGACATTTTTCTTCTCCTATTATACTCGACATGCCCTCGTATTTTGTATTGCAAGATTAACCCTATGAGCACCAGAGAGGTATTGTAATGTGTTTGCTACCCCTCTGGTACTCATAGGGTTAATAGGCTATCTGTATATGTATATAAAAGGTGTTTCTTTTTATTATAGATGTAATTTGTGTGAAAATGTAATTAAATATTTTATCGATGTGTAACAATGATTTTTTTTTTTTACTAAATTATATATGTAATTTTTATTACAAAATTACTTCAGACCTCAAGAGGGGTATCATGACCCCTCATGACACCTCCCTAGCACGGGGGCGACAATTGCCCCCTTTATTAATTAAAGAGCATATAACCTATGTGAAACATAGGTTATATGCTCTTTAGCCCTTTGAGTGCCAGAGGGGTACAGAACGCATTGCTTTGCAATGCGTTGCGTACCCCTCTGAAACAAAGGGTTAATAGTGGAGAGGCACTGCAGTGAGGAGGGTCGAAGATGTCCAGTGTGCGACTCAGTCGACGAGTGAGGAGGGGAGAGAGAGGAAGCAGGCGGCAAATACAAGCTTAGCTCCCCGCTTCCTCCAATGCCTCTCTCCCCTCCACCCACTTCCTCCAATGCTTAGCTCACCTCCAGCCGCTTCCTCCAATGCCTCTCTCCCCTCCACCTGCTTCCTCCAATGCCTCTCCACTATTAACCCATTGAGTTCCAGAGGGGTACGCAACGCATTGCAAAGCAATGCATTCTGTACCCCTCTGGCACTCAAAGGGTTAAAGAGCATATAACCTATGTTTCACATAGGTTATATGCTCTTTAATTAATCCTTTGAGTGCCAGAGGGGTACGGAATGCATTGCTTTGCAATGCGTTGCGTACCCCTCTGGAACTCAATGGGTTAATAGTGGAGAGGCATTGGAGGAAGCAGGTGGAGGGGAGAGAGGCATTGGAGGAAGCGGCTGGAGGTGAGCTAAGCATTGGAGGAAGTGGGTGGAGGGGAGAGAGGCATTGGAGGAAGCGGCTGGAGGTGAGCAAAGCATTGGTGGAAGCATTGGATGGACAACATAGCAACTGTTATCTATATAAGGAACCCTGGGGAGCACAAGGAGTTACAGTCTGAATAAAGAAGCCAGAAGCCTCCTGATTGGGGTAGAAAACAATCAGCAGGAATATCAACATCTCATATTTCTGGACATGCCAATGAGGAGGCAGATTTTCTAAGCAGAAACAGGATAGACCAGGGAGAATGAGCCTTAAATAAAGAAGTCTCTAATCAGATAATCCTGAAGAGCGGAAACAGATCTCACATGGCTACTCAGAGAACAGGAAGGGTAGACTATATTACTCTGGAAGGAGAAGGAGGCACTAAGCCAAAATACACTGAAATGTCAATGGAAATTTCAACTAGCATACTTTCCCTCCATTTCCTCTGCTAATGGAAGAGGTGAAGAAAATCCAAAGAGAGAGGATTCAGATAATCTTAGTTGCTCTAAAATGGCACAGGATGGTGGATTCTACCACCTTTGCAAGATGGTGTAGCAGGAGCAAGATTAAAGGGGAACTTTCACCTCAGAATAACTTGCTTCCATATCAACCAGTAAGCAAAAGTGACTTTAGCTTTCTTTTTTCTTTTATTTTTTAAATAGCTATATTTTCTCAGATATAGTCTTTTGAACTTTCACTTGCCTCCGGCAAAAGCTGTGCTGCAGGAATGCTGATTGTAGGACTGGCCGTCCCCTTGGCAGTAAAATCCCCATCCAATACCTTCCCATTTTTCTACCCTTGCATGCTCCCTGGATTACTTAAACTAGAGATCACATGGCCAGTTACAAGTATGCTGCCGTTTTTCTACACTATTAGGTACAGCAGATCTAGGAAAGTACTTTGTCATGTCCCCGTGGTATGAATAATACTGCTGAACTCTAGGGCTAACAATGAGAATACTCTCCAAAGAACATCTCCTTTGTGAAGCTCAGGCTGATATTCAATGAGATGGGGAGGGTGTTTGTGTTTGCGAAGACTAGACAAGAAAAGTGAATATGTAGTTATCCTCATATTTCAACCCACGAAGGAACTGCCGTAGTGTTGATAACCCCCTGCCAATCAGTGGGTTATTGGCACTACAGAAGTTCCTTCATGGGTTGAAATATGAGAATAGCTACAAAGTCACTTTTCTTATCCAGTCTTCACACACACACACACACACACACACACACACACACACACCACCACCACCAGAGAATATTGTCCTGGGCTTCGCAGAGAACACAAAAGACAGTTTTGTGATTAAGTACTTTTGCATTCCTCTTGCGATCCCCTCTAGTGGTGGTGGGGGAGCTTGGAAGAAGCAGAGCAGTGTGCAGCCTTGACTACTATCCTCTGTTGTGTTAACCCTTTAATCCTAATCAGTCTGCCCACACTGGAAAGAGCAGGATATGTTAGGGACCAGGAACCAGACAGACACAAAAATGTAAATTGCAAAACATCTTTATTAAAATAACAAAAGCAAACAAAGCAAAATAGTGATCCAAAAGTGTAAACCAAAAGACAAGCCGGGTTCAGGAACCAAGACAGGTACTCAGCCAAGCCAGGGTCAGGAAAACAGAGATCAGCAATGTCAGGAACAAGCCAGGTGTCAGGAACCATAAGGGACGTCAGAGGAAGCCAGGTCATGCACAGGAAATCAGGAAAGCAGTAGAGCACTCTTGCAGCCAGAAGCCAACAAAAGGGCACCAGGAAGTGAGCCAAGCTGCTTTAAATACCCTGGAAGGGTTGGCTGATAGCGTCATGTGAGCAAACACAGAGAGGTCAGATGATTCAGCCAGACTCAGAACATGGAAGGCAGTAGCAATAGATAGAGCTAGATTAGCTTAGACAGCACAATCAAGCAGCAGAGAAAGAGCAGCTCAGCCAAACCTTGACAGGATATAACATTTTTTTGATTCAGCAGAATCATTGAAGAATTGGTTCCTTATCTGGCTTCTAACCCTTTGAATGACAGAGGGGTGTACAATGCATTGCAGCACCCCTCTAGCACTCAAATGGTTAAAGATCCAGCAAACCACTCCATTTGCTGCAGATATCCACCGTTACACCTACTTGTATTTTGGACAGTGCTCGGCCCCGATAGAAGTGCTCAGCCAGATTAGAAAGGATGATTGGCAGCTTCTCAGAGGGAGAGCGCTGCCAGTCAGTGCAAACATTATACAGATGGCAGTGCTCTCCCTCTTGGTGCAGAACAAGTATCAGGAAGATTTTAAGCAAAAAGGGATAATAATATTAAATGGTGGTTTTCAAGCATGTTTGGGGTAGGTAAACTAACTGGAGTTGGAATGTGATAGTTCCGCTTTAATAAGGACAAGAATAACACGATGGTCATACTGCATTATCTTCATGAAGGATTACAATTTGGACTGTATCCAGCATCCTTAAAGGTACAGTTGGTGGCTATGTCATTGGTCCTTGCCACAACGTTTATAGAGGAGGACATGGTAAGGACATGGTAAGAAGAATCCACAGAGCCATTTCAAAAACAGGACCAACTATAAGATATATAGATTCCCTGTGGGACTTACATTTGGTCTATATAATAGCAGTTTTTTAACACATTGATCATATTCCTCTCCTTAACATTAATTTGAAGATGTTTTTTCTCACTGCTATAACTTCAGCAAGAAAACGAGATTCAATCTCTATTTTTTAGATCACCTTTTTTGAGTATCCATCAAGATAAGTTTTTAGAGAAAAAACATCCTTTAGACCTAAGGTTGTACAGGATTTTCATCTCAAACAGGAAATTGTTCTTCCTTCCTTTTGCCAGAATCCCAAAAGGATTTTGAGGACTGAGGAATTCAGAAACACAGATAATTTGGTTGTATATTTTCAAGGAAGATTCAGAGCCACGGAAACATCAAAATGTTCCATAACAAGATGAATTAAGGAATGTATTAAGAGAAGTTATGCAGAGGTAGGTTTGAAAGCACCCACAAATATAAAGGCACATTCAACAAGGGCTGCATCTACATCTTGGGTGAAGATGAAGCAGGCCTCTCCTGTGGATATTTGTAAAGAGGCTACCTGGTCATCCATATGCTCTACAAGCTGGATGTTCAGGCCTCTGCAGAGTCCAGATTTGGAAGAAGGGTCATGCAAGCAATGGTGCCCCCTGACTGGTAGGGTTGCTCTTACTCCTTGTCACTTTGGGTGTAGCCACATACCTTGTCTCTCTCATTTTGTGGTTCCATCTTCCCATCCTATTTGCCATGGAGTTGGTACAGCTTTGGAAGTCCCATTCTTTAAATACTTTGTGAGTGACACAGAAGAAACAGGAAAATGTACTTAATGATATTTTGTTTTCTTCGTCTCTCCAAGGCATTCCCAACCTACCCACCTTAGGATACTTGGGTATTATGTCTTACAGCTCTGTCAAAAGAAAAATGATGAAGGGAATTTCGAAATCCCATTTGAAATTTCTGATTGGTCTTACCCAGCTGGAGGACAGAGACAATCCCATTCTTTAAATGCCTTGGAGGGACACAAAAGAAAACAAAATATTAGTAAGCAAATTCTCCTGACAATTCAGGGATTTTCCTAGTTCTATGATGGAAAATAAGGATTTTATTAAAGACACGGAGGCGAGTATTATGCATTTACTCCAAACTTTACTACTCAGCAGCAAAAGGTAACATTCTAATAAAGACAAAATTTGAACTAGGTGTGTAACCCCACCCCATAACAGGTAACCAATCATAGTGTAGCAAGGTACATATAATCTATCACAATCACTTCCTAGTACTCTTTAATGTAGCAGAAGTATGGTGAACAAGTTCTTCATGTATAATAACATCTCAGCAAAGAAACAGCATAAGTAGAAAGTTCGTCAACCAATACCAACAATTAACCTACAAGAAACAAAAAATAAGGGAGGGTTAATATAGGGGGGATAATACTCGCCTCCGTGTCTTTAATAAAATCTTGATTTTCCGTCATAGAACTAGGCTCTTATTATGGAAGTTCAAAGCTGATTTATAACATTAGAAACCGCATGTGCAATGGGTTTAAAATAAAAGGTTTTACAAGTGGATTCTCTGGACCAATCCACCGGTTTACGAATATCTTCAAGTCTGCCATCAAATGTAGGAGACTTGGATGCCATAGCTCCTCTAGAGGAGTGAGCACCAAAAAGATTAGTATCAATGCCGGCTGATTGCATGATCCAGAGGACCCTCCTAGCTAAAGTAGCTGTAGATACTGGCATATAAGGTTTAGTAAAAGAAATGAGTAATTGATGAGATTCACTAGTTCTGAGGGTAGATGTACATTTCTTATATTCTTTCAGACACAGGACAATACATAACTGAGAGTTATGAGGGAAATTAGGGTAGAAAATTTCTCTAGAGGAAGATTTAGTTTGTCTATAAATTAAGGATCGTACTCCCATTAGGTTCATACAATCTATGAGAGATATCTAAGGCATGTACATCTGATACTCGTCTGAATGAGATAAGACAGAGGAGTATAGTTAACTTTGCTGATAATTGTTTAAGGGACAACTTATCATTAGGAGGCCAAGAATCCAGAAAAGAGAGGACTAAACTGACATCCCAAAAAGGACGGTATATCTGGAAGATGGTGGTCTGGATAATTTAATGCACTTCATAAGTTTGCATACTAATGTATACTGGCCAATAGGAAAACCCCCAACATGATTGTGGGATGCTGAAATTGCTGATCTATAACAATTGATAGTTCTGTAGGCTTTGCCTTGATGAAAACATTCGGATAAAAAAATTATGATAGAACCTAGATTGGAAGAAAAGGTATCCAATTCCCGTTCCAGGCATCAACATGCCAAGGTCTTTCAGCACGATCTATAATATGATCTTGTACCGGAGCCCAAGCTTCGGAGATAAGGGATTGAGCTGATTGTGAAAGGCCATTGATAAGCCAGGGGTTCTCGAAATGTGCCACGCCAGTAGATGTAACTGATTTAAAAGTAGAAGGTCATGAGGCGTCCCCGTAAGATCCCGTAATAACTGGGGATAGGGAGTCAGGTAGCGAGGGAAGTCTATGGACAGTTCGAGAAGTGGAGGGTACCACGGTTGAGTTGTCCAGTATGGAGTGATCAGGACTAGCAATACTGTTGTTTCCTGACCTGTAGAATAACTCTGGGGATCATGGCAAATTGAGGAAAAGCATTACCCCCTACCGCGGGCCATTTTTGTAGAAAGGAGTCCAGGGCTAAGGCCTCCCGATCCAGTCTCCAGCTGAAGAAATTCGGAAGTCGAGTGTTTAGTCTGGAGGCAAAAAGTCTTTGTTTTTTTCTCCTCACTAGCCTATTTCTTCCTTGTCTTTCAGTGTAGTGTGTCTGTTTTCTTTGACATAGTTCAGTGTATAGATCAGTGGTTCTCAACCTTTATTGCTTGGGGCACCCCTAACACATAATCTTGAACATTCGGGGCACCCCTGACTTATTTAATGTAATTTATCAAGGGCATAATGACTGGTACAATACACAAATATACACTTATTATTAGGTCTTATAATCATAATAACAAAACTAAACATATTGTACATATTAATGTCTATAAATATTTATTTAGAGGTCTATTTTTGTTAGTCTTTATAGAAAACACGGGGCACCCTAAGTTGATGTCCATGGCACACCAAAGTGCCACGGCACCCTGGTTGAGAATCACTGGTATAGATCATAGACAATTTATATGTGCAACTATATAATTCTTAATAAAGTGGTTGACGATACTAGGATTACACAGTTCTCCCATGTGTTTCCTGATCACGTTTCTTTACGTCCTTGTGAATTTTTGGGAGGAAATGAAAGATAGGTAATCTTATATTTTTATTAAACAAAAAGTCATATTCCCTCTGATTTAATATTTTATCATCCATACCTCTTTTTAAAATTAACTTTAACTTTTTATTATATACCTCTCTTGCATCAGCTTCCAACTTCTTATATGCTTCCTCATTGTATTGTTCACATTATTGTTGACATTATTACTATAATTACTATATTATATTATTTTATATATATTATTTTATATATTATATTATTATTATTACTATAACCCCCCCCCCTTATCTGCTGAACAGATTTCAATTCTTTCATTTTTCTGAAAACTTTTCACTGGTCAAAGGTATGGGTAGAAAAGAATTGTTAAAAGAGAAAAGCTTAACCAGAACTACAGGAGAAGATAAAATGTCCATTATAGTTCCTTTTAATTCAGGTTGTAAAAGATTTAAAAATATAATCTATAAACATTTGGATATACTAAAAAATGATAAAACACTAGCAAATATTATCCTTGTAAAGCCTAATATAATCTTCACAACAGCTCCAAATTTAGCAACAAAAGTAGCTCCAGGTGTAAAAAATATACAAAAGAAAAATATTGGGTGGTTACATACTAATAGGGGTTTCTATAAATATGGAGACTGTATGGGATGTAGGAGTTGTAATGTAATTAATGCAAGTGCAAAGGAACTTTTTCCAGTGAAAAATGTGAAATTAAGTCTATGATAACATGTAATACCAAAGGCATAATATATTTGATCCAGTGCAATTATGGAAAGCAAAACATAGGAAGAACAAAACGAAAATTGAAAAAACATACTAGGGAACACATATATGATATAAAAAATACATTCAGTAAACATAGTTTATCAGCCCATTTTCTGAATAATAATGGTAGCTTATAAAATGTTAAATTTTGGGGTATTAATGTTGTTCCCAAAAGTTGGAGAGGAGGGAACTATATCAAAACAATGTGATAGAAGGAATCCTAATGGATATACAATCTGAATACATTACAACCCTTTGGACTGAATGCAGAAATTATTCATTCTTTATAGAATATATGTCCTCCTTTTTGAATTAAAATTGGGAATAATTATATGTGTCTTTGAATTTGAATGTCAGTCTCTTATGGTTATATAGGTGTTGTATGGTCCTTTTAAGCAATGGAATCATATATTGTGTATGTTTATCTGACATTGTGCTACATTGAAATACAGGCTCACCCTGTTACTGTATATATGGATCTCAATTTAATTAAGGGAGAGAGAATGGTTGCATGACAATTTGGATGCTTATAAATAATGGCAATTGGTACTATTAACAAAACTATGGATATAGGGTAAAATATTTTAGTATCTGTAGGTTTTGTTTTTAATGCCATGTTATTTGTATAATGGAAGTCTGGATTGGGAACATGCACGTTAGTGGCCTGTATTTTGAAACAGGAATCCAAATACAGATGGAGAATTGTATATTATTTTTATCAATGAAAGCTCAAATTTTGTTTGATGAGCATTATTTTGAACTAAAGATACTCTACAGGAACTGTTTGTTGGGGTGCTTAAATCTATTGCAATTTATTGTGTTTGTTATTCAATTTTTCTTTATAATTCATGATACCTACCAAGCACTGTTTCCTGAGGAACGGAGAGTGAATCTTTCATCATTAAATTGTGTATAGTCCACTTTGCATTGTTCTAGGAAAAGATAGATATATTTATTTTATCGGGTGTTTTTTACACTCCTTTTGTAAGTGTACACTCTAACTTCTGTGCTTTATGGAATATTAGATATTTTTCAAGTAATATCATTGCCTTTAAATAAATTGGAACTCATTTCCTTTTATTGTCTTTAAGTAGAGAGGAACTCATTGCCTTTTATTACAATGGTGGGAGGAGTTTTTGTTCCCCTGTGCTCACCTTTACATAGAGCGGGTATTTTTATATAAAATTTGTAAGACAAGAAATTTTCCCTGATGAAGTGGTCTGATTGATCCCAAAACGCATTGGAGAACTTGTGCAATCCTAGTATCATCAAGCACTTTATGAAAAATTATATAGTGGCTCATATATATTGTCTATGGTCTATATACTGAACTGCATCAAAGAAAACAAACAGACACGCTACATGGGAAGTACAGGAAGAAAGACACTAGTGAAGGGAAAAGCTGAGACTATATACCTCTAAGACCAGCATAAAAACGAAAGTAGACATCTAAAACTGTGAGTGACCGTTTGTGTGTCAGATTCTTTGAAGTGGAGAAGTTGATCTAAGTTGCAACAATATCCTTGTGATTTAAGGCTAATATCAGAGGTGAGAATATGTTGTGATTCATGAAACTGTCCGTTATAACATTCTAAAGAAAGCAGGGTGAAGCTTCTGTAATGGTCATATGATTTTAAGACCAGATCAATATTAAGTTTGGATAACACAGTAAAGAAGTGTGCTCTATGATATCAATAACATCTACCTGTCACAGTTTTTTGATGAACACTCAGACCCGACTGGTTAGGTTAAAATAACTTTATTGAGATAAATTACATACAGTAGTTAGGCCCATAAGTTCACAATAACAGAACAAATATAGTATTAACACGCCAGTCCCTGGAGAGATCAGGACAGCTGGAGGCAACGGCTGGCTGGAGATAGTTCAGATCTAGAACCCCAAATGACTGGAGGCATCAAGAGACTATAGGCAACCCACCCCTAACAGACAAGGGGCTCACTGAGGCTATGCAGCCCAAGTACTGGCGGCAGGACCCTAGATCACTAGGAGTCCACAGGATGGTAACTGGCATGAGACCCAGAAGCCTCAGAGACACTGAACCCAGCAGCAACAAGGCAACACTGACCCTAGGGACTAGGGTCACAGTAAGACCTAGTCAACCGCTTCTGGTAGGAAAACCCTAGAACGCTAGGGGCGGATCGAGACAGCACAACACAAAGGCAACTTGTGTCCTAGCACACGTGCAGGGTGTAATATCACGCAACAGCTGGCTCTTGAGTGTAGAGGCTACTGCAGGTAGGAATGGAGCACTGACCCTGCCTAGAGGATCTAGGCACTGAAAGGGTCCTGAGGTAACGCCCATAGTGAAATTTGCAACTCCCACAGGGAGTGAGCCCAGCTGGGAAAGCGGAGGAGGACACAGATGGATCACTGAGTAACACAGTCAGTGCTATACACAACTGCACCGGTACTTTGCATGTGCACACTGTCTGAGGCAGTTAACCAGATAAGCGGCTATAGCACAAATGCTTAGCCTACAGTCGGCAGGATAACGGAAGCGCCATGCGGTGCTACTACAGACAAGCACAACAGGTCAGGCAGCAGAGTGGAACGCTAGTCCGATAGAGGCAACCAAGTGGGTTCTTAGCCAGGCACAGTCCGCAACAGAGCGGGTTCTCAGCCAGATACTGTTAGTAGTATAGCGGGTTCTCAGCCAGATCAGTCAACAATGGAGCGGGTTCTCAGCCAGATCAGTCAGCAACGGAGTGGGTTCTCAGCCAGATCAGTCATTAACTGAGCAGGATCTCAGCCAGATCAGTAAGCAATGGAGCGGGTTCTCAGCCAGATCAGTCAGCAGTGGAGCGGGTTCTCAGCCAGATCAGTCAGCAACGGAGTGGTTTGTCAGTCAGAGCAGTCAGCAATGGAGCGGGTTCTCAGCCAGATCAGTCAGCAATGGAATCAGCAACACAGGATGCGCAGGAACGTCGTCAGGCAGGCCAAGTCATACACAATCAGAGCAAAACAGGAACTAACGTATAGACATGACAGAGTATATAAAGGTTAGCCCTGGGCAGAGTCAGGAATACAAGGCCAATAGGAGAGGTAGTGAAATTAGGAATCATAATGTCGTTGCCTACAGCCATGAGCACGGACACCGTGATACTACCAAGTACACAAACGGTTCAACTAATTGCTGGTGAGGTTGATGTGTCTCTAAATTGTGTGAAACTGCACTGAGACATTAAGTTACAAGTGTAAATAAATACATATAGAGAGAGAGTGAGAGAGTGTGAAAGAGAGAAAAGTCACTATTGTGGAAGATCTGGATTGCTTTTTCTTTAATATTTTTTTATTTTTTATGATCGATCGTATAATTTTTTTTATGTATATTTTTCTTTGTATAAGGGGCTCATGTTGTATTAGGTAGCTTTTTTATTTTAGTTGTTGGTGTCCATTTGTGGCAAACTGGTTGGAGTGATAGAGACACTGTGCATATATATATATATATATATATATATATATATATTTATATAGTAAGACAGGTGTGCAGTGTTTAATTGTGCTCTGTGATGCACGGAACATCGGACGGCTCCATCAGAACAGTGAACGCTCTTGGACAGCAATGACCAACTATTTTTAAAGACAATGAGGCAAGGTTATTTATGTTGATTTAAGGTGGATGTTTGAAGATTTGTGATACATCTCAGCTTTTGCTGTGAGGGTTTCTAAAATAAGAACATATACTGGGTTTATGATTTGTACCTTCTATTCTTTTCTGGTATACTCGGGTCATGGATGCATGAACAAGAGGATATAGAATAAAACTTGTATACCTTTATGATGCAGTGGAATCAGTTTCAATGTTGACTTTACATTTATAGTATTACCACTGGTAGCGCCAAATCAATTTGTGTAATTTTATATGTCTTTAGGACTTTATAATTTGCATTCTCTTCTCCACATAGAATCACCATATGTGTCTCTTTTATGATTAGACTTTGTTACGATGGTTAAATGTGTATTGCAGAGTTCAAGGGATTTGGGATTTGTACCAGATACCATTGTGATCATTTTGGCAGTATTTAAGATCTGTCAACTTTAGAGAAATCATACTATGACACTGCCTAAAACTGTGATTCGTGTGGATTTTTACCATAGATTATGGTGTCATCTGCATATATGTGCACAGAAGATGCTTTTCAAACCATGGGAAAATCATTTATAAATAGGGAAAATAGAAGAGGGATTTGTATTTAGCTTCCATGCCAGATATTACACACGTGGCACTCCTTATATTAAATAAATAAAATACTACTACAGCAATTCAAAAATACAAATCTTTGACTGTATGCATGCACTGATTTTCTTGCATTCAGTATTAGAGATTATTGCTTTTGGTACTTAATGGTTTGCCAAAACTTTGTGAAAAACTGAAAATTATCTACAGAGACTTTGCGTAAATAGCTGTAGACTATCACGTTCCTTTAGTCAGCTCAGCCCAATAAATGAAACTGCTGACTATCTTGTTCTCCTTCCTTGGCATTTTTAATAACTGGTGGTCTCCTTGCAGGTTTAGTGAACCCATGGAATGACAATGTTCCTTCCTCCTTCTGATGCTAAACATATGCCTCCTATGTCCACCTTGCTGTTTCTGTCTAGAGAATATTTTGTGTGATATAGGGAAGTACGGTAAAGAGAAGTTTCTTCTGAGAGAAAGAGAGCAATTGTAACCATTTCATGATGATTATGGGAGTAGGTAGCAAATAGAAAAGTAATGGTGTATGCTTTTTTTAGATAGTGGAAGCCATACTGGGGAAAGCTGATGTACACCAGCAATGAGAAAAAAAGTACAAAAGTAAGAGAAGGATATGGGTTAAAAGCAAAGAGAGAATCAAAATATGTAAAGAAAAGAGAAGAAAATGGAGGGGGAGATGAATAAACGAGGAAGCAGAGAATGCATAGAAAGAAAAAAAGTATACCGAGAAAAGATTGGTAGAGAAAAGATAACATTCCAATGACAAAATAGGAGGAAGATGGAGGTCCCTAAAGAATGATTTCAGGGATTTAGGGTGCAAGCTTAAGGCAAGGACCTCTAAGGTAGTATTTTCTGAAATACTACCTGTGCCATGCGCCAGTGCAGGTAGGCAGAGGGAGCTCAGGGAGCTTAATGCATGGCTCAAGCAATGGTGTAGGAAGGAGGGTTTTGGGTTTTTAGAACACTGGGCAGACTTTGCTCTTGGGTACAATCTATATGGAAGAGATGGATTGCACCTAAATGGTAGAGGAGCCTCTGTGTTAGGGGAGAGAATGCTAGGAAGCTTGGAGGAGCTTTTAAACTAGGAAAGGGGGGGTGGGTATAGATAGCAAAAATGGGGTAGACAGAGCAGATAGGAACTGGGTCCAAGTAAATGACCAGGGGGGTGGAGAAAGGGTGGGGAGAAATTTAGTCAGTAGGGAGGAACTCCTAGCAAATGAAGGTGAAGAAAAAAGGCATGTATGGATTAATATATGTAAAGACTTCAAAATCAATTGTATGCTAGCAAATGCAAGAAGTATGGTAGATAAAATAGGAGAACTAGAATTGCTGGCAGTTAATGAGCAATTGGACATAACTGGAATAACAGAAACATGGTGGAACGATGTACATGACTGGACTGTAAATATAGAGGGCTATTCCCTGTTTAGAAGAGACAGAATTAATAGAAAAGGTGGAGGTGTGTGCTTATATTTGAAAACAGAGCTAAATCCAGTTTTGCGAGGTGATATTAGTGAGGAAACTGGCCAAACTGTGGAGTCCAGGTGGGTAGAAATCGAGACTAAATGTGGTGTGAAAGGTAAAAAAAAGTTGTTGGTGGGCATATTCTACAAACCACCAAATATCGATGACAATGATGAGGCCCAACTGCTATTGCAAATGAGGAAAGCTGCCCAGTTTGGGCATACTATAATTATGGGAGATTTTAATTATCCAGATATCAACTGGAAAAATGAGACCTGTCAGAGTGCTAAGGGTAGCAGGTTTTTGAACACGCTTCGTGAAAGCTACATGTCACAAATGGTGGAAGTGCCAACAAGAAATAACAATGTATTGGACCTAGTGATCACTAATAACACAGAAATGGTATCCAATATTAAGGTAAGAGAACATTTGGGAAACAGTGATCACAACATGGTTACATTTGAGATCTGTCTGGCAAAGCAAAAATGTATAGGTTCAACCAAAACTCTTAACTTTAAAAAAGCGAACTTCAAATTGTTAAGGGCCTCAATGCAACACATAGACTGGGATATTTTATTTAAAGGCAAAAATACTGAGGAAAAATGGTCAGAATTCAAATTTAGGTTGCAGAAATGTACCCAACAGTATATACCAATGGGGAACAAGTGCAAAAGAAGTAAGTCACAGCCAATGTGGTTAACTGCACATGTAAAGAAGGAAATGGCAAGGAAAAAAAAAGCATTCAAATTATTTAAGTCAGAAGGAACTGAGCAATCTTTCTTAAAATACAGGGAGTGCAACAAAGATTGCAAAAAGGCAATTAGGGTAGCAAAAATAGATAATGAAACTTGAATTGCAAGGGAAAGCAAGACTAATCCAAAAAAGTTTTTTAAATATATAAATAGCAAAAAACTTAAGAGGGAGTGCATTGGACCATTCAAAAATGAGATGGGTGAGTTGGTTAGTGAGGATAAGGAAAAGGCCAATGTTTTAAACACTTTCTTTGCATCAGTATATACAAGGGAGCAAGGAATGGTAGAAGAGCCTCCGCAAGTAACAAATAAAACAATACAATTAATAGATATTGGGTTAACTCAAGGAGATGTCATGGGAAGACTGAACAAAATTAAGACCGACAAAGAACCGGGTCCTGATGGTATACATCCAAGGGTTCTTCAGGAACTCAGTGCAGTGTTAGCAAAACCCCTATATTTACTCTTTAAAGATTCTATTACCACAGGCTCAGTGCCAGAGGATTGGCGAAGAGCTAACATAGTGCCTCTATTTAAGAAGGGAACTAAAACAGAACCTGGGAAATATAGACCAGTGAGTTTGACCTCTGTAGTGGGAAAACTATTAGAAGGGATAATAAGGGACTATATTCAGGATTACAACACAAAAAATAAGATCATTAGCACAAATCAACATGGTTTTATGAAGAATAGATCATGCCAAACTAATCTTTTCAGCTTCTATGAGGAGGTAAGCAGCAACCTTGACAATGGCAAGGCAGTAGATGTAGTATATCTAGACTTTGCAAAGGCATTTGATAGAGTACCACACAGAAGGCTGGTATATAAAATAAGGAAATTGGGGCTAGGAGATAACCTTTGCAATTGGATACAAAACTGGCTGAAGGATAGGGAACAGTGTGTGGTTGTAAATGGAAAATTCTCCAGTACAGTTAAAGTGGAGAGTGGAGTACCTCAGGGTTCAGTATTGGGTCCACTGCTTTTTAACATGTTTATAAATGACCTGGAAATAGATATAGAAAGCAAAATATCAATATTTGCAGATGATACTAAATTATGCAAAGTCATTAAATCAGAACAGGATATTTTCTCTCTACAGAGGGACTTACATACAATGTCAGATTGGGCAAACATGTGGAATATGAAGTTTAATGTGGGGAAGTGTAAAGTCATGCATTTGGGAGGAAACAATCCCAAGGCTACTTATAAACTTAATGGAATAATTTTAGGTGACTCGTTGCTAGAAAAAGACCTGGGTATCCTTGTCAACTACAAACTTGGAAACAGTGACCAGTGTCAAACAGCAGTAGCAAAGGCAAACAAAGTCCTGTCTTGCATAAAAAGAGGTATTGAAGCAAGAGTGGATAACATTATTATGCCATTATACAAATCATTGGTAAGACCTCACTTTGAGTATGCAGTGCAATTTTGGGCACCGGTTCTGAAAAAGGATATACTAGAACTAGAGAGGGTACAGCGGAGAGCAACAAAATTAATTAAGGGAATGGAGGACTTGACATATGAGGAACGACTAACAAACTTGGTTTATTTACTCTAGAGAAAAGACGACTAAGAGGAGACCTTATCACATTGTACAAGTTTATGAGAGGTCAATACAAGGATCTCTGCGGTGAGCTATTTATTCCAAGGCCTGATCAGGTGACCAGGGGACACCCCTTGAGATTAGAGGAAAGGAGGTTTAAACTTCAGCAGAGGAAGGGTTTTTTTACGGTAAGGTCTGTCAAATTGTGGAATTCATTGCCCAGGGAGGTAGTTATGGCAGATACAATGGATACATTTAAGAGAAGATTAGATACATTTCTTTCAAAAGGGAACATACAGAGTTATACTGTTTATCAGTAGGCTGATCAGGAAGGTCTGATAAAGACTAATTTAATTGGTAGCAGGAAAGCTATAAAATTCTCAGTTACTGAGGTATGAGGCGAAGGTTGAACTTGATGGACTTGTGTCTTTTTTCAACCTAATTTACTATGTTACTATGTTACTATTCATGAAAAGGAATGAAAATGAGGGAAGGAGAAAGAAGGAAAAACATAGAAAGAAGTTTAAAAAGAACAGGGCAGTGAGAAAATAGAGAGGAGGCAGTGATTAACATTATTAAGGTTATAAATTGATCTAATCATACTAATTAATTATATGCTTCAAATATATTTTTCTCTTGTCAAAATGTTAGCATTCTGAGAGACTCTCTTTATGCTTTTTCAATTTTCTCAATTTCCAAATTAGGTAAACAGATCCTCTGATGTTCAAGAAATGAATCATGTCAATTCCCACTGCAAAAAAATGTAATTAGTGCTGGCAAGTGATGATTTTAAACTTGGAATATAACATTATATGAAGTTTGGCTTCTATATGTATCTATAATATGCAACTTTATTTATCTTGCATAATTTGAAATCTACAAATGTAATTTAATCATGGCTTAACAAGTATATGATAATTAGTATTACATTTATTTTGGATTAGAGTAATCAGAGTCTCTTATAATTCTAGTAGTTCATTAAGGATGAACAGATGATATATTCCAACCACAGCATCATCTTCCCCCTCCAAAAAAAAATCCCTAAATTAACCCTTTAACTCCTTAGGTGTTAATCTAGGGAGACATCATGGTTTTTAGGCCCTGAGTGCACATGACACTGGATAACCAAGGCTAACAAATGTGTAGAATCAGAGAGGGTAGGCTATAATGGAATCCTCAGTCATGTCCCCCTAATTGTGCTAGGGAAAAAATGCCATGCCTGAAAGAGGAGAATGTCCTCTTTCATGTAATACTAAAGATTTTAACAAGTTTTACAGGTGATATTCCAATCACCCATAAAAACAGTATTAACAAAAGTCTTAAAGTCTTATCTTGCCTCCCCTGCTCCTGAAAATAAAGTCCAACCCACAATCCAAATTATTAACTACTAAGCAGCAACACAAGTCAACATCAACAACCCTAGCTTTACGTGCCTCTGCTGTACAAAGTGCAGAACAAATGATCCTTACTGCTTGTACTATTGCAACATCTGGCCCTTGTAGTAGAAGTTATAGTGTTCCCTCAGGAACCGCTTAATCTAGGAAATTTCCACTGTGGAGATACTTCACTCACAGTACAAAAGTTAAACATGTTGCTATTTGTTGTCTCTGTAAAAACATGTGAGCAGGGGGGGAGCAGGATCACAGCTAGGTACATCCTCATTGAGATCCCGTTACACTACAACTACAAGTATGATTGGGATTTATGTTACCAGCACATCTGAAATGTGATGATTAGCAGCAGTAGAGGCATTCTTAAGAGCTCTCCAGGCCAAGTGGTATATGATAGTAGTGTTGTAGATGTCTCAGAGAGTGGGACAACATTTTCTTCAGTAACAATAACACCCATGACTCCTGCTGTTGTGGAAATGCAAAAGCACTGAATAAGATGACTCTGAGTTAGTTGGAGATGACCACAAGAGTCATGGAGTCCCATCACCCAATCGCACAGCCACCATCTTCACCACCACTTGTCATGTTGTTAAAACAATAAAGAGAGAGAGAGAGAGAGAGAAGCATACAGAAGAGTAAGGTAGAATGATCTTGGAGAGGAGAGATTTACATTTAAATAGACACATAGCACACTTTTGCACATATCACATACACCCATACAAACACAAACACATACACATAAATACACATAGTCTTTTTTTCTACAACACCTTACACATTTTCTAAACTTTTTTTGACAGTGTCAATCTGTGAGTGAAAGAGTGTGACAGAGAGTGAGTGGGATCTAGTGTGTCTGTGAGGGCCTGTGCAAGTGCCTGGGTGTGAGTGGGTGAGTGATGACTAGGAGAGGGGGACAGGAGAGAGGGATGGGGAGAGCAGTGGAGGAGGAGCAAGGAGAGCAGGATATCCCTGTTGAGAGTAGGGGTGGGAGAGGGAGATCCGCAGGGTGGAGGGGGAGCCAGCCCAGAAGAGCAGGCACACAAAGGACAGGGACAGAACCTGCAGTGAGACGAGGGGTACATGGTGGGGACCACCATAAACAGGCAGGGGCAGAGCAAGCAGGGCAGTCTGGTTCCGACTCCTCGCAGGCCAGAGGTGAGGAGGAGAGGATCAGGGATCCCCGTTATACTGAGGAAGAAAACAGGGCCCTTGTGGAGGCTGTGCTGGAGAGGTAGACCATCCTGTTCCAGAGGGAGAGGGTCCCTGGCCTGCCTGTGAGGAGGAAGGCTGCCTGGAACCAAATCTGCAGCCGGGTCAATGCGGTGGCCACTTGCAGGTGGGATGTGGACTCAGTCAAAAAGAGATGGGGTGACTGCAAAAGGCAGGTTAAGAAGAAGATGGAGCATGCCGCCCTGCATGCCCAAGGCACCGGAGGTGGTCCTCCTGTCCCTATAACCTTCATTGTCGCCACAATGATTGAGGGGGTCCCTGGAGGATCGGACACTGGGGATGAGAGGAGCCTTCACACTACCCATAACCACACACCACATCAAACCACACAACCATCACACACAAACACAGTCACATCTCAACATATGCCCATCATTCATCCACACAACTGCACCAACACAGCATCCTGAGGATTAAAACAGGATGCAAGACTAGGACAAATGTCAAGGTTCAACAAGGCCCAAACCTGTCCAACTCTCTGGTTAACCCTCATGTTGCTGTGCTGATCACACACAATACACACAAACCATGCTTAGAAAAGTGTTGCATATTAAACATCAGAACTGCTCCAACACAACATCACCCATGTCCCCACATGGAAACCAGCACATAACCCCTTGAGTGCTAGAGGGATTATCAATGCATCAATCAACAATGCTTTGGAAACCCCTCCGGTACTCAAAGGGTTAACCAGACAACAAACACAAGTCAGTAGGCTAATGATTACATGCCACACAGGAGACATTCACTAAGCGTTGAAAAATAGATGATGGAGAGAAATTTACACTTATATACCCTCACTTCACCAATCCCAATGTTAGTCTATGGAGAATATTCAATAACATGAATCAAGTTGCAAAGGTCACATCATGTTCAGTTCACCATGTCGACTTCACCAGTTACTGAATCACAAAAAGGACGGAGCAGGTCACAAATCACAGTGCCACTGAGAATAACTGGTTGTATGTGCAACACACAGGCTTAAAACAATTCCACAGAATTAAATGTGAAAACGTTGGCCTTGGTGTTGTGTATGCAATCATTTACTCTAACTTGAAATTATATATCTCACATTTGATTCACACATGGATACTCAGGAGTGCTGATGCCATGGATGGATGGTACACCAACATGAAAACTTGAAAAACGGATCTTCTGCACTCGTAAACAGTAAAATCAAATCTTTATTGTGAACAAATGGACCACAGAGCTAGAAGTCTCACGCGTTTCGCACACAAAGGTGCTTACTCATAGACCAACTATACTGTACACAACATTATACTTTATACTGAGAACCCTTAACGGCTTTCATTCAAAACAGCCAATCACAATAAGCTAAAATTCAACCTAATTAACAATAATGATCCAATTAACTAGGAATCAGGGTCATAAAAAATTAACCCTCCAGGATCAAACTTATTTAAGTATCATACTTCATTGTTATATCGATGGCTAGTTCGAATGAAGTCCTCTGGCTCCCAGTTACATTTCAATATTAAAATTTATTATATAACATCTTTTAAAAACATTCTCTTTATAGATCTTTGGTTATCTTTATAGTGACCATAATTACTTCAAATGAATTACTCAACATAAAATTATATATTTCCAAATTACCATATGGACTAATATAAATTTAGATAAACCCAGATCTTTTAACAACTGTCAATTGTCATCACAAGAATATATCAACATATAGAGAAGCGACTTAATATAAAAACATGTCACTATTACCTTCGCCAAAATTAACTCCTCAGTTACCATAACGGCACAGAATGTACAACTGAACAAAACACTCCGTGCCATCACGGAACACAAAGGGACAAACCACCGAGGAGTAACAAAAGAAAAGAGTTCCACCTTAAAAGATCTACCCTATTATCACCTATAACTCTACCATCTATCTTCCCAAAGATCAGGTTACTCAAAACATTTTTTGTATTTAATGGTTAAAAAAGATACACACTAAACACAATAAGCAACATCATATGCCTTATTCAAACCTTTAGGCATTCTGGTCGAAAGGGTAAATATCCAATACACTTCCCTATAGGATAAGATTCTGGATAAATCCCCACCTCTTATCTTCTTTGTCACCCTCTCCAAACCTTGTACCTCAAATCCATCCAATGCAGAGCTATGCGTGATACGGAAATGGGAAGACACTCCAGTTCTCAGATCTCTATTTTTGATGTTACTAACATGTTCACGGATGCGCTCTCTGAGACTCCGGGATGTCTTTCCCACATACTGCACCCCACATAGCCTGCATGAAATCAAATATACCACATTTCGAGTGCCACAATTAATGTATTGTTTGTTCTCAAAAACTCTTCCTGTAACTAAGGATTTAAAGGAGCTCGTACATACTATCCACCTACAGCATTTACATTTATTACTACCACATTTATAAGTACCCTTTATATTAATCATCCATTCAGGATATATTCGCTCCAAAAATCTACCCCTAAGCTCTACGCACGCAGCATCAAAGAGTGCGTCGGTGGAACAGTTTCTCCTCAATCTTAGAAACTTTCCCACCGGCACACCTCCAACTGTATGACACGGATGACAACTATCTGCTCTCAATAGTATATTTGAAGATGTAGGCTTACGATATACATTAGTGGAAATAATTCCCGTCCGTGAACAACTGCTTATCTCCAAATCCAAAAATATAATAACAGAATCATGACTAACCATAGTGAATTTTAGTGCTGCTTATGTGTATCTCTGGATGGTACACCAGCCACTATTTTCAGGATACATATGTGAATCAAATATGAACCATTGTAGTTTGGTCAACAACAGGCCATGAGTTATGGATATCTAAGGATGAGTACAATTGCCTCACTCAGAAGGATGGATGGGCTCATCCAGAAAAAAAACAGGCCTCAATTAAAGATATCCTTCAATACTGGCTTGATTGTTGTCCTTCAGGATTCAACTGGAACAGACCTCATGGACAGGATCCTGTCAAGTACATCAATCTCTGATTACCAGGGTGGTACAAATATGTCCCAATAAGATGTGACTCCAGAGATCAGTTCAGTATGTGTGATTGCCTTACTATCACGGTACCCGTGCTATTTGGCGACATTCTGTCAATAGTCCACTCCTGCTTCCACTATTGGCTGCTCAGTTGTTGTCCCGCCCAGCATTTGTCCTTAAATGCTGAGTTCTGTCACTTCTCCGATGCCCTTTCGTGGTGTTCCAGTACCAGCGCTTGTTCCTGATCCGTGTGAGCTCTCAGTGTATCGACCCGGCCTGCCTGACTACTCTGCTTCTTGTTTCCTGCCTGTGCACCGACCCGGACTGCCTGACCATTCTGCTTCTCATCTCCTGTGTATCGACCCGGCATGGCTTACGTTCCTGCTCCGTGTACCGACCCGGCCCGGCTGACGTTCCTGCTCCCATGGATGATGTTTGGGGCCATACTGCTGCCAGTGAAGTGCTGTGTCTATGATCCTGTGGGGTGAAACAGAACATCATGTGAGGTGTGGTTAGTGTGCTGACACTAATTAACAGGACTGATGGAGGACTTGCATGGATTGTTTGAATGCCTGTGATATACTCACAGTTAAAGTGGTCCGTGATGAGCCGGTCTCTCATTTGAGCCCCTCTCAGGGTCTCCTCAACATGGCTGATGTCCAAGGGCACTTCAGGTATGGGGTGGTCCTGGATATCATCCATCAGCCTGGTGTCCACTGCGATGTTGTGCAGTATTGCACATGCCATTATGATGTCACACACTTTTACTGGGGCATACTGCAGTGATCCCCCTGAGTGGTCCAGACATCAGAATCGAAACTTAAGGAGGCCATATGTCTGCTCAATGGCATTCCTTGTTCTGCCTTGAGCCTGGTTGTATCTTTCCTGGGCATCTGATTGGGGACTGGTGACCGGGTCAGTAGCCAGGATTTGCATCCATAGCCAGCATCATCTGTGGAATGTGAGTGACATGGTGAGACAGGGAGCACAAGTTGTGTGAATGATGTTTTGTGTGGTGGACGTAGTAGCTGTGAGTCAGGAGCATAGTGTTGTGTGTACACCTGTGGATGTGGTGTGATTTAGTATTGTAAACTCATCCAGAAGCCATCCCCCTGTATAAGGAGTTTTGTAGAATGTATGAATCATGAGAGCTGCCAGGATATTTTGCACAGACATTCATAATCCTCATGTTGCTGTCACACACCATCTGCACGTTCATGGAGTGGAAGTTCTTCCTGTTGATGAATAGATGTACGTCACGTGTTGGGGCTTTGATACGGACAATTTATAGCACCCATGACCCTGGGCATGCCTCCCCTTGCGTAAAAGCCCTGCATGAGATGTATCCACTCCATGTAGGTGGTGGGGAAATGTATGTAGATGTGACCCTTGGGCGGTATTCCCTGGGCCTTGGTGGTTGTCTATACATCCTCCACTGCTGCAGGGGACCCTGTGGCAGCTGGGGAGCATCCTGTTGCTGCAGCTGTGCATCTGCAGGCAGAAGCTGTCCTCCAGGTGGGGATGGGCTCCTGTGTGGCTGTTGAGCCAGAGCCTCCTCACTCGTAACAGGTGAAAGCTGTTGATCAGGCGTGCCTGGGGCTAGCTGGTGTTCCCTAGCTCTTGCCCTTGCATGCCTTCTCAGCAGTCTTCTCATCAATAAGTATCCCAACATACTTATTGTTCTTCCTCTATCTCTATCTCTCTCTCTCTCCCTGAGTGGAAAACAAGCCACAAGTGAGTGTGGTGAGCTGTCCCTTTAAGTACCTGGTAGGGCATTGTGTAGGTGTGGTGATGAGGTGACTGATGACCAATGGGAAGGTGTTTGTGGTCCAGGTAAGTATTTGCTGGTATGTTTGTGTTTTAAAATGTGTCTTGTTCTGATTGCTGTCTTGGTCAGTTGTGAATGTGAAGTTGTGGGGCGTAGGTTGTGTTTGGTTCATGTGGTGATGTTGCACAGGTGAACTTGTTTTGTATTTGCAGGTGTCTGTGTTGTGCGATAACCCCCATTGTTCCGTGCCATGTTGTGCTGGTGTTTTTTTGGAGGTCCTTGTCCCTGTGGTGTTGCTTGTTGTTGTGTGTGACAGTGATTTGTGACGCATGGACATGTTTTTTGTGTTATTTTGGCATTGCATGTGTTAGTTTTGCCATTTACATGCTTGTTCAGTATGCGGATTGTCTTAACAGTGGTTTCTTTTTGACCATTATGTGTCTACCAGCTAACAAAACTGTGTCTTAAGTTTTAGCCGTTAACTGTATCTTTTTTTTTAGACGTTAACAGTACCGCACTCCTTTAAATGGCTCTGGGGAATCTTGTTCTATGCGTCTCAATGCACATTAGTCTATCGGCCGTAAGGAATTGTGAATTGCCCTTAGCTGTTCTTAAGACAGACCTTTAAATGGCTTACAACATGTTAATGCACTCGTTAGTGCTTTTTTTTTTTTTTTTTTTTTTTGCTAACGGCTGCCTTTAAAGGGATAGTAACCCCCCCGAACAACATGACGCCAAAATACAGCAATCATACAAACATACCAAACGCACTTAGTCCCATCTCTCAAACCTTTATGGTTTGAGAGATGTAAAGCAAGACAGACCTTCGCTCCCTCCCCGTTCTCATACGTCCGCTGTATAGCGGACGTCATGAGATCCTGCTTCCAGCACCAGACGGCGGCTCTGCAGGAGCGCTGGCATCTAGATATCTCCATATTATTACTTCATGGGTATGGTCTAAAACATGTGCCTGGCTTGCAAACACATGTTGTAGACCATTCCTATGAAGTAATTATACGGAGATATCTAGATGTCAGAGCTCCTGCAGAACCGCTGAAAGTCGGCCGACCGGATTCTGCCTCTGACAGCTTTACAGCTTATCAGGCAGAAGGGGGAGGGACCAGAGGACTGTCTTGCCTTACATCTCTCAAACCATAAAGGTTTGAGAGATGGGACTAAGTGCGTTCAGTATGTTTGTATGATTACTGTATTTTGGCGTCACGTTGTTCGGGGGGGGTTACTATCCCTTTAAATATACCCCTAAGTGCATGAATATAAGGTATTATAGGATCTTTGGTGCAAAGTTAAGGAATGAAACCTGATGGCAGTTCAAAAGGTGGGGTCAAGGAGGGATGTTTTGAATATAGGTGTGACTTTTTCATGTTTGAATGAGGAAGAAAAAAATCCACTGTCACTCCTCTTCTCTCCCGTTGGTCTGTCTCTCCTTTTTAGGTCTGGGAGTCTTTCACTTTTTGCCCGATTATTTTATTGGTGCTACCAGTTCTGTGCTCTCAGTTGTTATGGTTTCCTGACCTTGGTCTGAAGACGTTGACTTCTGCCTGATCCTTGGTACTTCAATTTTCTGCGTGATATTTGTGTACGACCTCTGACTTTTTCCTTGTTTCCCTTGCCTTGCTTGCTGGCTGTCTCGACAACTTTCAATCTCTTAGTGTCTGCAATCTGATTCAGCTTGTCTCCCTAGTGGTTTGGCCACCTCCTTGTCAGCAGCCTTCCCCGCTCCTACTCCTCTGTGGTGGTCCTATTCCACTTGGACTGTGATTCTTATCCCACTGCCGCCTGTACTTTAGCAGTTCCCTACCGATTGCTATCTGGTACCCTGCTGCCTAGTCATATCCTATTAGCAGTCCTGCCCTGCTTATTTCCTCATTGGCTGTGGCCCTGCCACCTCAATTGTAGTGGTTGTATTCCACTTTTATTCATCTTTAGTATACAGGCCTTGCCTTTCTGTATCTGGGGTTCTACTAGTGTGGTTCACTCTTCAGTGCACAAGTTTCCCATCCTGGTCAGAGCCCTGGCTCACATGGGGTCAGACATCTGGGTTCATGGCCAACACCTTTATCCAGCTTAGGCTGCAGTAAGGGAAATCCTGTGACTTACTACAAATCTGTGCTATGATCCCAAGGACTGCCCGCTAGCTACTGAACCAGATTACTTTCTTCATCAGAATCTATTATCTGGGACAACCAGTAGGAGTTAAAGATATTACTCATTTTTCTTTCTGGGATAAGGTCCTCAAATGGTGGGGCTTAGATGGGGACAGGGCAGGAGGGGGTTTTTTTGTTCTAGCTTTAGGGCTAATTAGAATTTCTTGGGAGCTTTTGGATTGAGCACTGCATCCTTTGGGGCTGTTTAACATGAAAATTCTCTCTCTTGGCAGATAAGATTAAGCTATTCTCATAGAATGTCAGAGGACTAAATGATCCTATTAAACATAATCTGATCCTTAGCCATATTAAAAAACATCCTGACATGCTGCAGGAAACCCATCGTTATGCTGGGAAAATGATGGCGTTGAAGCGTCCTTGGATTGGTCGTCATTACCACTCTACATTTACTTCACATGCTAGAGGTGTCTCAATTCTAATACATAAATCTGTGCCATTTGAATTTATAGACATACACGGATCCCAATGGAAGTTTCATATTTCTGTTATGCAACAGCAGAGTAATTCTGTTCCTGTTTTTAAACCTATATATATAGCTCCCCTATTTGAACCTAATATGGTGAGAGAGGCATTATCCTATGTGTCTGCCCGCTCTGATCATGTAATAATTTGCTCTGGTGATTTTAACATGATTATGAATGATAGTCTGGACAGAAAGGGTGGGACGGGTGGGGACAATAGACATTCTAGGGCCAGGTTCCAGAATCTGATACAGGTCATGGGTTTGGTGGACACCTGGAGGACTCTACACCCTGACATCATAGAATGCTCCTGCCACTCTACTACTCAGAGGTCCCTGTCCCGTATAGATTATACCTTTCTCTCCGACTTCAGGACTACATAGACTGCTAATTTTTGCATAGGGTTGCCTCTGACCATTCCCCTCTCATTGCTACCATCTCTCTGGATAGTTCCCCCACCTCGTGCACATGGAGCCTCAACCCTATGTGGCTTGATAGAGAAGACATTACTAGACTTCATACTCGTGGTCTCTCTTTCTACTTTGAGCAAAATATACACTCCACTTCCCCGCTAATGATGTGGAATGCGGCCAAAGCTGTAACCAGAGGGTCCCTTACTGCACACATATCATCTTACAAAAAACTTAAGCAAGATGAGATTCGCAGGCTGGAGGAATATCTTCGGGTAGCTCAGGCTCAATTTGTGGCATTGTATACTCCTGAAAAAGATGATAAACTTCAATGTGCATCCCTGAAATATAATGCTAAATTATCTGATCTTAATGTTAAACAAATATTTTATAAAAAGCAAATGCTTTTTGAGCAGGGTGACACGGCGGGGAAGCTGCTGGCTCACCTGATTAAAGCTAATACTGGCTCATAATTTCATCAATATGTTCATCCACGGGTGTGCTGTTCACCAGTGATAAAGCTATAATTGCAGAATTCACTAACTTTTATAAATCTCTATACTTGTCCAGATCCTCTCATGACTTGGAAGGGATGCTTCAATATCTGCAATTATGTCCTTTACCAACATTTGATGCCAAAGACAGAAGACGTCTAGATTCTCCCATACTGCTGGGAGAGGTGGTGGAGGAGATCCAACAGCTTCCATCTGGGAAATCTCCTGGGGATGATGGGCTACCGATGGAGTGGTACCGCATTTGTTGAACACTTTCTACACAGCTTTGGAGGCACAGACACTCCCTCCATCCTTTAATGTGGCTAATATTATTGTCCTTCCGAAGCCAGGCAAGGACCCCCAGCGATGTGACTCATATCATCCTATCTCCCTGATTAACACTGATGCTAATATATTAGCAAAACGTTTGGCCACCAGACTCAACTCTGTTATCTCTAAGCTCATTCACCCTGATCAATCCGGCTTTAAGTCAGGTAAATCCAGGTTTCACAATCTCCAGCATCTTCTGGGACATGTGTATGCAGAACAAACCACTGACAGGAACAGAATTTTTGTCTCACTTGATGCCATGAAGGCATTTGACTCAGTGGAGTGCGACTACTTGTGGCATTGTAACGGTTTGTACGACACTCAGACACAGTAGGTAGAATAAAACACAGTTTTATTAAAAGATACAGTGAATACCCACTACGGGCTATAGTGAATCACAGGAAAATATCAATCATGTACATATGCCCACACAGGCCCAGTGTACAATGGTATAGGATAGATATTGTCACAGGTCAGGCATAACCAGGCAACTTCAGCACAACATGGGTTAAAGTTCATAGATCGTAATCAGTCTCTGATGTGGTGTGTTTGACAACGCCCAGTATGATGGTAATGGTAGCAAGAGACTGTGGTGCGAGGTGTGGAAGCACCTAGTCTGTAAAGCAGGACTGAGACTATACCCTGTGCTGAGCAGAAACGGAGGCCACAATACTCTGCTAGAGCTAGAATAAACTTGAGCCACGAGCACCCGACCGGTGCAGTAACGGAAACACTGTACACTGCAAGAGCGGATGGACTAGAGCCAATAGCAACCAACCGGTGTGGTAACGGAGACACTGTACACTGCAAGAGCTGATGGACTAGAGCCAATAGCACCCGACCGGTGCGGTAACGGAGACACTGTACACTGCAAGAGCTGATGGACTAGAGCAAATAGCACCCGACCAGTGCAGTAACGGAAACACTGTACTCTGCAAGAGCTGGTGGACTGTAGCCAATAGCACCTGACCGGTGCAGTAACGGAGGCAACAGTGCTCTGCAAGAGTTAACGGAAGGCTCAGTGTAAATGGAGGCAACAGTGCCCTGCAAGGGTTAATGGAAGGCTCAGTGTTAACGGAGGCCACAGTGCTCTGCAAGTGTTAACGGAAGGCTCAGTGTAATGGAGGCAACAGCGCTCTGCAAGAGTTAATGGAAGGCTCAGTGTAACGGAGGCAACAGTGCTCTGCAAGTGTTAATGAAAGGCTCAGTGTTAACGAAGGCAACAATGCTCTGCAAGTGTTAAAGGAAGGCTCACTGTTAACGGAGGCAACAGTGCTCTGCAAAATCTAGCGGAAGGCTCAGTGGGATGGAGGCCACAACACTCAGTCTGCTAGGCCAGCAATGCGGAAGTAAGAATGTTGCCCAAGCGACACGGAGAACAGGATCAGAATCGCTGGCCGAATCTCAGCGCAGGAACATCAGACAAGCTGGATCAGGTCACGGAGCAGGAACGTCAGCCAGGCTGGGTCGAATCACGGAGCAGGAACGTCAGACAAGCCGGGTCAGGTCACAGAGCAGAAACATCAGCCAGGCCGGGTCGAATTATGGAGCAGGAACCTGAAGGAGTAGTCAAACGGGCCAAGTCAGTACACAGGAACGCAGGAACACAGCAACACGGTAGCAATGGTACAGGAACACCACAAAAGGGCACCTGACAGGTGCCAGAGGCCCGGTATAAAAAGGCCATACTGGGCGGGCCAAACTAAGCTCAGCCAATGGGAGCGCACCACACAGAGAGTGACAGAAAAGGGCACCATGATAGGCATACTCTAGATCACTGGGTTTGGGCCCGGCTTTGTTCAATGTACCCTTCTTTTATATACTGCTCCTCAGGCAAGGATCTTACTTGGTGGTGGTGCATCTGATGTATTTGCTACAGAAAAAACTGAGGCTCATTGCTGATTAATCTGAAAATATTTCTGGCCAGCACTGATGCAAATTGTCATGAAATCCCTTAATTGTCCACCAGCAAGTGTGCAGGTGGAGCAGGTTTTAATTGTAGCTGGTTTTTATTGTAAAATGACTGTAATACAGAGTTGATAAACCAATATCTAATTACATCCAAGTATCAAGTAGCAGAAGAGAGCAAAACCACACATGACAAGCAAACCCATGGCACATGTTCTATTAACAGCAGCACTAAGGATGATGAGGAGGATGGATTTGAAGGGTTGCTGCCATTTCCCACTGTTGGTAGTTGTGCTAGAATTATTAATTAATGTTTGACAATTGTCTGAGAATTATGAAAGCTTAATTTAGACTCAAAGATGATAGTGCAGATAATTGGTCTAGCTTTCAGTCCTATGAATCTTGAAAGTCTAAATATGCATCAATCACAGCACAACAGTCCACCACTGCCACATCTGCCACATTCAGTGTAAGTTTTATCCATTTTTTATTCTGTCTTTAAAAATAATGTTTAGGAAGCATAGCAGAAGGCTTACAAAGAGAAAAGCTTGGAAAAGACTAGGTTTGAAAAAAAAAGTTTGCAAGATTGAAATAAGGCTGTCCATGAGAAAAATGTGTTTGCAGACCTTAGGTTTGCAAAAATAAGCCCTGAGAAAAACGTGTTTTTAGGCCACATGTTTGCAAAAACATGCCCCGGAAAAATGTATGTCCTACTGGCTTAGTTGCAGCAGTGCTAGATGGTGTGTCAGAAAATGCCTCTTGTGACATTCTGGCATTTGCTACTGCTGTAATTGCTGCTGCTGAGTCCTCTAAGAAGCAGGGAGATTAGGCTGTTGCATGGGACTGGGATTATCAGCACTGATGTAAAACAGGTGGTGGTACAAAGATGCATCTACTTGCAACTAGCCCTTGTGTTGCTGAGGCACCAGCAACACCACAACAAGTTCCCACACCACTTCAGTTGCATCTAAGAAGCTGGCCAGTTATGCTTTTCATAACCATCTCCTGTTCCTCTTTTAAAATAATGGGTCTGGTGGAATACTATTTTTCCTTTGTAAGCAGGAAGGAACTGTGCTTTTCAATAGCAATTGCAGTGTGCACAGTGTGGGCAAGGAAACATTGATAAATAGGGGAAGAAAGGAAGTATCATAACAACTGACATATCTGCTCTCATATTAAGCAACAGCTATTGATGCCTATGTCAGCAATGTAAAATCATTTCCCCCCAAAAAAACAAGTACTGCTGTCACTATGGCCTTTGATCTCTCCTCTAAGGACAAATGATGTCAAGAGAGAAGACTTAATAGAATGAATCCTCTCTGCCACCAGCTTAATGTATTTAGCAGGATGGAATGTCTAAATATGTTCCCTGATAGCCTGCGTTCAATTGCTTTCCACCACATTGCCATGGGTGGTCAGTGCACCACTCAGTGTACAATGGGTGGACATGAACTGCCAGATCCTCATATCAACAGACTCACCATCAGCTGGTGGGAGAGGTAACAGAGGCAAAGGTGGTAAACCAGAGTAGGAGATAGATGACCCTGAGGGTGCTGGGTGGGGACAATGGGTACATTTTCCTGCAGCCAAACCCTAGAACAAGAAAATGATTATGATGCACACATAATGAACAGTGCTGTAGCCGATGATTGCACTGTGCCTGCCACAAGGGAAAAATAGTCACACATCTATGATTTCAGTGAGGGGAGAGGTGGACAAGAATGGTCTCCAGAATCACCTTTATTGGCCTAGGCAGGTGGTGCTGTTGCTGCCGCAGCATCAGCACTAGAGATAGGACCAGGAGTATTGGTGGCAATTGAAACCTATCCTAGTACCATATCACTGCTTTCTGAACCCAGTCCCATGGTAGCCACGGTGATTTGTGGCACATTAGCCTGCTCATCATCATTCTGCTGCTGTGACAGATTAATGTCTCCCCCTGATGACTCAACATCAGGAAACACAACAGCATCAGATTCCACAATGCCATTGCTGGTGGTGGCTGGGATGCACATTCCCAGTTGTATCTCCTTCTGCCATTCCTTATTGCTTTCAGCCAAAAATGCTCTCATATTCTCCTCTGCACCAGCCGCTCCACTCTCACTCTCATCACCAGCACCACCAGTCTCTTGCTGCTTTTTGAGATTGTTTGGGGATGCCAAGTGTGACAGAGGGTCCCCTGCCATCTTTTCAGAAAAGGACACACTGGAAGCAGTAGCAGCAGGTATAGACAGCTGATGTGTATTGTGTAATGCTGCCCATACTGCTAGGCAGTTTCCACCTTCTTCAACATACTTACCCAAGGGGACAATGCTGGAGGAATGGGAATCAGTGAGTCAGGGCTATGTGGGATGCCTTTCTTGCTGCTGCTGCTGCTGACTTCTTCTGTTATCTTTAGATCAGCATCACCAGCAGCACTGAGACAAATTGAAATGGAAAAAGTTGCCCACCAGCAAGAATATAGAGAGGGGTTTCAATGCTGCTGGTTATATTGTTAATTAGCATAGGACATGGCTATCTAGCATTTAAAAAAATAACCAGCATGTAATGCCATAAGATTATCATTTAGTAGAAGTGGAAATAGCCACAGCCATAGAAAAATATTATGCATATACAACTAACAGCTGCAATGACAACATGTTTGGATTTGCATAATTGCCTGGACACTGCTAGGCCATAAAGGGACTATTGCTATCATCATATATATTCCCTCAACAACCAAGTTTAAATCCATGTTTTATTTTTTCAATATCTGTATCTCAAAAAATATTTTACGTCTTATGGCAAGGAATGCTATAGGAACAATAATTTTCAGGCTTACACTAAGGAAGTACATAATAACTATTATTTGCAGGCTTAGTTATAATAGGGAAAGCCTTAAGAAATATTTTTGCAGACCTGCATATCAATGCAAACCTTTTAAATTAGAAGCAGGCTTAGATAACACTGCAAACCTTGAAAAAACTTAGGAGCATGCTTGCATGGCAAGTCATTCTTTAAAAAAAAAATGGTGGAAGCCAGGCCAGCAATAGTTTGCCATCTAGGAACATATGCGATCATCTGTGGCATTATCATTTTTTCTGCCAATTTACTTCTTGCAGTGCAGTGACATGGGACAGGTTAAGGTGGTGTTGGTGATCATGGTTCTTCTTAGTTCTAGTCCTAGTGCTGTGAAGACAGAAGTGGCAGCAGCATAACAAGCCTCTCCAGGCATGGTTAACAAACTCCTTCTCCTCCTATCACTCCCCTAAAATCATGGGTGTTTGAATAAGCTTAATATAGGGTAGGGAGTGACTGTTCAGTTCTCTCCAACTACAATATGCACAGTATGTGAAAACAAACATTGTAAAGAGGGTCAAGGGCTGGGATCACACAACTGGCACAACAGCTGCACAAATATAGCACATCTAAATTACCAACATCAACCACAAAGTGCTGCTGGTTATGTTAAACTGACCCACAATAAATCACATGCTGTCAGTTAATGACTGAGGCCCTTTTCCTTTCCACAAAATATATGACAGTCACTTGATGGTGAGTGGATTACTGACTTAATGTACCCTCACTCACTGTGGAAAATTCAGCAGGGTGTGCCATCTGCACATGTTCCTTTATGTTGTGCATTCTATTGCTCTCCACAACATTGTCATGTAAGGCACCACACAATGTACAATGCTTGGAAACATACTGTCACCTCCTAACATTGGCTGAGGCAATAGTAGTAGAAGGGGTGGCATTACTTTGGCCTTCTGCTGATGATGAGTGCTGAGTAGGGACCAGCTGAATTTGCCTGCTGACTGGGAGTGAGACTGCTCACTGTTGACTGCTGCCAGGGAGTGGGACCACTTCTAGTTGCCTGCTGGGAAAGGACTGTTGTCTAGCTGTTAGTTGATCTAGATGTCCAAGTGATTTTTTCCCACATTGAGAATGGACAAGGGTGGGAGCTGGATTTCATTTGTGGCACTTAACTTCTTTGGCTAGGCTAGGGAGTGGTTGTGCTTGACTTGCTTTCTCATGTTAATTTCCTGTGTAAGAAGCATGTGAATAGTGGGAAAGCAGGATCCCACATAGGGACAGTCTCATTCGGATCCCACCTGAAGCATAACCACATATCTGATTGGGAGACACACCTTCAATATGTTACAATGCTACAATGAGCAGAAGTAAAAGCACTCCTAAGAGCACATAGGGCTCTGGGGCACATAATAATAGTGATGTAGATCTGTCAAAGAGTGTGCCAATGGCTCATGGCTCCTGCTAATGTTCTGTAAATGCAAAACATGAAGGAGTATGACTCTAAGTTTTTTAGTGGACATTATAAGAGCCATAGAGTTGCCACCTCTGTATCCACCACCACCTCCACTGCAAAAAGTCATGTTGTTAAAGCAAAAATGTTACCCAGTTCTTTCACTATGTACTGCCAGCTTATACTTACTATTTAGAAAGGAGTCAAAACCTGCACAAAATAATCCAAAAGTACACCTGTAGAATAGAAAGCTTGCTGAAATGTTGGTAGTTGACCGCCCTTTTTTGTTCAAAACAGTGGTTTTTAAGAACTGATGCCATATTGCACCCTGCTGGCATATCCCAATCCACAGTTATTTTTCAAGGATGACTGTGCCAGAGTTGTACGAGTAGATGGTTAATTTCATGGGCAAAGGACAATGAAGCTCAGACTGCTAATAATTTTCAAGCCATGTGTTGCTCTAGTGTCATGGGCAATCACTAAATTATGGGACGGTCTGGGACAGTCAATAGTTAAATGCATAAATGCTGTTTTATAATACTGTTTTACTTACATCAATTGTATGTATAAATTTCGATTACAGATGTGTTATAACAACTTATATAGAAAAGCTTTTAGCAAAGACATAATCAAAAGAACATGTTATCTTATTTTATACAAACTTCAATTACATAAGTCATCTAGCAGAGTATGCATACCTTATGTTTAGAAACAACCTGACAGAAATGCTTGGCTTTTGGATTACATATTAACCAAAGCATGATATGAACCATAGGTTTTAAAACGTTCATTATGCTTAAGGTTGATTTTTTGCTCTGATTGGCGTAGTGTCTTTGGGATAGAATGATATGCTGTGGTGGAGTAGTGGTCCTTTTTTAGAATAATACTTTGGATTGGAAAGAATGTCATAGAACAGAATAAAAACATAATGACATGTAATATATATATATATATATATATATATATATATATATATATATATATAGAATGTGAAGGGTATGGTTTCAGGAAAATCAAAGTCTTAGTGGCATTGGAGAGGGAAGAGAAGTTTACACATGGGGCTTTGAGGAGATAATTAAAGAGTTTAAATGGTGACATGGGTTAGATTTTTGACTGGTGATAGGATTAAATTATAATCATAGAAGTCAGTGAAAGAATTAAACTTTTGTCAGGGACATTCTGAAGATTGAGAACAAGTGTGAAGTATACAGGTTGATTAATTTGGCCAGGATCTGTGTAGAAGGTTGACAAAAGTATGCTGATGCAAGTAAGTGAAGTGCTATATCTCTGTATAACAGAATATAGGTTAATAGTAGAGCAGAGGGAAGAAGGGGAAGGTTGAAATGTGAATGTAAGGTCTGATAGGTTAGGAGAGGGTACATTTTTTGGTGAAAAGAGGTATTTGGTGGGAGGCAGGAGAAAGTAAGCAAGAGAGCATGGAGAAAATAAGATGGTGATCAGAAAGAGAAAATGGAGACATTTTAAAGTCTGAAACTGAACAAATTTTGATGAATTCTTTTTTCTTAAATGATCATTTTTTGACTTGCTTATAGTCTGTGAAAGACAATATAATGTATTGCTGTTTTCTGGTAGGTGTGTGTATCAATTTGTCAGCTTAGCTGTTTCAAGAATATTTCCATTTTAGAATTGTAATTTAGAACAACAGTGTTGTGAAGAAGAGCCTGTTTTTATTGCTTCAATCATTCTAACTGCTGCTCCTTTGGATTCTGGATTTTGTTTTTGTCATAAAATCCTATTTTATATGAAAGTCGGCAAGCTAGACCCCTGCAGGTGAAATTAGTATTGATGTCACAACTAATTTTAAGTTACTGAATGCTGCTGACATTGATATTAGAAGTCGTTTTATGTTTATGTTTGAAGTTGACAATAAAAAACTGCCTTGCATGCTAATGTAAAATTCCAGAAAGTATAGGTGTTGATTAATTCTAACGTAAATGTTTCAGTTTGACACACACAAACATTGAAATGCATCGCCTTAATTTTTATAAATGGTGAACATGATTAAAACATGCAAAGAGAGTCTTACTTGACTTTTGTCTTCTGCATCTTAAAATATTATATTTTGTTAAATAAATTTAGACTTTACAGAAATTAGTATTAACACCTTTATTGAGCATGTAAGATACTATTTATGATATTAAACATAAAGTAGTAAAGCTTTGGAATTATATTTTGTTGTGAAAGGACAAAAAACTGCATATCTTTTCTATTTATATTTCTAAATCTTGAACAAAACATTAAGGGAGTTGTGTCATAAAATCTCCACCGGCTATAAAACTGGGTAAAGAAAAGCTAAATAACTGCATATTTATGTAAAGAAAAATACCATTTAACATGTTCTGTGTGTTCCACAAATAGTATACAAGAAAGAGTGCTCCAATATAATCATCACATAACATTTCAATCTTAAAGGGATAGTAATACTTGAAAATAATTGTATTTTATATTGTAGCCCTTAAAAAAACATGAAAAATTATATAAGTCGTATCTCCCAAACCTTTATGGTTTGGGAGATATTCACATGTAAAATATAGTTAAAATTCTCTTTTCCTGGCTGTTTCAGCCAAGTCTGCCATCTAGTGGACAGATTTGGAATTCAGTCCACAGAGCAACCGGCAGCTCTTTAGCAGTCCCGAGATCACGATCTTTGAAAATAACTACTTAATTGGAACTGTGTATAAAGTGTGCCTGGCTTGAAAGCACACTTTGTAGACCATTCCAATTAAGAAATTATTTTTAAGATGGTGACCTCAGCACTTCTGGAGAGGCACAGCCGGTCCCGGGACCGGATTCTAAATCTGAAGGGTGGAGCAATGACGTCACTCCAGGGGAAAATTTACTTTTGAATATCTCCCAAACCATAAAGGTTTGGGAGATAAGACTTATATCATTTTTCATGTTTTTTTAAGGGCTACAATATAAAATAAACTTATTTTCAAGTATTACTATCCCTTTAAGGGTCTATTTATTAAAGTTTGTGGAAATCAGTGTATCTGATACTCTGCTCTTCTGCTTCCAAGAGATTTTTGAAAAACACCATCAGGTACTTATAAGTTGCCTGCCCCTGTTATAGAGGAAGAGGGGCTTAGAAGTCTAGGAGAAGACTGCAGTTTTCCACCACCATTGTCTTGACTGACATTTCTGCATTCTTGCACTAAATAAACTTATAGTTATTCTGTAGAAGTGAGGTGTAATATTAGGAGGAGCATGGCAATTCTTAGAACAGATATAAGAGAGGATGTAGTGGTTGTTAGAACTTCAAGAATGAGGGAAGGTTTTGTTTCAATATCTTTTGGAAGCACCATACATGGTTTATAATATCCAATTAAAGAAATACATGTTGGCTGTCAAACAAGCATTAAAGTAGACCATGGAGAAGATTTAAGAATACAGTGGGCAAGACTTTACAGGAGGAAATAGCTGTTTCTATGGCTAAAACACTTTGCTCATCAAAATTGCCTCTTTGTTACATTTGCACCTATTTCTGAACTTTGCATCTACAGCGTGAGAACTATGGACATTAGGGGTGGACAAAAGTGAGAAAAATTTCCTGCATGACTTTTCACGAAAAACGGCTGATTTTTCGCTTTTTTCGCAAAAGTTTTCTCTTTTTCTCCAATGCTAAATTTTCCTCCTTTTCGCCTATTCCGGCAAATTTTTCACCTATTCCAACACATTCTCCTATTTTAACACATTTTTCGCATAGTCTAACACATTTTTCACCTATTCAACACATTTTCTCCTATTACAACACATTTTTCTCCATTGGTTAATATGGTGCAACATTTCCCAGCACAATATTACTTCTTCTGAGGACTGTAATGAAGAAATAAGTAGCTGAAAGTCAAAGTTGTGAGTCCTACAGCAACATATACCTTGAAAAATGTGTTAGCATGCAGAGTGCCTTTGTCTTTTGCCCACAACACTTACTTCCTGCTTAAGTGACACTGGCAGATATTCATGATGATGTCAAGTGATTAAAAAAAAAATAAATAAAGTACAACCTACAATGTGGTAGATGTCTATGGTAGTGGTGGGGGGGACTGGCATGGTGTGATTGGTGGGACCTTGACAAACTGCATCCACCCCGGGAGGAGAGGGATCATCATCATTTATTGCACATGCTGCAGCAACCATTGCAGCAGTCAGTTTTTTGCACTTTACTCCCACGCCCCAGCACTTCCTCCACCTTTCCCCCTCTCGCTTGTAGACATTACTCAACAACTGTGTGTTTTTATGCTCTACAGTACACAACTGATGGAGTGTGATGTCTTGCCTTGGCCTTCAACAAAATTCTCAATGTCGTCTGCTGTCTATCAAGTCTGCCTCAGTCACAGAGCTCCCAGTCAGCTGTTTAATATATTTATTTGTTTGATTATTTATGTTTTTTTTTCAGTTGTCCACTCTATCTTAGTTAGTCCAAAAAATATATATATAACTAAAAAACAAAATCAACAACTTATTTTCCCAGACTTCCCCAGCACAGAGACAATAAAAGTGAAATCAGCAAACAATTTTGACCCCAGCTGTCTGTGTCTTGCCAGTCAGTGACACCAAATTTTGAGGTATTTTGGGTCAACCTCCTTTCTCCATTCTTCTCCCCATTGTGCCTCCAGACTCCCCTACTACAGAGAACAAATGTCCTACCTAAACAACTCCCAAAAACTAAGCTTCAATTCTCCTTTATTTGTGTATCTTCTCTAGCTCAAAAACATGCTGTTCTCTCTTCTAACAAACACAGAATGGAATGCTGTGAGAGCCTGACAGCCTTTTATATGACTGTAGAAAACTTTCATGAGGTGGAGAAAAAAATTTCTACCCATTGATTTCAATGCAATGAGCTAGGCGAAAAAAAATGGAAAAAGTGGAAAAAATGGCACTTTTCACAGGAAATTTTTTGCCAAACAGAAAGTGTAATTTTTTTGCCAATTTCAGTTTGAAGCGAAAATTTTCACCCATCCTTAGTTAGTGTGTTCTATAACCATATCCAGGTTCAAGCTATGTAATATCTGGAAGCAGAAGACCAGGTTACAAAACCAAACATTTTCTTTGCAGTTTCTCCAGAGGTGGCATTACTGAACGGTCTGCAGTACGGGTGACATAGTGCTTGTACAAGCATATGGTTACTACTGCTTTCATACACATGTATAGGTACAGTTGTAATTCATACAAGGTATAACATAAAATCTCTAAATATTCACTATGCCAGTATTTGGTATAGCTCCCCCTATGGGTGTTTAATACATTAGAAGGTTTATTAGGGAGTTTCCCTATACAATTAAGAGGAGACCAGTGATATGAAAATTGATGAATGATTGTCAAATAGCAATGCAATATCATAATGGAATCATACATGATACTGCATATAATGTGTCTAGCATTCCTTCCTACTTATCATTGTCATTATATATTCAACACCACCATTCAAGTCTAAAATGTTAAATGCAATCTTTTACATTCTTCTTTATCTTTTTGAAAAAACTTAGCAGGCAAATAGCAAGACAATCCTTGAAAAAACTGTTAGCGGGCCTGCATCATGGCATGTCTTGAAAAATATTTATTAGCAGGCTTACAGCAAGACATGTCTTGAAAAATATACTGGTGGACCTACATCAAAGCAAGTCTTGAAAGAAAGTGTTAGCAGGCCTATATCAAGACAAGTCTTGAAAAAATATTGGCAGTCCCACATAAAGGCAAACCTTTAAAATTGTTTTAGACTTGTGGCAAGGCAAGACTTTAAAAAATTCCTTGCAGATATATGGTCAGATAATCTCTTCACTAGTAATATCATATGCAAACTACCAGTGACATTATGGTATTTGCTAATTTAGTTCCTGTTGCTACTGCTACCAACTTATCTAACCACCAAATGTCACATTACAGGATCAAGTTGGTATATCTACTATGCCTATGGGTAGTAGAGGTGGTGGGCGTGGGGCTGAGATTATCATCCCCGCAGACTGTGGTGGTGGATCCAACACCAAAGGAAACATGGAATATACAGTGGTGCTTCCTACTGGTCCTAGTGCTGAGGCAGTAGCATCATGAAAAGTCACAGAACTTGAGGGAGATGTTGCCCAATCACCATAATCTTCCTCCACCTCCCCTAAAATGATGGGTGTTTAGGGGACAAGGACTGTAGTTATGAACAACTGCAATGTGTGTTTCTGAGGATCAGGAGTCCTGACAGGGGTTGTGACCAGGAAAGTGTCATACAATGATGTATGCTTTGGAACATTAATCATTTGCAGTGAGTGTGTGGAGACTTGCCGGGGCCAAGGGCCTAGTGAAATGGTGTGATCCCTCCTTATCTCTCCTCATCTCTCTTTACAATCTTTTTACAGACTGCACACATTGCAGTTGAAGATAATTGTACAGTACCTGCTCCATGGAAAAGTATTCTCACACCTTCTTCCAGGATGCACCTGAAGTGGCTTTTGATACTTATTCTGTTATTCTGCTGTTTCTGTCTCATCAGTACTAATACTAGGCTGTAGAACATATAAGTGCTGGTACTTTAACTACCACAGTCTGTAGCAGGCATGATAACCCCACATTCACCAGTACCTAGCATGGTAGACATGTCATCTTGCTGTAATATTTGATGATACTGGTGGGACTGGGAGTCAGAAAATGTAACAGCAGGAAGTGCAGGAACTATGACTATATCACCATCAAACAACATCTTGTCGGTGATACCCATTCCCACCATGTCTCTCTCTCCCACCAGTAGCTTGTCTGAGCCAGGGATGCTCTCATCACATCACCAGGGGTACCACCTCTTCAACAGCAACACAACCACCATCATATTCTTCTTTCTCCTCTCTTGCTAAAGGTGGTCATTGTGACATAGGTGTAAGTGGTGTATCTAGTGTCACATTCACAGACCCAACAACAGTAGGCTCAGAGCCAGGCAGCTGCATCTCTGTGCTGTTATTGTTGCACAGAGCCACCAGAGGGATAAAAACCATTTGCTACTTTCATAAATTCATTCCAGAATACTGGGGATGTGGTAGCAGCACTATCTGCTGAGGTAGTTGCAGGTATAACAGCTTCTGGTGCTGGTGGTGGGCTCTGGCATCTCTGAGTCATAGGAAATATGGTTGGGATGTAGGCAGCACTATCTGCTGTTGGTTCCTGCTTTCTCTGAGTCATTGGGGATGTGGTGGGGTAGTGGCTGTATTATCTGTTGCTTTTTCATGGTGTTTCATGTGAGAAAATGTTGCTTCATGCAACAAGCTATGATGTCATAAATACAAAAGTAAAAAATAAAACAAAAGACATACACTATACATCAAAAATATTTATCTTAGTTATAAAGTTTACGTAATAAATAAGCACTATATCCCCCGAGTACAATAATACCAAATATGCATTGTTTTATCTACATGCATGACCTGCACAAATTGTTAAGTATCATGAATTTTTATTTATTTAGAAAATGCTTTACACATTGAGATTTCAGTTAAATATTGTTTCTAGATCAGTGTTTCTCAACCTGTCCTCAGGACCCACTAACAGGCCAGGATTAGGGATTTCTCTGCTAGAGCACAGGTGTGGTGATCAGAGGCTCATTCACATTGATTAACTCACCTGTGCTCTAACAAGGGAATCATCAAATCCTGGCCTGTTAGTGGGCCCTGAGGACAGGAGTTGAGAAACACTGTTCTACATACAAGGAAGTTGTTATTTTTAGGGATTTTAGACTGGGAAAAGATCTGATTTTTTTGATAGGTTTTTCAAGGCTTGTGGAGCTCTGAAGGAGAAGACAGATCAACCAGCTTCTTTCTTGTAGTGTGGAATACTAGGAAAGTTGTTAGTGATGGAGCAGAGATTATAATTACAAAAGAGTATTTTTAACATTATAAATTAAAATACAAATATCCTTGGTTACAGGGTAAAACTATGCAAAAACAGCTCAATAGCCATATAGAAGAATATATTTCCTGAAAGAAGACAAAATTATAAATCAGAACATGTAAATATTAACAAATAAGAATAAAATGTGAAAACACCACGTGAAATGTTAAATATCACCTAATAATAAAAAAAAAATTTGTGAAAAAGGCTGCAACAGAATAAAACGCTAACACTACCACTAAATTACACAAATAGAAAATTGGTAATATAACTGCCCCATCCAGGATAAACAAAACAACTAAGACTACTAATTGATTACAAAGAGGGCCTTCTGGTTTCCAAAGTTGTGGAAGATGTGTCTGTTGCAGAAAGACGAGTATTAATAAGAAAGTCACACATTCTGTTCCATCCAGCACTAAGGAGGAATTTGTCATTAAAAACTTTTTATCTTGTAAATCTAAAGTAGTATTTTATGTGCTCCAGTGTAGCTGTCTGAAACAATATGTTGGATGGACAAAGAGAGCCTTGAACATTCGAATAGCAGAACATATTAGAAACATTGAGAGACAATTTGATAAACATAGTGTTTCTGTACACTTTAGGGATTTCCATAATTCTGATCCAAAGCATCTTAGTTTTTTTGCTATAGAGCAGGTTCAGAAAGATTGGAGAGGTGAAAACTATTTGACTGCGATGTCACGTATTGAATCCAAATGGATTTTCAATATGAATACCCTGCATGTACATACAAACTACAATACTGACACAGGTCAGGTAACTTTGATAGATATAGTGTAATAGAGTCCAACAATGCCAGTGAAGCCACTGACTCAATAGCCCAGATTAACGGAGGCCCAATGTCGCCTATAGACAGGGGAGGCGACAGTAACAGAAAGGCAGCAGAGATCAGGCAAGGTTCACCTGAATGGAGTGTTGCAATGGTGGACACCCAATGGAGACTACATTTGAGTGAGTCAGAGTTCGTGCCAAGAGAGGACGCCCTACTGAGACTATCCACCACTGTGTGCCTGTGCCACCCCCGAAGGGGTTAATGTGTGTATAGGTCTTAAGATGGAAGGCGACTGGAAGCGCCCAACTGTACCTAGAGTGGAAGACCATACGCACAAGATACCGGAGATGTGAAAAACACTGGTGAAACAAGTAGCGGCACAAGGCACCACCCCCGAAGGGGTTAATGAACGCTATGGTCAGGACACGGAAGACTACCTGATGTGCCCAACTGAACCCAAAGCAGAAGACCAAGTGATCAATTGAACGGTGTGGAGGAGCACTGACACACTGAGACTCCGAACCAACGGACTGGACTGCAATCGGTAACAGAGTACCGTAGCACTGGGATGCACAGGAACGAGAGAGATGTGCAAAGTTGATAGCAGCAGGCACTGCCAGGTCTTCGCCCAGCCGGGCACGGAGGAAGCAGGAACTACAACCAAGCCGATTCGGTACACAGCACAGGAATGTCAGCCAAGCCAGGTCGGTACACGGAGCAGGATCGTTGGTCTCGCCGGGTCGGTCTTGCCGGGTCGGTACACAGAGCAGGAACGTCAGCCAGGCCAGGACAGAACAGGAAGCAGGAACGTCAGACAATCCGAATTGGTACACAGAAGCAGGAACAGTAGCAAAAGCGTAGTCAGACAGTCCGGGGTCATACACTGGTATCAAACAAACAGAGCTAGCGCTAGGCATCAGGTACACCACGAAAGGGCAAACTCTTAGTGACAGCCCAGGGTATAAAAAGGCTGTCACTGGGAGGAGCTGTACAGCGCAGTCAATGAGAGGGCACCAGTAACATAAGCTTGTCAGAATGTAGCATAATCACGGGCGCCGTGATAGAAAAATACTGATTTTTTTTTATTTACCTCAAGATTTAAGAGGGATTGGTGGTAAAACGGCTGCATAAAAAATTTGAAACCATACATAAAATGAATGCCTGGGGTGTCTACTTTCCAAAAATACACTTTTGGGGGGAAATCTTAGAGTGGAGCACTGTTACACAGCCCCAAATGAGACATGGCACCAGTGACGCAAGCTGAGAAAATTCAAAGTGTGAAACTGGTAACACCCATGTTCCACTTTGGGCCCCGTAGCACCTCCAAACCTTGAGAAACCTATGCATATGGGATATTGCCATACTCAGAAGAAGAATCTGAACACTAAACAATGCATATTTAAAAATCTTCACCTATCATGTGCTTGAAATTCAAATCAACATGAATTCAAAGTTTGAAAAATGCTGACTTTTTTTTTACTTACATCAAGATTTACAAGGGATTGGTGGTAAAATGGCTTCGTACAAAATTTGAAAACATACATAAAATGAAAGCCTGGGGTGTCTACTTTCCAAAAATAAACACTTTTTGGGGGAAATCTTAGAGCGGAGCACTGTTACACAGCCCCAAATGAGACATGGCACCAGTGACGCAAGCTGTAAAAATTCAACGTGTGAAACTGGAAAAGCGCATGTTCCAATTTGGCCCTATAGCACCCCCAAACCTTGAGAAACCTATGCATATGGGGTATTGCCATACTCAGAAGAAGAAGCTGAACACTAAACAATGCATTTCTAAAAATATTCACCTGTCATGTGCTTGAAATTCACATCAACATTGAAGTCAAAGTGTGAAAAACGCAAATTTTTTTCTTACGTCAAGATTTACGAGGGATTGGTGGTAAAATGGCTGCGTAAAATATTTGCAACCAAACATAAAATGAAAGCCTGGGGTGTCTTCTTTCCACAAATATAAACTATTGGGGGTAAATCTTAGAGTGGAGCACTGTTACACATCCCCAAATGAGACATGGCACCAGTGATGCAAGCTGTGAAAATTCAAAGTGTGAAAGTGGAAAAGCACATGTTCCAATTTGGGCCCCGTAGCAACCTCAAACCTTGAGAAACCTATGCATATTGTATTGCCGTACTCGAAAGAAGGAGCTGAACACTAAACAATGGATATTTTTAAATTTTCAACTATCCCGTGCTTGATATCAACAGTAATATTGAAATGTAAGTGTGAAAACTGCAAAAAAACAAAATTTTACCACAATTTTGAAAAATATTTCTGGAAAAATAGCTGCATAAAAAATCAAAAATCCTCCTGATTATGTACCTTATGTTGCCTAGTTTTCAGAAACATATACCTTTGTGGGACATTTTTGGTTCCTGCACCGTCAACTAAGCTATGATGCTCACATGCCAATTGTTGAAAAATTACAGGTTGGAAGTAACGGCATCCATCTCGTTATAATTACCTTGTAAATGTGAGAAAGCGATTGAAATACTAGGCATATGGGGTACTCTTATATTCAGGAGAAACAAATCAGTATATTTAGGGGGGGGGTTGTTTTTTTTTTTTTTTTAATGAACTAATAGTATGCAAATCCTGACAGGAAAATGTAAGCAAAATGTTGTTGGTTTTTTTTTCATTTTTTTGCTCTTTTTTTCTATTTTAATCAAATTAAATGATGAGGTATTCATATAATTGTGGTATCAAAAAAAGCCCTACTTGTGCTTAAAAACAACAGTATATAATTTGTGTGGGTATACAAAAGGAATTAAAGAGAAAATATGGTTGAACAAAGACATAGTCAAGAAAGTCACAATTGCGCCAGTCCTTAAGTCAAATCGAACTCAGATTTTCCGGGTCCTTAAGGGGTTAAACAAAGGTTTGTGTTATATCTCTCTGCCATTGATGCTGACAGAAAAGGTGAAAAAATGAAAGCTTCACTGTTTCTGCATGTAATGGGTGAAGAAGCACTGGAAGGGTACTATCATTGAACAAGTGCAACCGAGATCTTACAGGCTTCAAACAGAGGATAGAGCAATTCTTAGAAGGAATAGAAGGGACATTCTAAAAGAACCAGAGCAAATGTGTCCCAACATAGACTCTGATGAAGTGCCAAATAGCAACAAGGAGGCTGTGTCAGATACTGATGTGCACTGATGTGCACGTCAAAGAAAATGTCCAAAAAGACTGATACAGTCATGCTGAGATGTCTATATCAGATAGAATACTTTAATTTTCCTAAGAGGGGAAGGTGTAATGATATGTGTATAAGTTTTATGTTATGTGACTATGTTGCTTTAAGAAGCTGAGCATGCTCAGTAGTGTATTCATGCTCAGTGATGTCATGTGACAAAACTGGTTCAGACTGGTTGTTCAGAGTTGTATAGAACTTGCATATAAGTAAAAGCTGGAATAAGAAGACTTGTGTGTCTGTCTTTAATATTATATTAGAACCCACAAAGCACAACAGGAAGTTCCAGAGGTAGGGAGCAATAAGGGGAAAAGCCTTCCGTTGTGATACAGTGACAGTGGTTAAAGGAACAGAGAGTCATCCACCATGAGTGATGCATAGAGGACGTGCGGGTATATGGGGGGATATCAAAGATGAAATATATGGTGGGTACATGTGTAGGAGAACCTTGAAGGTTATGAGGAAGATTTTGGATGTAAATTGTTGCTTTATAGGAAGTCATGACAATGATTTTAAAAGTGTAAGGATAAGAACTGTTCTTGAGGAAAGGAGGACTATTCTGGTGTCCGAATTAAGAATCGATTGGAGAGATACAATATGGCTAGCAGGCAGACCAATAAGAGTTGCAGTAATCCTGGTGGGAAAGGGTAAGAGCATGCATTTCAGTTTCTGTTGTAAAGCGAGAAAGAAATTGGTGGATATTTGCTATATATTAAAAGAAAGAAGCAACAGGTTTTCATTATTTCATTAATGTGGGTGTTAAAGGAAAGGGAAGAGTCCAAAGTTACCCCAAGGAAGCATACCTTGTCCACAGGGTAATTTGTGGAGCCCCTGACAGTTATAGAAAATGGTATTGTGCAGGGTTTAGGAGGAATTGTATTGTGCAGGAATTGTATCTCTGGTTCATCTTCGTCTAACTACTGAGGGATGGTGGGAGTGGGAAGACCTTATATATCTCCTAACCTTTCCAATGCCAGAGGGGTACAAAATGCATTGCAAAGCAATGCTTTCCATACTCCTCTGGCACTGAAATGTTTAAAAAAAATGACCTGGACTATATTGGAGGTGGGGCTCTCTTCTTCTGTGTGTGCTGCCTACAGATACTTGAAGGAGAAGGAATAGACAGGTAAGAAAAAATCACTCTCCTTAAATGTACCTCTATGTAACTGGTGAAGCTCACAATAACATTTAGATCTAAATTCAGACTTTAAAAAGTTAGTTTGGAGCTGTATGTTCCATGATGATGATGAAAAATCATGCACTGACTAATTTAAAAAACTGTAATATTACTAATCTATTTTTTAACGTTAAATAAAACACATAAAATAGGTTAATACATTTTAGCAATCATCCTATATAATAATTCGCTAAGGATGTTTGTCAGAAGCCGTCATGCACAGAGAGAAGGCTGCGCGCGCTGCAGTCATCCGCAGTAGATACTGCCCACGCCACGGCTGATACAGAGCGGGGCTCTCTGAATTCAAACTGGAGTCCTCTCTTGGTCCCAGGAAGGGTCGCAGAGAGGACTGCGGTCTGAATTCAGAGCGCCCCGCTCCGTATCAGCTGTGGCCATGGGCAGTCTCCATTGCACATGACTGCAGCACAGCCATTGACAAGACAGGATCCGGCCGGTTGCTGGGTGGCACTGTGGCCCATGTAAAGGGCTTTTCAACTAGTCTCCAATAAATAAATAAAATGGATCTTCTCAGTTATCATTACAGGTAGAGGCAGCATAGGTAGGACAGCTGTGTGCTGAGTATAACATCTTTGAAATCACTGAGGCAGAGGTAGAGAAACAGATTGCTAATAGGAAGGTGTATTATAGATGAAAGCTCAAGTAGAGATTGAGGAACATCCAGTGCATCATGATCTTCATGACAATGATGATCACGATGAGCCACACAATCCCAAAACAAGCTAATATTTGCCATCAACTTTCTATCACTGTTAATATAATATTGTCACTCAGTTTTGCTGTTCTTATTACAGTCAAATGTCTATAACATAACAAGACAGAAAAAAGGATGTATAACAAATGGATAGTAATTACTGAACAGAAAGTGGAATGCCTTCTACCATACCTCATGGGAAGCTGGAGAGGGTGATGGATCTCTAGTATCAGGAAGAGAAGTTGCACTGGACCTATGTGTATGATCACTAAGATACCTCACAGTCTCACCCTGAAAGCTGATGACGCATTCTAGGTACACACTGCTCACATGCATTATCTTATGTCCAAATCCTGTTCTGACTCATTCTCACTAATTTTAGGCAATTTCCTTCCCACCACATGTTTTAGAGCAGTAGATTTTCCTTATTACTCCCGTAAACATTTAAGTATCAGTGGGGTATGCAAAGCATTCTTTCACAATGAGCTGCATACTTTTCTGGTGTTTAATGCCTTTGAGCACCACGGAGGTGCGCGACACATTGCCTTGTGCTTTTCAGTGCATTGTGCACCTCCCTGTTTCTCAAAGGGTTAAAGGTTTACAGTTCAGAAAACCTTAAGGCCCAACAAAACAATGTTATTTCCAGATGTCTTGGGAATTAATACAGGGTATTTCTACAAAATTGTTTCTAAGTGGACATGGCATACTTATCTAAACTTTGTGATGCACAAAACAGAATTGTTATAAAACCTACAGGGAATACACATTTAACCTAACACTGAGCAGTTCCCTAATAACTCACTTCAGGCATAATCGCTTGTGAATTATCATTTATTTAACTCATGTGGATTCCCAGTGTGTTCACTCTAAATGTTGCTAATGAAATTCTTTCAATCTGAATTCATGCAAAATATAGACTATGCAATTTTGTAGTGATAATGTTCATTTAATATGGGTAACCCTATTGATCTCTGAAATAATAGTAGCTTTTTTTTTACTAATTTAATTTAAATTGTTATTGTGTGACAAAGCATAATATGCAAATCTGCACAAAAATAATATATGTATTAAATTATACTACAGATAAACAAAAAAATATGACAGTGTTTTGTATAGCATAAAAATTAAGAAAGTAATGTATAATAGGTTGAAATAGACACATCAGTAAACTGATTTGTCATTTTGTCTATTTTTAATAAGCTGAACCAGAATGATTCTTGAGACAACCAACTGAGCAGTGGGGGTAAAAAATAAACTTTCTGTAATTCCCATACATTGCTAGAGATCTCCAAAGCATTGCACAGCAACATTAGACAACTAACGAGCATTCAAAGGGTTAAATCCCCTACCATTTAAATTTCTCCCCTATAATGAAGTTGGTTTACTCCAGAATTTCTAACTTTTATGTTATTGAATTTGGTCCTTAGATATGTTCTTTTCCTATATAATAATTCGCTAAAACGTGTGTAACGACGCAGTCATGCGCAGTAGAGACTGCTGCGCATGCTGCAGTCATGCACAGTAGAGACTGGCCGCACCGCGGCTGATACAGAGCTGGATGCTCCGGACGGCACGGGCAGTCTCCACTGTGCGTGACTGCTCCGCGACCAGCTGCAGAGGCACTGTGGCCCGTGTTACGGGCTCTTCAACTAGTAACATCAATATAACACCCAGTGGCATAACTATAGGGGTCGCAGGGGTTGCACCTGCGACCGGGCCCGTGCACGGCCTCCCCCTGCGACCCCTCCGCCTGGCGCCCACAATCTCCTGCCAGCGCTCTAGTAATGCAGAGTGCTGGGAGATGACATCATCTCCCAGCGCTTTGCAATACTAAGAGGACCGCGCGGCAGCTCCAGGTAGGAGATGGGGGCATTGTGGAGGAGGTCAGTGTGGTCAGGGGGGCCAATGTGGTGGTGGTGGGGGCCCGTGGCACTTCTTGTACCAGGGCCTGGAGGCTTCTAGTTACACCTTTGATAACACCATCAAAACATTTTTACTGTATAGGCCAGGATACATCAAATATGTTTGCATTTGATACTCGGAAATTGTGCCCAGGAAATAGCAACATAATCAATTCAATGAAATCAATTTCAAGTGAACTGATTTAAAGCTGAATGCAATCATGGGGTACAAATAATTCCCTTTGTAATTGTAGTGAGGCAGCAGTTGTTCATTTTCTGTTAGTATTTAACTCTAACTGCAGCACTTTGTTTACTTTAAATATAATGTATTAAATAAACTAATAAAAAAAGTGTAATTCATTTACTGGCCCTCATAGCTTACATTCAACATGGAAGCTAAGTTATGTAACATGAAATTGATTGAGAGCAATGGAGTCGCTAGACCCCAAGAATATATTTTTTTATTTTTAAATATAAATGGTGGTTTGTTGTCATCCTCTTTTTCCCACATCTTATTATGTGTGACTGGGGAATAATTGACAAAGATAGAAGGGTATTTTATTCCCTTCCACCTGAATAGAGAGGGGAAACTATATAAATAGGGTCCTTGAACCCACTCCCCTGTATGCGAGTCATAGATCAAAAGAAAGGGAGAATGCCCACATCAACCCTTGCCCAGGATACAGGAGAGTCCCTACATATGTCCCATATCCCCTAAGTCTTAGGATGAGTGCACCAACATCCTAATTTGCTTGAAATTACTGTTAAATGTCTCTTGGTTTTTGGAGTTGAAGTTGAAGTGGAAATGATTAAAAGGTTCAGGTTTGTTAATTTAATTTTAAAGTGGCACAACATAAATAGAATTAACCGTGTTATTCTGTAGTGTTATATATACATAAAGTTCGAATTTCAGGAGGCATTTGTATATTTACCCCAAGACTGGCTTGCTATAAAATCTAGAGAAGATTGTGCCCTTTCCTTTCCAAATAGGTTACCTGTGTTTGTTGGAGGAAACAAAGGAATAAGGTTGGAGCTCTGTGGTAACACTACCTGTCTCCTTTCCCTTAGTTCAATGTTGCTCTTCTGGTTTCTGTCTGATGTTACTGAGCATGTGAGCAGTTAAGTTTACATGCTCACCCATTAAATAGACAACCTTTGCTTTCCAGCCACTCAAACAGCCACTTACTGATGGGAGATGTCCTTAGCAGTTTTCGAAAACTCTGCCACAACCCCAACATGCACACAAACACACATACATAAACTGCTACTTATTATTCACTGAATTCCTCATTGGCTCTGTTGAGGATTTCTCTCAAATATCCTTGCCAGTCAAGTGGTTAAGCCCCTAGAAGTGTAAGGGTGCCTTAAATTCAAAGAGGTTTTTTTTCCAAATGAAATAACTTGTTCTTACCTTATCTTATTTGAGCCATTTAAACATGTCATGAAGACAATAGCATCCAATGGGTTAAAGGGATAGTAATACCTAAAATGTATTCCCCCTGAGTAAAACAAGGGAATTTGTATCAAAAAGAGATACAGCATTTAGTGGCTCACAGAACAAACGCCCAGCACTCATATACACTCCCAGGCTCCAAAGCCTCTCTCACCGTGAATGTCACCATACAAAGCTTAGGCTTCCTCCAGCTATAACAACAGAACATAAAAAGTAGGGCTGCACTATTCCATGTCATACAACAGTATTCATGAAAGTTCAGAGTTTATTAGCAATCTTCAAAAAAATCAAACAGGACATCAAACTTCAATTACTCACATTGCTCAGACATTTGCAGTACACACCAGTGTGTTGATCTATGCATTTCACGTTATGTATGCTTATTCATGACCATTAAGTCAATGTAACAGACCAGAATGGTCTGTTACAGAATGGTTTGTTGCAATAACTTAATGAATTAGCGTGCATAACGTGAAATGCATAGATCAACGCACTGGTGTGTACTGCAAATGTCTGAGCAATGTGAGTAATTGAAGTGTGATGTCCTGTTCAATTTTATAAAATAAGGATATTCCCACTGCTGAAAGGTGTTTTATTCAAAAGTTATTGCATCTTAAACTTGAATTTTATAAGTGCAGTATCACAGTGTCCTGAAACTGTACAGCTGCTCTTTGCTACACCATCCTATGGAGATTTCTGGTGAACCGACCAGAGCTGTCCATAGAATGGTGTAGCAACAGAGCCACTGTACAATTTCAAGCCACTCTGATACTGCACCTAAAACATCCATTTTGAGCTGTAATAACTTATAAATAACACACCTTTCAGCAGTGTAGCAGAGTACCCTTGTTTTACTCAGGGGGATAAACCCTACAACATTTTTTTTTTACATTTTAAATATTACTAGCCCTTTAAAGAATAATAAATAAGGAAACAAATATATTTGAATCTTACCTACTATGAATGGGCTAAACATGAGTGACAGTACTTTGAGCATTGCTGTACTTTGCAGTACTTGCATTAGCCTATCAAGGCAAAAACAAGCCTCGTTCCATTGTCCTCTGGTAGTCACAGAACCACACATAACACTATCAGCTACAGCTTTGGTCTACAGACGACTAGTAGTCACAGAACCATGGGTTAGAGTGGCTTATTCAGATTCTTATCACAGAACCATATGCATACCTTGTTTCACTGTCCACCTGTATTCACAGAACCATGCATACACTTTATAACACCCCAGACATGTTCCACTGTCCACTGGTATCCACAAATCCACAACTACATTGTCTGCTTCCTCAACCTCATTCTACCGTACACAGAAACATATGCACACATATGCACTTTGCACTGGTAGTGACAGAAGCATAGATACACTGTCTGATACTCCAGCCTTGTTCCACTGTCCACTGGTAATAACAGAAGCATACATACACTGTCTGCTTCCCCATCCTTATACCATTCCACTGTCCACTGGTAGTCACAGAAACACACATAAACTGTCTGCATCCCCAGCCTTGTTCCATCCCACTGTCCACTGGTAGTCACAGAAATGCACATAAACTGTCTGCTTCCCCAACCTTGGTCCAGTTTCCACAGAACAATACATACACTGTCTAACACTTGAACCTTGATCCGCTGTCTATTGGTACTCACAAAACTCTACATACACTGTCTAACCCCCAGCTTTATTCAACTGTCCCTGATATCCACAAAACCACTACTACACTGCCTGATTCCCCAGCCTTGTTATACTACACAAAGGTTTCCACAGAATGACACATATGATGTATGTTTCCTCAGCCTCATCCCTCTGGTAGAAACACACACATACACCTTCTGACACATCAGCCTTGTCTGACATTTTCTAATAAGAATTCTCTCTCTTCCCTTCCCCCAATGCCTCTGTTTCCTCTTCATCCCTCCACAAGTCTCTTCCAGCACACACACACAAAGTGCCGCTCACACACTTTGTCTCCCTTATCCAGACCCTCCACACACACAGACACACTTTTCCTCTAGTAAGGCTCCGACTTTCTCTGCCATCACCAACAAACCTCTGCAAGCTTCCCTCCTCCCGCAAGCACATATAATTCCCACCCCACAGCAGATGTCTCCCAGCACAAACAGGTGCCCATTCTCCCAATATCATCTACAGTCTCACATTACCTAGAGACAAAATTAAAAAAGGGAAGTTGTAGCCACACTGTACTAAGACAAGTGGAGCATTTCTGGACCAACCAAGTATACTTTAAATAAAAAATCCCATTGATTTAAATGGGGCTTTGAATTTTCAACCCCCCTATTTTGCAATTGGTTTACACCAAGATTTCTCATCTTTAGCTTGCTGAATAAGGCCCACTTTGTTTTGGGGAGGATCAAAACTGATATATTGTCCAAAAGTGGTGCAATTCTGAGGCAAACGAAGTACACAACAACAAGTAGACAACAAATAAAAATGCTCATTGCTTTAAATGGGGACTTTAACCCCTTGAAGGCTACAGAGGAGTCAAATGCATTGCTTTGAAATGCATTAAAGACCTCTCTAGTAGTCAAGGGGGCAGAAGCCAGAAGACTAAGGTAAGGTTGGCTGGGGAAGATGCTGGGCTGCAGGACATTTAAAAAGATTCTTTCTATGGAAGGCCTCACAACGTCATCCAGCAGGCCCCATTTAACCTGTTGGCTGAACACTGTTGATCTGTGTGCATGCCTATAATAGAGACACAAGCTTGCAAGATAACTGCACTCACACTGCTACAAAGGTATATTGCTTCAATAAATATTGATTATATTAGTATACTTTTGTACAGATTAAGAGAGAGATCACCAATATAAACCACAGAAAACAGACTTTTGCATTTCATCCACTCCCAGACTTAGTCATAGTCCATGAGATTGAGAAACTCATTAGCTTTTTTATTGGTGGTTTCCATTTTAGTCTGTAAAAGTATTTGCTAATAAATTATTGAATTGTTTGCACCAGTGTACTTGTTTACCTTTAGAGCAATGTGAGTGCTGATGTCTTGTAAGCTAGTATTTTTCATATGGACAAAACAGCCACTTGAAGTATGCATTACCAAAATGTAATACAGGGGTGGGGGTGTTAACATACTGTTCTTCAATCCATTATACAGCCCTCTGGCATTCAAGGGATTAAATAAGTATTTCCTGCCTAAGAACAGTTCTTACTAAAATATCAATTTAAATGCATATCCCCATCATGTTTTTGTGCAGCACACAATGTGCAAATGTATGTAACATGCAAAGAAAAGCCTCTTTGAATTGAATAGTTGAAAAATTACAGTGGATATAGACAAAGGAGAGAGACTGAACAAAGGTTTTTAAAGATTCTAAATCACACACAAAACATTTGTTCTGCTCCAGCTCTTTGTGAACTAATTGGCTCTCCTGGAGGGACAGGTAATTGTACTTGCCTACATAAGCTGTCCTGAAGCTCCCTTGGAAAGCTCCAGTAAGCTCCCAGCGTTAGCAGCCATCAAGGATTTCACAGGTCAGTCATTGGATCGATACTGCTAAAAGCAGCAGGGACTGTAATGTCGACAGCAGGTTTGGAAAAAAAATCCAGTGCTAGTGCTAGTTTGCTCCCCTTCACAGAGCCACTCAAGACAGCTTAATTAACCCTTGGAAAATACAATTTACCTAAAGGATTGCCAGGTCGATTTTAGGCCTTACTGTATGTTAACTGCTGAAATGATGGCTGGCAGTACTGAATTCTCCTCTCCCTATTTACATCTGTTTCTTCAGACTGGTTGTCAGGAAAGTTAATATGTGGATGTTTTGTTCAGAAGTGTAGAGTGCATGTGATAGGAGGCAGCTGAAGAGCAAGATTTAGAACTTACAGGTGATTTCAGCAGGACCTTGACTAGGAAGTGCTCTTATCACTTAAATGGAGCATGTGTCCTTGAATGTTGGCAAAATAACAATTTAAACAAAAAACAATTAATACAGTATTCAACATATCCTCCTTATATAATAAGTTTCTAAAACATGTGTAATAATGCAGTTATGCGCATTAGAGACTGCCCGTGCTGTGGCTGATACAGAGCTGGACGCTTCAAAGGAGCGTCCAGCTCTGTATCAGCAGCGGCGAGGGCAGTCTCTACTGCGCATGACTGCCCTGCTACCGGCTGGCAGTGGCACTGTGGCCCGTGTAACGTGGGCTCTTCAACTAGTTCACTATATAACATAACTATTAAGACAAACTTGTATAGGGGTGATAGATCCCCTTTAACAAAACAGAATAAAATGGCCTATACTATATGCCTGCACACATCACTGATCCTAAAAGGGTTAAATGGTACTTGGTGATAAATCGAAAGAGATTTTTTTTAAATTTTGATAGCTTACGACAAGAAAATTGTTGCATTCTGTCTATGTAATAATATATAATAGTGAACACGTAACCCTTTAAGTGCCTGAGGTGTGTCCAACTCATTGCAGAGCAATGCATTGTTCATCCTTCTGGCATAAAAAGGTTTAAAAACCTGCTGTATTTTTTCTGCTTTCTTTATTATTGATACACATACATTTTGTATAATTTAAAGGTAACAATCTAGATATTATAGATTTATTTTGTTTTACATTATAGCAATATGTATAGTATTGATGATAGCATATAGATATGATGATAATATATATTGTGTATATATTTAACATTGAAGAAAATATGTGTCATGTGCTCAAAGCAATTTCTAGGAGACCTTCCAAGCATTCAGGGAACAAACACCCCTTTTAAATTAATATGGATTTTATTTGTCCTCTATAGTGATGTTGGTTTGCTCCAGAATTACTTTACTAAAAGGCCTATGAGTCATTCTAAAATGTTACCCGTAAGTATCTTTTTGTGAACATACAGAAATGCTCCACCTTTTAATTAAGGAAGAAACACATATGAAATGGACCTCCGACACTCTCATAATGTCTCTAATATTTGGTATAAACTCAAGACCAAGCGATACAAATGATGATACAAAAATACACTGTAAGAGGAGAAAGAAGTCAGTGTGCTTCTGTGGACTTCTTGAATCAAGGTCCACCAGAAGAGCACACAGAATTATAAAGCAAATACTGAAGGTCAAGAAATTATGATCTGCAGAACTTTGTGGTAAAAGCCCCTCCTCTGATGCCTTTAGATTAATTTTGCATTACTTTGTGAATATATGGAGAAGTGTTTGCCTTCTCAGCCAGTGATATAGATATGACCTTAGTAGAATGAGCTTTCATCTTCTGATGATAGGGCTCTTTCATCTGATGTGAATAGGCCAAAGCAATATCTTGTCTGAACCATCTTGTAATAGTTACCTTAGATTATCTACAAAGGTTAGAAGGACCAACTTATTTAACCCTTTAATGTCCTCAAAGTGCTAATAAATAGGGCATATTTCTTCCTGTTGAGTTAAAACTTCGGATATTGCCTCAGAGCTAGTTGACGAAACTTGATGTACTGAGTTTTAGGGCCCATGGCAGATGTTACTTTCAAAAGACTAACTTCCCATGCTGCTGGAAGCACTGTCCACTTCATCTCAGACATATGGAGTTCCCCTAGTACACAGCATGGCTTTCTTTAACTGACAGCACACTGGTGGAAACCCAAAGTGTTGAAGGATGGCACTTATGCTGCAGACACAGCTGGTAAAATAAGGGGTATAAATAGGTCAGGAGGGTAGCTAGGGTATCAATGTTTTCTCCTCCATACTAGGGTTATGGTTGAGCACCACACACTAGTGATGATCGAGCACCCCAATGCTCGGGTGTTCGGGTGCTCTGACCGAGAGCCCCCGGAGGCTCAAGTGCTCTGCCGAGCAATCGAGCCCCATTGAAGTCAATGGGAGGACTCGAGCATTACACCAGGCACCCCCTGCTCTGATGAGGGGAGGGTGCCTGGTCCATAGGAAAAGGGCAGAAAATGATGGAAACACCACAGAAATGGTTCAGGGACAGCATAGGGAGGATGTCTGGATGCATCTTGGACTCCAACATCGCTGCTGGGAACGATCTTTCGCCCGTAGTACGCCATTTTTACAGACTGACCGTAAAACACACAAAAAGGAAGATAAAAATGACTTTAGGCGAAAAATTGTTACCAAACAGTATTTGCTGTATATTTACTTGTATATCATCTGCAAATTCTGCAAAAAATTTCATCGGTTTTTCGGAACTGGGGCCATGATTAAGAGGGAAACGTGCGCAGAGGCAAATTCTCCCAAAAATTTCCTCGATTTTTCTGAACTGGGGCCATGATTAAGAGGGAAACGTGCGCAGAGGCAAATTCTCCCAAAAATGTCCTCGATTTTTCTGAACTGGGGCCATGATTAAGAGGGAAACGTGCGCTGAGCCGACTATCTAAAACATTATGGGTGAGGGTCTGCTGCGGAGCTGACCATCCTAAACATTATATGCGAAGGCCCGCTAGTGAGCTGACGCTATAAAACATTATATGAGAGGGCCCGCTAGAGAGCTGACCCAATAAAACATTATATGAGAAGGCCCGCTGGTGAGCTGACCTATACAAAAATTGTCAAACAGCGCCCGCTGGTGAGCTGGCCTTATATAAAAATTATATCACCGGGTATATGGAAGAGAGTCAACCATATACCCATTTTTTGGGTGGAAGGGGTGAATGGGAATACAGAGTATTCCCATCATTGTAAATAACATATCTAAAGTGACTTTATGTTCACCCAGGGCTTTCCTCCAGTGGAGTGGAGAAGTCAGGGGAAATCCAGGCCTTGTTCATTTTTATAAGTGTCAACCTATCAGCATTTTCGGTGGAAAGGCGGATACGCTTATCTGTTATGATGCCACCAGCAGCACTAAATACCCGCTCAGACAGAACGCTGGCGGCAGGGCAGGCCAGCACCTCCAAGGCGTAGAGTGCCAGTTCATACCACGTGTCCAGCTTGGACACCCAGTAATTGTAAGGCACAGAGGGATCATTGAGGACGCTGACACGGTCTGCTACGTACTCCTTCACCATCTTCCAAAACTTTTCCCTCCTTGTGACACTAGGCTGCGCATCAGGGTGAGGGTGCTGGCGGGGTGTCATGAAGGTGTCCCACGCCTTGGAGAGTGTTGCCCTGCCTTTCTCGGAACTGCTGTGTGCTCCCCTTTTCTCCCCTTCTCGGTTGGCCAAGGTAGCACGTACTCTGCCGCCAGCGTTGTCAGATGGAAAATTTTGGAGCAATTTTTCGACAAGAACCTTCTGGTATTGCACCATTTTGCTTGTCCTCTCCACCGGAGGAATGAGAGATGAGAAATTCTCTTTGTAGCGGGGGTCCAGAAGGGTGAACACCCAGTAATCCGTGTTGTCTAAAATGCGTGTAACGCGTGGGTCACGGGAAAGGCAGCCTAACATAAAGTCAGCCATGTGTGCCAGAGTACCAACAGGCAAGATTTCGCTGTCCTCACCAGGAGGATGACTCTCAATCTCCTCATCCTCTTCCTCCTCTTCTGCCCACCCACGCTGAAGAGATGGAACTAAAGTTCCATGGCTACCCTCTGTAGCGGAGGCAACCGTGTCTTCCTCCTCCTCCTCCTCCTCCTCCGCCTCCTCCAATTGTCGCTGAGAAGACGAAGTGAGGGTGCTCTGGCTATCACCTTGTGTAAGCTCTTCCTCCCCCATTTCCACCTCTTCCACATGCAAAGCGTCGGTTTTAATTGTGAGCAGCGAGCGTTTCAGTAGACACAGAAGTGGGATGGTTACACTGATAATAGCGTTATCGCCGCTCACCATCTGTGTCGATTCCTCAAAATTGCGTAAAACCTCACAGAGGTCTGACATCCATTCCCACTCCTCACTTCTGATTACAGGAAGCTGAACGGAGAGGCGACGACCGTGTAACAGCTGGTACTCCACTACTGCCCTCTGCTGCTCACAAAGCCGGGCCAACATGTGGAAGGTGGAGTTCCAGCGCGTGCTCACGTCACACAGCAGCCGGTGAGCTGGCAATTGTAAGCGCTGCTGCAGCTTCAACAGGCCGGCTGAAGCTGTAGATGACTTACGGAAATGTGCACACACGCGGCGCACCTTCGTCAAGAGATCGTGTAAATTGGGGTAGGTTTTTAGAAATCGCTGAACCACTAAATTAAATACATGCGCTAGGCATGGTACGTGTGTGAGCTTGCCGAGCTCCAAAGCCGCCACCAAGTTACGCCCATTATCACACACAACCATGCCTGGTTGCAGGTTGAGTGGTGAGAGCCACTGCTCGGTCTGGTGACTAATCCCCTGCAACAGCTCTGAGGCCGTGTGCTGTTTGTCCCCAAGGCAGATCAGCTTCAGCACGGCCTGTTGACGCTTCCCCACTGCAGTGCTACACTGCTTCCAGCTACCGGCTGATGGGTGAGTGGCGCTGCGCGCAGAGAATTCGGAGGTGGAAACGGAGGAGGAGGAGCCAATAACGTAGGTGCTGGCGGAAACCCTGATGGAGGTAGGGCCCGCAATCCTCGGCGTGGGTAGCACCTGTGCCATCCTAGGATCCGAGTCGCTCCTAGCCTCCACGACATTCACCCAGTGTGCCGTCAGTGAAATGTAGCGTCCCGGGCCACAAGCACTTGTCCATGTGTCAGTCGTTAAGTGGACCTTCCCAGTAACTGCGTTGGTCAAGGCACGGGTGATGTTACGGGACACATGGTGGTGTAAGGCGGGGACGGCACACCGTGAAAAGTAGTGGCGGCTGGGGACTGCGTACCGAGGGACAGCTGCTGCCATCAGGCTGCGGAAGGACTCAGTCTCCACAAGCCTAAATGGCAGCATTTCGATGGCCAGTAATTTGGAAAGGTGTGAGGTTAGTGCTATGGCCTGTGGGTGGGTGGCTGGGTATTTTCGCTTGCGCTCAAATGCCTGGGGTAACGACATTTGGATGCTGCGCTGGGACAGGGAAGTGGATGTGGTCGTTGATGGTGCTTCAGATGGTACAGGTGCAGGGCGGGAGGTATGCGGGCCTGCGCCTTCTACAGGCGATTGGCCGGCACCGAAAACAGGGGAAGAGGAGGCAGTGGTGTGGCCTGCAGACACAGATTGGCGATCCGGGCGTTCCTCCCACTTATTACGGTGCTTGGATGCCATGTGTCGGATCATGCTGGTGGTGGTGAGGTTTCTAGTGTTCATGCCTCGGCTCATTCTGGTGTGGCACAGGTTGCAAACTACAATTCTTTTGTCGTCCGCACTTTCCTTAAAAAAACGCCATACCGCGGAACACCTACCCCTTGGCAAGGGAGATTTACGCAAGGAGGTGCTCCGTGGAACATTTGCGGGCCGGTTTGGTGCGGTCCGCCTTCTTTCTGTAGCCACACCACTGCCTCTTCCAGCCTGTTGCGGTGCTGCAGATGGCTCACCCTCAGGACTGCTGTCATCGCTCTGCTCTCCACCTTCCCAGGTGGGGTCAGTCACCTCATCGTCCACCAAGTCCTCCTCCACTTCCTCACTCTGATCATCCTCCTCATGTCTTGATCCCACCACATACTCAGTCATTGACAACTGTATATCATCCTCCTCATCAAGGTCTTGAGACAGTAAAAGTGGTTGATTTGATGGCAACTGTGTCTCATCATCATCATCATCCACTTCCTTTGACCTTAAATGCCGTTCACCTCTGTCATCTTCTTGTGATTGGGTACCCTCTAGAGGTTGTGAATCAGGGCACAAGATGTCATGTTCCTCTGCAAGCGTGCTTGGAGAGAGGTTCAAATTAAGGATTGGTGATGAGACGAGCTCCTCACTATATCCCAGTGTGGGATCACTTCTTTGACCAGACCCTCTATGGTGGGTGGAAGGATGATCAGGGTGAGGATTATGTTGACCAGACTCTTGGCTACTGAGAGTGGACTTGGTGGAAGACAGGGTGGTGCTTAACTGACTGGAAGCAGTATCAGCTGACATCCAACCTGCGACGCCCTGTAAACTGAGACATGAAGCTAGGTATGGTGGATGTCTTTCTTTCTTGTGCTCTGGCACCAGGCACAGTTTCTACGCGTCCTGACCCGCGCCCTGAACTATCAGGATCACGTCCACTTCCCCGTCCCTTTTTACCCGCCTTCTTCATATTACACGGAATATGTGCTGCAAATCTGCAACTTTGCACACTAAACAGAATGTGCTGCTTATCTGCGGCTCGGCACAGTGAATGGAATATGTGACTTTGATATTTTACACTTTGCACAGTAAACAGAATGTTCTCCTAATCTGCAACTTTGCACACTAAACAGAATGTGCTGCTTATCTGCGGCTCGGCACAGTGAATGGAATATGTGACTTTGATATTTTACACTTTGCACAGTAAACAGAATGTTCTCCTAATCTGAAACTTTGCACACTAAACAGAATGTGCTGCTTATCTGCGGCTAGGCACAGTGAATGGAATATGTGACTTTGATATTTTACAATTTGCACACTAAACAGAATGTTCTCCTAATCTGCAACTTTGCACACTAAACAGAATGTGCTGCTTATCTGCGGCTAGACACAGTGAATGGAATATGTGACTTTGATATTTTACACTTTGCACACTAAACAGAATGTTCTCCTAATCTGCAACTTTGCACACTAAACAGAATGTGCTGCTTATCTGCGGCTAGACACAGTGAATGGAATATGTGACTTTGATATTTTACACTTTGCACAGTAAACAGAATGTTCTACTAATCTGCAACTTTGCACACTAAACAGAATGTGCTGCTTATCTGCGGCTAGACACAGTGAATGGAATATGTGACTTTGATATTTTACACTTTGCACACTAAACAGAATGTTCTGCTAATCTGAAACTTTGCACACTAAACAGAATGTGCTGCTTATCTGCGGCTCGGCACAGTGAATGGAATATGTGACTTTTATATTTTACACTTTGCACACTAAACAGAATGTTCTGCTAATCTGAAACTTTGCACACTAAACAGAATGTGCTGCTTATCTGCGGCTCGGCACAGTGAATGGAATATGTGACTTTGATATTTAACACTTTGCACACTAAACAGAATGTTCTGCTAATCTGAAAATTTGCACAATAAACAGAATGTGCTGCTAATCTGAAACTTTGCACACTAAAAAGAATGTGCTGCTAATCTGCAACTTTGCACACTGAACAGAATGTGCTGCTAATCTGCAACTTTGCACACTAAACAGAATGTGCTGCTAATCTGCAACTTTGCACACTACAAAGAATGTGCTGCTAATCTGCAACTTTGCACACTAAACAGAATGTGCTGCTAATCTGCAACTTTGCACACTAAACAGAATGTGCTGCTAATCTGCGGCTAGGCACAGTGAACGGAATATGTGACGTTTTTTTTTTTTTAAATCTCTGCCCCCCCAAACAAAATAAACTGCTGCCCCCACACACAGTAGTCCTAAAAAGGACTTTTGGGTCTTTTTTTTGTTCAACAACACTTTTCTTCTCCCTACACTGACTTTCCCTTCCTATCCTCATCTCTCCCTGGCTAAGACTGAGCCGAACTCGCTGGTCAGGTGCTATACAGCACCCGATCACGGGTTCTGGCCAGCCAATCAGTGTAATGCCAGCAGCCAACATGGCTGCTGGCATTACACTGATGTCAGAGCCTCCCTGCACGTTTATTGGCTGCGCAGCAGCCGCGAAACGTGCGGGGAGGAGACCCGAACATGGCGGGCGAGCACATGCGGTACTCGTACGAGTACCACCATGTGCCGAGCAGAGCGATGCTCGAGCCGAACCGAGCTTCGGCCGAGCATGCTCGCTCATCACTACCACACACCTGTTAGTATTTTGCCAACAGGTGGGCACACCAGTGGAGATAGGATTACTGGTGACTGATGAAGCATCAAACATGGTGAAATCAGTCAAATACAGAGACTTTGTGGGTTTGCTCTGCACAGCACATATACTGCATCTGGTGGTAAGGACAGCACTTCCAGTTGAAAGGCGTAGCAGGCTGTTAAACCTGAAGTCACGCCAGCAGTTGAGGGTAGAGCACAAGAAGCTGGGTCTATCACAGCACCAGCTACGCCAAGATGTTGTCATCTGGTGGAACTCCATCTAGGAGATGATGGAGAAGATCCTGTAGCAGTAGTGACCACTTCACTTCATGTCCTCTGAGCAGAGCACAGATGAATGGGCATTAATGGGGCAGGTAGTGGAGGTGCTCAAGCCATTTAAGGATGTCCCAGAAAATTTAAGCCGAGTTACTGCCAGCCGGGACCTGGTAATTCTCTCATTCACCCATCTGATTTAGAAAATATATACAGAGGTTGCCACACTGATCAGGAGGTTGATAGAGGAGCTGAAAGGTAACATATGCACCATCATAGACACCCCAGCCATGCCAGCCATCCTCTGTGACCTGAGTGTAAAGAAAAAGATAGCTCACAAAAATAGCCACCTGGGAACTTGAAGGGACAAGCAGATAAAAATCAATCTACCCAATAATGAATACCCAGTTCTAAAGGATGATTCTCCCATCCACTGAATAACCATTCATCACTATATTAGTGCAACAGATGTGCCTAGCCCATGCTGCTGTTGTATGTGTCTGTCCATATTAGTCTAATGCTTCTGCTGTTGCTGCTGCTGCTACAGGTATTGCAATGCCAACTATTGCCTCATCCAACAACTCTTTAAAGGGATAGTAATACTTTGTTTTATCTTTATTTTATTTTGTAGGCATTAAAAAAACATGAAGAACGATATAAGTCTTATCTCTCAAACCTTTATGGTTTAAGAGATATTCACAAGCAAAGTATCCCCCCCCCCCGTTCAGCCAGATCAGAAGGGAGATGCCCAGGTAGATTGCAGAGAGGGACAATCTTCAATTAAGATAAGGGAAAAAGCTGAAAAACTTGTCAAGGGGGGAAGGGCTTTCATTCTTTTCATACAAAGAAGATTGTCCCCTTCTGTTATCTGTCTGGTCTTACAACCAGATTCACATCTGAGAAGAGATGGCTTACACTAGGAAAAAGGGGCGGGGAGGGGAAACTTTGATTGTGAATATCTCTTATCTCTCAATATCTCTTGAGAGATAAGACTTATATCATTCTTCATGTTTTTTTAATGCCTACAAAATAAAATAAAGTTTAAACGAAGTATTACTATCCCTTTAAGTCAATTCAATGTTTCTAACACCATCAGCATTTCTGCTGCTTCCATACTCTGTCCTACATTAGTACTTGTTGTTTGTTTGGGGGCTTATTTGTTGTTAGACACCCACCACCAGTAGTTCCTCAGTAAGACAGTCCTGAATGCATTACTGTTTTGTCTATGTCTAATGATGGTGTTGCTATTGGTGGCACTGCATTGACAATAATGCAGACCTTTATTATTCATACGTAATTTTGTTATTTGGAAGACAGACTGACTTCTTCATGTTGATGAGCCAATCTTTCGACTGAAGATGGAAAATAACAAGTTGAACATGCTCCAATAGATGCAGCTGGCATGACGGATTGTTGTGGTGTTGCTGCTGCCTCTGCAACACTAGAACTAGGGGCAAGCAGAAGAATCATCATAACACTGCCTGTCTTATATCAATGTTGATGATCCCAGGCCCATGCATGACCCTAATCCTCCTGCTGCTTTAACTCATAGGCAGCAATTACAGCAGTATCAAATGCCAGAATGTCACTAGTGGCATTTGCCACCACCATTTACCATGGCTGGCACTAGGCCATTAGGGCATACCATTTTTTTCAGGGTTAACTTTTGGAAAGCCAGAGGCATTCAAAAAAAATTTTTCAGGGCTTGTTTTTGGCAAAATATTAAATAGTGTTAGGGAGTGCTCGAACCAAAAAGTGGGCTGGTCTTGAAATTCAACTGATATCTATCATATAAGTAATGGTTAATATTATTAGTTCACTGTAATTCCAAGAAATACTTTACTCCTCATATGTAAAAATCAATAAAATAAATCATACATTATAAAAACAATAGCAGAACCGAAATATGCAGATAATTTTAAAATTAATATGTAGATAATAATAGCATCAGATGGTAAGTGATATAATAAATGAACCTACTAACAGTCCTCTATTCAGTCAATGAATTGATGCAGCGTATTGATGGAAGATGAGTGACAGATGGGTATAGTCCGTAAATGGTGATGATAATGAATTAATGAAGGATGGAAGAGATAAATAATAGATCGGAGAAGTCAGTCTTCCTTGATGGTCTTTTTTTATATCTTTGTGCTCCTGTCTTTGGCTCGGAGTCAGCTCGAGCGTACATGTAAAAGAAGAAGAGAGGGAGACAGCGCACCAAAGATCTAAGTGTAGTGAACCTTGATAGTATGATGGTATGAGACGAGACAAAGTTACATCGAAGTATCAAAAAATATATTAAAAAAATGTATATGGCAATTTATTAGAATGATAGAAATTAAAATGTAACCTTAAAACCATGTAATCAACATGGACACATAGAGACAATACAATATCGGTATAAAAGAGCGTAAAAAAATAATACTAAGAAAGCGGGCTCTAACGGAGCCTAAAGTAAATCAGTATGTATATACAATCGAGTGCAAACACATTCGGGCTTCCAGGTAAGGAAACAATCTGCAGTCGCATACAAAGTATCTACTCTAGGTAGATATGCGGATAAATGGATAGTCTGATTGATGGCCGCTCATAGAATACAGCCGGTGGACAGTACTGTAATTAGAATATTACCCGATCAATCAAATCTGCTTACCAGATTTGCTTACCCCTAACTGATAATACACAAAAAATGTCTATACCCATACCAGCTCCACGTCCAAGTAAAGGAAATATACAACATACTTACAATCAATTAGGAGCTAAGCCTAAACATAGCAATCACTCGATCCCGAATCATTTTTTATCACAGGCCAACAAGACACCTATCCAACTATGGTTACGGAAAGAATGGAACAGAGAGAGAGAGAAAAATTCCAATACAACGAACAGAAGGAAAAGAACAGAAGAATCAGAAGAGGAAAGCACAGAAATAAGAGAAAAGAAGAGGAGAAACCAGGAAACCTAATAGGAGGGATATTTAATTTATCCACATACCAATTGACGAATGATGATATTTCTTTACTTAAAAAGGGATTGAAATTTGCTCCCAACACTGAACCCAATGAATTTGAACTATTTGTGGATGTGCATAGATTTATCAGAAAGGTTACTCTAAAGAAACATTTTCGAGAAGATGTTTTGAATGATACGGAACCTAATACAGAAGATATAGAAACCTTAGAAGCGTTAGTGGAATTAGGCATGGAAGGAGATCAAACATCCACACAAGAATTTCATGAAGATGAACAGCAAGGCTTCATTCATATTTCTCTGAAACCGCCATCTAGGTTCAACCCTATACAATCAAGAGGACCATATATTCAAGCTTTTATGGACACCATTATTAGAGATATACGTAAATTATTCGAAAAACCATTCAAATTTAGGCAGAATTTGACCAATAAAGAGAAAATGGCACTAACCAAACTCATGAATAATGAATCTATAGTGTTCCGGGAAGCAGATAAGGGAGGAGGATTGGTTATTATTAGTGATGATTGAGCACCCCGATGCTCGGGTGTTCGGGTGCTCTGGCCGAGCGCCCCCAGAGGCTCGAGTGCTCGGCCGAGCACCCGAGCCCCATTGAAGTCAATGGGAGGACTCGAGCATTACACCAGGCACCCCCTGCTCTGATGAGGGGAGGGTGCCTGGTTCATAGGAAAAGGTCACAAAATGATGGAAACACCACAGAAATGGTTCAGGGACAGCATAGGGAGGATGTCTGGATGCATCTTGGACTCCAACGTCGCTGCTGGGAACGATGTTTCGCCCGTAGTACGCCATTTTTACAGACTGACCGTAAAACACACAAAAAGGAAGATAAAAACTAATCTGCGGCTAGGCACACTAAACAATATGTGACGCTAATCTGCGCTAGGCACACTAAACAATATGTGACGTTAATCTGCGGCTAGGCACATTAAACAATATGTGACGTTAATCTGCGGCTAGGCACACTAAACAATATGTGACGCTAATCTGTGGCTAGGCACACTAAACAATATGTGACGTTAATCTGCGGCTAGGCACACTAAACAATATGTGACGTTAATCTGCGGCTAGGCACACTAAACAATATGTGAGGCTAATCTGCGGCTAGGCACACGAAACAGAATGTGACGCTAATCTGCGGCTAGGCACACGAAACAGAATGTGACGCTAATCTGCGGCTAGGCACACGAAACAGAATGTGACGCTAATCTGCGGCTAGGCACAGTGAACGGAATATGTGACGTTAATTTGTGAATTTGCACACTAAACAGAATGTGACAATAATCTATGGCTAGGCACACGTTTAAAATGGCCCTTTTTGTCGCTGCGTTGTAAAATCATTGGCCCTGTGCACCTAACAGAATATGTCAGCTTGTCACTGCACTGTGAAATATTTGTCCCTGTGCACCTAGTACAATGTCACCTTAGAACATGTCCCCCCCCACAAAAAAATGAAATTCTGCCACCCTCAAAAAAAATTAAATGCTGCCCCCACACACAACAGTCCTAAAAAGGACTTTTGGGTCTTGAAAGAGTTTCAACAATTTTATTCTCCCTACACTGACTTCCTGTGCATCTAGTATTATATGTCACCTTACTAATATCCCCCCCACAAAAAAAAAGGAAATTGTGCCCCCCCAAACAAAATATAAATGCTGCCCCCACACACAACAGTCCTAAAAAGGACTTTTGGGTCTTGAAAGAGTTCCAACAATTTTATTCTCCCTACACTGACTTTCCCTGCCTGAGCGCATCTCTCCCTGGCTAAGAATGAGCCGAACTCGCGCGTCGGGTGCTATACAGCACCCGATCACGGGTTCTGGCCAGCCAATCAGTGTAATGCCAGCAGCCAACATGGCTGCTGGCATTACACTGATGTCAGAGCCTCCCCGCACGTTTATTGGCTGCGCAGCAGCCGCGAAACGTGCGGGGAGGAGACCCGAACATGGCGGGCGAGCACATGCGGTACTCGTACGAGTACCGCCATGTGCCGAGCAGAGCGATTCTCGAGCCGAACCGAGCTTCGGCCGAGCATGCTCGCTCATCACTAGTTATTATGAACAAACAAGATTATATTAAGGAAGCATTAAGAATCTTGGGGGATCCTTCCTTTTACGAAATATTGACTACAAATCCTTTACCCATATTCACTACTAGGTACAATAGTCTCATCACAGAAGCATATAATAAGGGCATTCTGAATAAGAAAGAATTCCAGTTTTTGAATGTGACCCATCCTGTGACTCCTATCTTCTATTTTATACCTAAAATCCATAAGAGCATCACGAATCCACCAGGAAGATCTATTATATCAGGTATCAATTCTCTGACAAGTAATCTATCACAATATATAGATCACTTCTTACAACCATATGTACAGGCACTCCCATCATACACCAAAGATACTACAGATATCTTAAGGACATTATCGAAGGTCTCCTGGCAACCTGACTTTATCTGGGTCAGTTGCGATGTGACAGCACTATATACCATTATCGAACATAGAGCTGGCATACAAGCAGTAACTACAACACTCAGAAGAGACCCTACCCTTAAAGACGAACAAATAGAATTTATAATTGAGAGTATTGATTTCATCCTTCATCACAATAATTTCATCTTTGAAGACACCCACTATAAACAAATTAGGGGCACAGCTATGGGAACACGCTTTGCCCCTTCATATGCAAATATCTTTATGGGTATATGGGAAGAAACCAACATATGGGAAAAATATGGCGAAGATATAGCCCTTTATGCACGATATATTGACGATATGCTAATTATTTGGAAAAGCAGGATGTCGAAATTAAATGAATTTTTACTTTACATCAATGAGAACAATTTGGGTCTTGCATTTACATATACTTATAGTATTTCTTCGGTTATATTCTTGGATCTAGAAATCTGCTCCACATCAGAAGGAAAAATTATAACAAAAACACACCATAAAACTGTCGATGTAAATGGATATATAGAAGCATCGAGTGGACACCATAAGAAATGGTTAGAAAATGTCCCATATGGACAATTCATGAGAATTAGACGAAACTGTACGGAAGACACTGATTATACAGAACAGGCACACAATCTAGAGAAGAGATTCCTAGAAAAAGGATACAAAAAAAGTATAACTAGATCAGCATTAGAAAGAGCAAAACTAGTACCCAGAGCCCAATTAATAATGGGAAAAACTACAGAGAATATCACTATAGATCTAAACTCTAAAGAAAAAAGAAGTGAGTATTCAAATATTCCATTTATAACCAGATATACTTCATCTTCTGGAAAAGTGGAACGGATCATTAGAAAGAATTGGAATATTCTAAAAGGCGACAAACAACTGAAAGAAATCATTCCTCCAAAACCTAAATTTGTTTATAGGAAAGCCCCTGATTTAAAATCTAAGTTGGCACCCTCAATGAGTAGGAAGAAAAACAACAACACATTAGGGCCGGCGAATCCCATTGATGGACATTTAATCCATGGAAATTACAAATGTGGATCCAATATTTGTACAACTTGCGATCACATGAGAAATAAAACTAAAACTTTTTCATCAAGCAAGACAGGGGAAATTTACCCTGTTAAACAATATATGAATTGCAACACCAAATATGTAATTTACTTTTTGGAATGCAAATGTGGATTACAATATGTGGGACGTACCATCAGGCCACTAAAGAAAAGATTTCTAGAACACAGGAGTAATATAATAAAGAACAACAGGAAACATGCGGTCTCAAAACACTGTAATGACTGTCCCAGTTTCAAAACAATTAAAGATATATCTATTATGTGAATAGAACATGTCTATCCCACCAAAAGAGGAGGAGATCGCTTTAGACGCCTTGCCAAAAGGGAAAGTCTTTGGATATTTAAACTACATACGATTCAACCGGAGGGGATGAACGAGGAATTAGATTTATGGTGCCTCTAGTTGGATATATGGGCAAATAGTTAACAAATAAACAACAAATAATAATAAAGAATAAATAAAAAATAAAATTTATGTGTGTGTGTGGATATGCGTGTGTGTTTATATATACACATATGTATGGATACGGAGGTGTGGGTATGCGCATACACATGTATGTACGCCCATACACTTCTAGTTTATTAACCTTTTCTCTTAGATCTGACATCCGAACAAATTACTATTTAAGTGCACAAGAGTCTGGTTTCTATATAATCTACAGATATGGTTTTCTTTACATATATTTGACAGTCCTAATTGTGTCATTGTCATTCTACAAATACAATAGTTTAACAAAATAAGCATTCACATTAAGATAATTATCCTAATAAGAAAGTATATATCTAATGTATCAATTTACGTTATTAAAACAAGTAATATAAACTCATAACCCTTAAATATTAGGATGCTGATTATACAGATACTAGTAATATCCGATTTTTTGTTATTTATAACAACGATACTTTATCTTGTATGAATCTTTACAATGATTGGTCCATTACTGTTTAAATAGTAAGAACGCTGTTTTGGCGCCATTTACGTTTAATTTGAAAGTTCCTGAGGAAGGGTTGCACTAACCCGAAACGTGTTGAACAGATCAAGCTTGTAGAATATATCAAGCTTGTGGGACTTTTTGTATTATTGTCATACATATGTGCAACGTTCCAGAGAAGTGAGGAAACATCGCAGAGAATATTTCCATCTCATTGAGCGGACTTTTCATCCCGGTGGATGTGTGCAGTGGAACGCGGCTCCAGTACATCGCACAGCACTACATCAATTTGCGAGAGTAACTACAGAAAGGACAAACCGGGACACGGACAAGATCTGAATAAAGATTACCCGATATGCCTACTATCAAGCAAATATCTGGTAAGCAGATTTGATTGATCGGGTAATATTCTAATTACAGTACTGTCCACCGGCTGTATTCTATGCGCGGCCATCAATCAGACTATCCATTTATCCGCATATCTACCTAGAGTAGATACTTTGTATGCGACTGCAGATTGTTTCCTTACCTGGAAGCCCGAATGTGTTTGCACTCGATTGTATATACATACTGATTTACTTTAGGCTCCGTTAGAGCCCGCTTTCTTAGTATTATTTTTTTACGCTCTTTTATACCGATATTGTATTGTCTCTATGTGTCCATGTTGATTACATGGTTTTAAGGTTACATTTTAATTTCTATCATTCTAATAAATTGCCATATACATTTTTTTGATATATTTTTTGATACTTCGATGTAACTTTGTCTCGTCTCATACCATCATACTATCAAGGTTCACTACACTTAGATCTTTGGTGCGCTGTCTCCCTCTCTTCTTGTTTTTGGCAAGCCTGAGTCCTGTAAGCAATTTTTTCAGCACTTGTTTTTGGAAAGCCTGTGGCCTGCAAACAAATATTTTATAGGGCTAGCTTTGTTTGAAGCCCACAATACATTTTTTCAAGCCTAGCCTTGCTATAATATTTTGAAGGTTAATGTTCTCTAAGTCCACAAAACAAAATATTTTTCTAACTTTGCTTTCTGTAAGCCTGCAGCTATGCTAACCATTATTTTTAAAGAGATAATTTAAATAAAATAATGTTACAACTTACACTTAATGTGGCAGATGTTTATGGTGGTGGACTGATGTGGTGTGACTGATGTATATATCATGATTCACAGGGCTCAAAGCCAGACCAATTTTTGCATTATCATCTTTCAGTCTAATTTAAGCTTGCATTATTCTCAGATTACTGACATACATTAACCAGTGGTCATAATACTGGTTTCAACTGTGGTAGAGGGTAGCAATCCTTCAAATCCCTCCTCCTCCTCTCCTCGGTGCTGCTGTTAATAGTAAATGTGCCATGGGATTCCCTGCCGTGTGTGGGTTTTGTCCACTTCTGCTACCTGATACACAGATGGTATGAGATATTGGTTTATTTTTAGAAATGTCAAGTCACTGCTGCTTCACAGCTGTGTCCTATGGTAGTTAACCAGCTGCACTGAAAATCTGCTCAGACTTCACTCCTTCTTGTAGGATACTAAGGGTTTCCAAGCAGTATGTTTCAGTACTGGCCAAACACATACTGCTTTGTTTGCCAGTAGTCAATGGGTTCATCATTTCTGCCTATAACATAGCTATTCTGCAAGAATGCTGTAACCATTTTACATTAAGTGGGACCACTCCTTGGAGCTACAGGGTGTTCAATAGGGATGGCCGAATATTTTCATCTAAAACTGAAATCAGTGAAAAATGGCACTTTCCGCTTGGCGAAAAATTTCCCACGAAAAGTGCAGTTTTCCTGCTTTTTTTCGCCTAGCTCACTGCATTGAAATCAATGGGTAGAAACATTTTTCTCCACAACACAAAAGTTTTCTATAGCCATATAAAAAGGTGTCAGGCTCTCACAGCAGCCACTCTGTGTTTGTGAGAGGACAGAGCAGCACGTTTTTGAGCTAGAGAAGATAGGCAAATAATAGTGAATTGAAGCTTAGTTTAGGGAGTAGTTTAGGTAGCACATTTGTTCTCTGTATTAGAGGAGTCTGGGGTCATTCTGGGGAAGAAGAAGGGAGGAAGAAGGTTTACCCAAAATACCCCAAAATTTGGTGTGACTGACTGGAAAGACACAGGAAGCTAGGGTCCAAACTGCTTGCTGATTTTACTTTTATTGTTGGTGTGCAGGGGAAGTCTGGGGAAAGAAGTTGTTGAGTTTGTTTTTAGTTATATTTATTTATTATATATATATATATATATATATATATATATATATATATATATATATATATTTATATATATATATATATATATATATATATATATATATATATATATAGATGTAAAATAACAAACAAAATAAGTATCTTGTAATACCTTTTTTATTGGACTAACAGAATTTTGGATTGACAAGCTTTCGGGAGAACCTCCCTTTCTCAA